>SNVD02007199.1:0-28554 GCA_013180625.2 Boswellia sacra | reverse complement strand
AAATGTCATCATCTAATATGCATGATAGCCACAAGAAACTATGGCTTAATAGCACACCATCATACATATGAGTTTCTAATTAAATATATTGAAAACACATGCTTTATTGTGTAATAAAAATTTGATGCATGCAAGTAACTCATAAATTGAATTCTTAATCAATAATAATATGCAATAAAAATCAAAGACATTATAAATATATATGAGTTTATGAATGCATTTAAAAATACATGCTCTCCAAAGTAAACGCATATTCAATTAATATATAAATCATTATTAGTGAATCTATAACCATAAATAATAATTATACTTAGTAATATTCTTTTTGTAACTGAAATATTTATTAGACCATAATAAAAACTCATAAAAAGTTTCGATAATAAAACCCCTACACATTTCAACTCATTTATATTCTTTGAAATAAATAAGAAAAATTTGAATAACCAGTCACATACCTTCATGTCTTTAACTTAATAAAGACATTTATTTACTTGTGTTGTAAAATAAAGCTTTATTTGAAAAGAAAGTTACACATTGAAGCCACCAACTCTCTAACGCTAATAAGGCTACATCTGCAAGATAATAGCAATCATCATGTATTCACTATCCAAAGAAGCTTCAAATATGTGAAATTAAGTCATATCATGCTCCAAACTAGACATTCATTTCAGTTCTGCATTGCAAGAAAAAATAAAAGAATTTATGCACGCAAGTATATATCACAATATAAACTAGAATAATTCACTAATCATATATAACATAGTAAGGCTAGCTATATTCAAATTATGAACAAAAATATAAAACAGGATAGAGCAAAGATCTACAACATACATTACATGATAAATAAACAAACAAAATAATTAGCAAAATCCATCACACTTGTGATCCTCTCATATTCATTAAAATATAAATAAAATATAGATGAAGCTAATAGTTATGTCGATGCTTATAGCCGTGGATCTAATAAGAAGTAGAATTACAAACTATTATTAAATAGTTTGTGCAACATAAGCAATCAAAAAATAAAAGTATAAATATATGCAACCAATTAATATTAACCAAATAACTAAACAATCATACGAGATACTCTTTGACTTTAGATTGTTGAAAATATTTATAATAAATCTAAATAAAATAATCAAATAACAACGCATTGAAAAAATAATAAACTATAAATTAGATTAATATAACAATATATTAAATAAATAGAACAAATAAAGAGATAGAATAAAAAAAATATATGGCCTAAGCACTTGGGAGGCATGTCAAAGGCATTGTCCTAAAGCCAAAGAGTCCTCCCCTCGTGCAGATCATATTGGTACTCAAGGGTTCCAAGATACAACCCAGTGCTCACAGCCTATCTTTTCGATGAGCATGATCACTGGAAGAGAATAACCAGTGTTTATGTGTCGCGGTTGCTCAAAATCATAAAATACTCAAAATATATCATGTCTATGGTAGAACCTTTGAGACTCCTTTATATAGTAATCTTTTAGCCAAGTCAGTTACAAATTAAATTTCTTGTAACTCCTAAGCCATAATGTTCCTAATAAAAACATGAACGTTACAAACAATAAGTGTCGTAATTCATGTTTTCATTATACTTGTAACGTATGAAATTAATCTCAAAATAAATTTTATAACTTATGATGCAAATATTTGTTTTAAACATTTTATCTCCAACAAGATATACTAAAAAAAGAGTAATATTATTATTACTATCCATACAAATTTATTTATACAAACTTATATGGCATGATTTGATTAGATAAATAAATTTTAATTTTTAATTACATTAAAAAATATGGATGATGTATCAATCATTAAACAATACCACATAGGTTTTTATGAGTGAATTTATACAGATAATTTGCACCTCTAAAAAATGAGTACCTTTTTATCATTTTTATTTAAAATATTCATTTAATTTTTATCTCAACCGATGTGTGGTTTAAGGAGAGATTTATAAAGAGCTTAAATAACAACCCTCTTATTTTTAATTATAAGGAATTCGAATGGGTTAGCTTGGCCCAAAATGATTTGGGTTGGTGTGCATCTATAGGATTTGAGCTGGAATTTAGTTCTTTTGACTTTTATTTAAATTTTTATGTTTTATAGATTTTACTTTTATGATTTTTTTATGTTTTATAAACTTAACATTATTCAGCACATATTGGAAAAATTATACACATTTTTTTGGTATTTTAAATCTATGAATACTCTAGATTTTTTTTTGTTTTTCAAAAAAAAATCATTCACAAATAAAAACCTTAGACCCAAACTCTTAACTCAAGACTTGGGGATTGTTTGCTTTTAGATATGAATATTGAATTGTAGTTATATATATGTGAGTTTTAAATATTCTCTAGTATGTTATTTTTAACTATTTTATTGTTAGAATAAATTTTTACTAGTAACTTCAAATTATGTATTTACATAATTATTTATTTTGCATATATTTTTGTTTTACCCTTTTAACATCACTGGATGCATATATTAACAATATAATCTTTTGGTGATACTTAGATAATTAATTTATTTTTTTTCAAATTCATTTTCACCAATGTTTCTATCACATGTAAATAATAAAATATATAAATTATTAAAAAAACATATATATGCCAAATTAATAGTTTTTATATGCTTTAAGTTTATACAAAAACTTAAGATTTATTATTTATTTATTTTATATACATATATAATTTAGATTTTTGTATTTAGATTTATCCATAATTTAGTCGAATAAAACCTATTTAAATTTTAAACATAAAAAAAAAAACCACCTTAACTAAGGAGTAAGGCCTACGCCCAACTCGAAGTTTCAAAACTTGAGCCCAAGTCTTCATAGCAAACAATTGGGTCCAACTACTCTGAAACCTATGACAATGATTCTCTCATTATCTAATTTTTTGTAAAAATGTGATTGATAGTTATATTTATAAAATGTGATTGATAGTTATATAAAATATATTAATGTGGAGAGAAAATAAATACACATCTCAACTATCAATTAAAAATAAAATCCACGTATCTTCAAGTTCTTAAAAGTTGAAACAAAATTAGATGAGTAGAAAATCTTAGTTTCTTACCTAGACCCTGTTTTTTATGGAAAGAATTTATTATTAATACTTTTAGAAGAATAGAGTGGACTTATTAGAAAAAAGTGAAAGATTATAACAACTAGTGGCTTGCTATGGCCTGGGGAGGCTTTGGCTACACTAACCATTTGCCTTTCGTCCTCGGAGAAAAAATTATTAGAAATTGCTTTATAGTGTTAGTTTAAATAAGGAAAAGGTCTTTTATTTGATTATTTAACTTGATAAGAATAACATTAAAAAAAATGTCTTTTAATTTAAAGATGAAAAATCATCTATAATTGATGGGATTTTATTTAAGAAATTTAAGGGTGAAGAATTTATCTACTATTGACGGGTTTTTAATTGATTTATAGGTAAAGCATTCATTTGTAGTTGAGGATTTTAATTTTAATAAATATATTTTGGTAGAAGTATAAATAAAATATAATTTTTAGTAGCGTTACTTTTGCAAACTTTCTATATAAATTTACATAGAAATATCACTTATTTATTCCTATATCATTACTTTCATTAAATAAATTGATTTTGTATATTTATTACCCGAATTACCTTTACAACATATAAGTTTGTATATAAGAGTTTGTATATAGAGTTTGTAAGAGTAGCATTATTATATATTTTCTCATTGTCATTATTCTATTTATACTTAGTAATATCATATATATATTTTTTATTATAATTTGTCTTAAATACGAGTAAGTGTAAGAAACTTTTTTGTACACTTTGTCCCCTAGATTTAAATCCTAGCTCCGCGTTGGACAACAAATAAGAGAACTTAAACCCCTCATGAAAAATTAGAAAAAAAAGTTATTGGACAAAAGATAACCCGTTAAGTCATGCATAATAAATAAAGAGTGTTGTTATTTAAGCCTCCAACATCTCTCTTTGAGCCCCATTTTTATTAAAATTAATAATAAAATAATTTTTGAGATTTAAATTATTAAAAAGAATATGGACAATTGTAAGGATACATAATATAATATTTTAAGAATTATTTCAATTAAATTTTTTTCCTTCAATCCTAAGCTATTATTTTATGTAATTTTAATCGATGGAAGGTGAATTCTAACATTGACATTACAACCATGAGAAAGAGTTAAGTTCTCATTTTGTTTTTAGTATACTTTTTTTTTTCCTTTCTGAAACAACTTTTGTTCAATCATGCAAACTGAATATTTTCAATTGGTTTAGTTGCTACGAACTAAACATTTTTCATTTTGTTCAATTCAGTATAACTGAATAAGGAAGGCTCATCCATGTGCAAATAAACCATGGTTAATTTTTCAATTTTAAGAAACCAAAAATTTTTTATCATCTTAAATTCAATATAACCAAGCAAGTAAGCTTTGTATGTGTTAGGAAATTTACTTGCATTATATAAGGATTACATACAATAATAATTTAATTTGACTTTAAAATTAAATTACCAACTGAAAGCTTGACTTAGCAACATAAATGATCTACCAAGGCTTGTGTATCATATGATTTCCTTAAAACAGATTCGCCTCCTGCACTAGGTGCTTGAGGATTAAAACGGCATCTATCTCCTAAGATATAATAATGACTACCAACAAGAGAAGCATAACTCTTCTACTAAAATGAACTGGGAATCTCCAAACTCTATCATACAAGAGGAAAAACTAAAGAGGAAAACAACGTAGAGAGAACTTTAGGGTGTGCTCTTTTATAAATTTTGTGTTTTTTGTTTTCAAAATGATTTAGAAAATGTTTTTGTTGTTTTAAGATATTTGAATTGAAATGAAGAATATGTGCTTGATAATGAATTTTGAAAATAAAATTCAGAAAATGATTTTAAGAATATGTGTTTGGAAATGAATTAAAAAACGAAACTCTGAAAATGAAAACAAAATATGTGTTTGGAAATGTATACTGGAATGAAATTCCAAAAATGGAAATAAAATGTGGCTTTTAATAATTAGTTTACATAAAACTATTAATAGTATTATGATATTAAAACACTTAGATATGTTATTGGAAATAAAATTTGAAAATAAAACTATAAACATAAAAATAAAATATGCATTTGATATATTTTAATAATTTTATAAATCATTTCTTTTAAAAAATAACAATATATTTATTGTTTTTCTTTTAAAAAATAACAATATATTATTGTTTTCTTTATGATGAATAAAAATAATAAGTTCAACATTAATATTTTAAGTCCCTTATATTTTATTTCAATGTGATTTACAAAATTATTAATAATATTATAATGAAATTAAATTGGAATCCAACACCCAACCGCCGCGACACCCCACCAACGTCTGGCACATCTCCCATCACTGCCTTTAACAAACTATAGATCAAGTCCTCCTGAACAAACTTTCCTTCATCACCATCCATAATTACCCATTAGAAACTCCTCGAAATCCCTAAATGTAGAGCCTATCTCTAGCATAATAACTACCCCTCTCTGCCACACGTTTATCATAACCGCCGCTTCCAACAGCTTCATTGGTCACCATCCAACAAAACCCAAGCATCTTCAGTGTACGTTCAAATGTCGAAAGGTAGTCGTTCATTGCCAAAGCTCTTAACCACCCTCTTTCTTCTCTCCACCACCCATATCCACCATGACAATTGCCAATAATGATCATACCCTTCTATTATTCTAAAAGTACGTAAAAGTGCTTGGGAATCACATATATCCAATAGAACGCATGGTAAAGCACAAAGACATAAAGAAAAACATGAAAACATAAAGAAAGTGCACATATAATCATGAAAAAGATGTTGCAATGTAATCATTGCCCTCGGGCTCACCAAGTCGTCAAAACAAAACTAGAGTGTGCAAAACTCGAAGAAAAGAAGCTCAAAAGCTAACACAAATGTCAAAATGGGTAATAGTGTTTAGAAAAAATGGGTTTTATATCTACTGTAGCACAAGTGGCCCATGCCACTTGAATTGGCGCACGCTAGTATGTAGAGGTGGACACCAGTTCAACTGGCGTGCAGTCCTAGCTGAAGGAATTATGGTTTCGGTTTCCTCCAATTTTAGTCCTGAGCTCCGATTTTCGACGTTTTCACACACCAAGCTCCATTTTGAATTTGGTTTTTTGGTTTATCGTCATTAGACTTTAAAACCATAAGTGACTATCCAATGCTTACATCCGTCTTGTATGAACTGTAACACATTTACAATTTTTTTTTTTGAAAATTTACAACTTTTACAATTTTTATAAGTCGCTTACAACTTTTTTATGAAAATATATTTGGTCATTTTTACAAAAATAAATATTGATTTCGGCTAGAAAGACAAAAATAAATAGCGTCAAAAATAATTTTTTGAAAATATATTTACAACTTTTATATATTCGTTTATAACTTTTGTATACTTGTTTATAACTTTTGTATGGATTTTAAAATTTTTGAATTTTCCCCTTCTTGCATGAATAGTAATTGTTGATGCACGATTTCCGGACGGCCGGGAAGCGGGTCGGAGCTCGGGTCGTACGTCGGGTCCAGTCCTGCGAGCACAGAAAAATAGTCAGGGGTGCCGGCGGTGGTGCCGGCGAGAACCCTCCAACGCTCAAGTCAGTTTCCGGTACTCTGGAATTTTCTGGGAGAATTTCCTAGAGAGAGAAGCTCTCAAAAGTGAAGGAAATTTAGAGAGAGAATAAGTTCAGAAAAGTGTGCATACCTTGAGCAATAATCCGGAGGGTTTATATAGGAGTCAGGATGGGCCATTGTGGGACCCAGATAATGGGCCCGGATAATGGGCTACAGTAATGGGCTTACTGTATTAAAAATAATTGATCTAGGATGGGTCATTGTGGGACCCAGAGAATGGGCCCAAATAATGGGCTACAGTAATGAGTTTACTGTATTAGAAATAATTGAGGCCCAATATTGTTATGGCCATAACAGTAGTCCCCCCAGGCCCAAGTTGACTAATGGGTCGGCGTAGGGACTATTTAGTTGTTCTGGGCTATAAATTAAATGTGTTAAGGGGGCCAGCCCAAAGATGTGATTCATTAAACCCTAAATTGGTGCTCTATATAAGACACAAGTGTTGGGGAGTAGGGTTTACTCAAAAATAGGAGAGAGCACCCGGGAGGCAAGCAGTGCAAGTGACCCCAGCAAACAGAACTTTTCAACTTGAACCAGAATTCTCCAACCGCCACAAGTAAGTACTTTTTTTTTGTATATATTTCGGAATGCATGGATTAGGTTTAGTTTTTCAATACAAAAAATTCTTGTACGAATTATGCCCTACGTGTGTACATGATATGCGTGAGAGCATGCAAGTGTTTGCGTGCCACTTTTCTTGCGGGTTTGGGTGTGAAAGTAGAAGCAACCCATGCGTTGTGTGTTTGGGTGTGAAGGAAGAAGAAACAAGTTGTCGGGTGTGAAGGAGGGAGGGTGAGGACGTGTGATGGAGTGCCGACTCGCACGGACGAGCGGGCGAGCCGCGTGTAGCATGCCTGCGCGTGCTAGGCGCGCATGAACTCTCCGCGAGCTCGCATGGGCGAGCTGGACGCGCATGAGCTCTCCGCGAGCTCGCCTGGGCGAGCTGGGCGCGCATTAGCGCTCCGCGAGCTTGCATGGGCGAGCTGGACGCGCATGAGCTCTCCGCGAGCTCGCCTGGGCGAGCTGGGCGTGCATGTTCGCCTTCGGGCTGGGCGCTCCATGCTGGAGACGCAGGCGAACCGCATGCTGGGCGCGCGGAAGGATCAGGCGAGCTGCATAACGGGCGAGAGGGAGAGGCAGGCGGGCTGCACGCTGGGCGAGCAGGGAGAGGCGCAAAGCAGGCGAGGGGCGAGCCTGGTGCGCGCAGGGGCGAGCGAGGCGAGGGGTGCTGGGCGAGTCGCGGGCGAGGCGTGTTGGGCGCAAGGAAGAAGCGGGCGACCGGCGAGGGGGAGAGGCCGGCGACCGACAAGGGGGAGAGGTAGGCGACCGGCGAGGCCGAAGGCCGAAGGGAAATCACGTAACCCTTGCATGCGGGTTACGTGAATCTGCAGGGGTCTCCCCGTAAAATTTTAAAGTTCTATATATATTAGTTACAGGGGCGTTCGTGCAAAGTTTTAAAGCTTCATATATATTAGCTGCAGGGGTGTTGCTGAAAAATTTTGAAACTTCATTATTTTCCCGTGGGGGTGTTCCTGCAAACTTTCAAACCTTCATTTTTTTCTCTGCGAGGGTGTTTCCGCGAATTTTCAAACTTTTATTTTTTCTCCGTGGGGGTGTTCCCTGCGGATTTTCAAACTTAAATAATTTTTCCTCTACGGGGGTGTTTCCGTGGATTTTCAAACTTGAATAATTTTTCCTCCACGGGGGTGTTTTCGTAAATTTTCAAACTTTAACAATTTTTTTCCTCCGCGGGGGTCCGCGGATTTTCAAACTTAAATAATTTTTCCTCCGCAGGCGTGTTTCCGCGGACTTTCAATACAAACCCCCAATTTTTTTTATTATTATTATTATTATTATTATTATTTTTTACCTCTTCCTTCCCTCAGTAGACTTGGTTTGATGACTAACGAACCCTCTTTGACTGTGCAGATGGCTAGAGTTAAAACCACTGTGAAAGTGCTACGGGGGGAATCGAGTCATCAAACTCAGTCTTCCAGGGACAAGGATACGGCGACCAACCGTAAAGAGGTTAATGAGTTTTATCAAAACTTCTTCGGTCCGGATCGGGAGCTGGGACAGAATTCTGTCAACCATAAGGTGGTAGACGCTGAAGGGGATAGCGACTGGTCGTCCTCTGCTACCTCAGATAGTGAACCGGAGGTTGAAAAGTGGTGGGAGGCCGACCATATTGATAATCAACTCCCGGACGATCGATTAAAGATATATAGAGTCCATTTCCTTATCCCTGCTTCAATCATTCTATTTCTTCCAAGGAAAGGTGACCGGTGGAGTAGGCCACCACGAGGTGTCATTGGTTTAAGCCTAGAGCTATTAAGAGCTGGTCTCCAAGTGCCTTTTGATAACTATGTTCGTCGTATGCTTGATGCCATGGGCATTGCCCCTACCCAACTGTCGGCCAATGGGTGGAGGCTTCTGATAGCTTTCCAAAG
The DNA here is from genome assembly GCA_013180625.2 of Boswellia sacra. Lineage (NCBI taxonomy): Eukaryota > Viridiplantae > Streptophyta > Magnoliopsida > Sapindales > Burseraceae > Boswellia > Boswellia sacra. The sequence goes on along the minus strand of SNVD02007199.1, from coordinate 19,412 downwards.
TTTATTCAGAAGCGCAGGCCTTGGTGACCCTACCACCAACCATGTTAAGCACATTTTTGCCATTCACCCACTGAATGGAGAGAAAACGGGTTACTATTATATATCCCAGCGAGGGAAGACGGATGACCCCAACCGCCTTTTTGGCATTCCCTCCCATGTGAAAGAATGGAAGTATAAGCAATTCTGGTGTGGTGGCGGTTGGAAGTATCAAGAAGGTGCTCGTCCAAAGGGGGAGAAGTTGAGGATCAGGAGGCGTTTTGGTTTTTGTGGTACCATATTATAATGACTCCCTATCTGACTTTGTTATGACAACTCTTGATCAACTGACATTCTTTTCTTTTTTATTGCAGTTCCTTGGACTAAACGTCCGCTGTTATCTCAGAAAGAGAGAGACGACTTGCAAGTGGTACTCAAGCTACCCGTGGACTCGAAGAACGTTCATAGCCTCACTGATCGGGAGCAGTTGGTCCGTCTTGGCTTATCACCTCCCATTCCTCCGGAAGGTAAGCCTGATCATTACTTTCCGATCTTACTTCATCAAACATGTGCTTGTTGTCTTACCAGTTTTATCTTCGCGCAGGACTATTTCCTTTACATCCTACCAAGAAGCAGTTCGCTCAACTTGTAGCCAAGATGCCGCTTAAGCCCTTCACCCATGATAGACCTAGTTCTTCCCAGAAGAAACGGAGCGGAAGTCCCCCAACTCTTGGACCTTTGAAGAGGAAAGCCAATGGTCACAAGGAGACTCCTGTACAGAAGCTGGTTCCTGATAGGTCAACCTCTGTTCAGCCTGCGGGTGAAGTGGCAGCCTCTCAGCCTACTAGGAGCAGGTTACCCTCAGCCTCTCAGCTACCCAAGCGTTTTACCTTTGACAGTACGGGCTTTCAGAGTGGCTCAACATGTGGAGACTACCTTCAGGAATTGTCTCAAAATGCTGCACGCCTCATGCCTACCAATGTCTTTCCAGAAAGTGTAAAACTCACATAATTTGATGCGATCGCCATCGGGATAGGCATCATCCTTCAGGTTAAGCTTCACTGAGACCCTTTCTTCCTTTTTTCTTTATACTTTGAAAGTCATGCCTTAACTTCTTCACTCTCTTTGCCTTTCGCTCTGTAGGCGACAGGACCCTTAGCTCAAGGAGAGTCTACCAATACCAACCTCCTCAAGGAGGTTAACCATCTCACTTCTGAGGTTGACGACTGGAAGGCGAAGCATCTAGTCTGCCTTGACAACTTAACCGAAACGGAAAGAAGAATGGCAGAGATGAAAGAACAGATGGGCAGAATGAAGGCGGACTTGTCCGAAGCCAAGAAGGAGGCAGCTATCCAGCATAAGAGGGCCAATGACTTTGGCCGAGAGCTTCGAGAGAGAGCTGCTGCTGAGCAAAGTAGGATTGACAAAGCAGTCGCTCGCTTCCGTAGGGGTCGTGTCTACCAGCAAGCTATGGAACACTCCTATATTGAGGGAGTCAATGGGGTGCATAGATGGTTCCATGACCGCCACCCAGAGATTGACCAGTCACCCATAGCCGAGGAGTTAAACTTGGTGGAAGAGTCTATCCCTACAGCAGACTCCGATCCCGAGCAATTCCGCCACCTCATCCTTAAAGATGAGGATTATGAGTCGACATTGGACACAGCAGCCTGGGAGGCCAAGCAAGGTGACTCTACTTCATCGTCTTCAGACGAAGAAGGAGATGATGAGGCCACTTCTTAGAGTTAATTGGAATTCTTCCAACTAGGTAGATGCTCATTCGTAGGGAATAATCATATCAAGGCTGCTCTCCAGGCCTTGACTTTACCTTTTACTGTCTTTACTTTCAGTTCAATGTTCTAAGTGAGGATGTGTGGCATCCCTCAACCAATTTTGAAATAACAAGAACTCCAAGAACTTTAATTTTTTTTTTTTAGTGTTGTATTCTTTTACTCTTTCCACCTTATTGCAATTTGATCATACATGTGCTTTAAGGATGTATAATCACAAAAATTCTGAATAGACTGAACACTTTATTGATAATCTCTTTATTGGTCTCCCTATGGGAGTTGTTACACATGCATAAGCTCCTGGTCGGAGTTACTGCACATATAGAGAGATTACGGGTAGTACTTCTTCAAGTGCTCAATATTCCATGGATTACGGAACGACCTCCCATCCATGGTGACCAGTCTATAGGTGCCTGATCGGATGACTACTTTAACTTGATACAGACCCTCCCAGTTGGGCCCTAGTGCTCCATCAGTGGGATCTCGGGTACTTTGTAGTACTTGCCTCAAGACCAAGTCTCCCACTTGGAAAGACCGGCGCTTAACCTTAGAGTTGAAATATCGAGCAACTCTCTCTTGGTAAGCAGCAACCTTGACACTAGCGAGATCCTCAAGAAGATCTAGGTTGAGTTGAAGGCTTCTATGATTAAGCTCTTCGTCATATCCCTCAGTACGAGGTGACGGAAGGCCAATTTCAACCGGTATGACTGCTTCCGATCCAAACGCCAAGGAGTATGGGGTTGCTCCTGTTGCTGTATGGACAGTGGTTCGGTATGCCCAAAGCACTTGTGGAAGCTCTTCTGGCCATGCACCCTTCCTAGCATCTAATTTGGTCTTGAGGAGGTGTTTAATGGTTTTGTTAACAGCCTCCACCTGACCGTTTGCTTGAGGATGAGCTGGGGATGAAAAGCACAAAGAGATGTTCAGCTCCTTACAGAAGTTCCTGAAGTTGGAGTTGTCGAATTGTTTGCCATTGTCCATAATGATGGTATGAAGGATACCAAACCTATAGACAATTGACTTCCGTACAAAGTCCGTGGTCTTCTTTTCAGTAATCGATGCAAGGGGCTCAGCGTCTGCCTACTTAGTGAAGTAGTCAATTGCCACAACAGCATATTTAACTTGACCTTTACCCATTGGAAGAGGTCCAATGAGGTCAAGTCCCCATTAGGCGAACGGCCATGGGGCTGTCATTGGAGTCAGGTTTTCAGGAGCTTTTCTAGGAATGTTGGCAAATCTCTGACATTTGTGGCACCTAGTTGAGATTGTCTTAGCATCATTCTTCATGGTTGGCCAATAGTATCCTTGCCTGATACACTTATGAGCTAGAGACCGACCACCAGAATGGTTACCACATATCCCTTCGTGGATTTCTCTGAGAACATAATCAGCTTCTTCTGGGCGAAGACATTTTAAAAGAGGAAGGCTGAACTCTCTTTTGTAAAGAACACCATTGACCATAGTGTACCTTGACGCTCTCCCTCTTATCTTGATTGCTTCATTGCGGTTAGCTGGAAGCTCCCCCGTTTCTAAAAACTTTATGATAGGGTCCATCCAGCAAGGGTTACCATTAATGGTAATTGTCTTTTCTGGCGAAAGCTCATGTTGTGATATGCTTGGAGATTCCAGAACGACCATGTGATAGGCGGTTGGTAAAAGGGGGTCTATTCCTGAAGCAATTCTGGCTAAATTGTCAGCCTTTGAATTCTCCTCCCTTGGGACTCTCACGATGTCAAACCCTTTAAAACCACGCAGGAGGGAGTTAACTCTATCCAAGTAAGTTATCATGGTAGAGCCTTTTGCCTGATAGTCTCCACGGATTTGGTTAACCACAAGTTGGGAATCACTGTGGATGACGATCTCTCCTACCCCCAAGGCAACAGCCAGCCTAAGTCCTCCAAGGAGAGCTTCATACTCTGCGACATTATTCGTGGCTTTAAAATTGAAACGTAGTGCCACAGCTACCTCTACTCCATCCGGGGTTGACAGGATCAAGCCAGCTCCACTACCGACCTTATTTGATGACCCATCTACGAATAAGATCCATGCCTTCTATGGGTCAATTCCCACGGGCATTGGTCGGTCATGTGACCCTGTACTGGTTTCTTCATCCTCCTTATCTATACCACTTGAAAATTCAGCAATGAAATCAGCGATTGCCTGCCCTTTGATTGATGGTCTTGCAACATAATGTACGTCAAATTCTCCCAACTCAATGGACCACTTGACAAGTCTTCCGGAAAGCTCTGGACGATAAAGTATCTGTCGCAAAGGGTGGTCAGTTGGGACCATGACAGTATGTGCTTAAAAATACGGGCGAAGCTTTCGTGCTGCAACAACTAGGGCGAGAGCCAGCTTCTCCATAGGAGGGTATCTACCTTCAACTTCAGTCAAGGCCTTGCTCACATAATAAACCGGCCTCTGAATTCCCTGATCTTCATGGACCAGAGCTGCACTCACTGCGCATGCTGAGACTGCTAGATACAGAAAAAGTGGCTCCCCCAAAATTGGTTTGGAGAGGAGAGGAGGAGAACCTAAGTACTTCTTCAGCTGTAGGAATGCATTTTCACACTCACTTGTCCATTCAAACTGCTTGCACTTTCTTAACGCTTTGAAGAAAGAGTGACATTTATCAGTCGCCCTAGAAATAAAACGATTCAGGGCGGCCAGTCGTCCAGTGAGGACTTGTATATCCTTTGGAGTTTTGGGAGACTCCAGCCTCATAAGTGCTTGGATTTTTTCAGGATTGGCTTCTATCCCCCTCTGGGTGACAATGAATCCCAAGAACTTCCCAGAGGATACCCCAAAAGCACATTTGCTGGGATTCAGCTTCATATCATGCTTCTGGAGGATGTCAAAGGTTGTTCGGAGGTCGTCCACATGGAATCTAGCGTCCATGCTCTTGGTGAGCATATCATCCACATAAACTTCCATTGTCTTTCCTAGGAGAGGAGCAAACATGGAGTTTACCAGCCGTTGATAAGTTTCTCCAGCATTTTTTAATCTGAACGGCATCATCCGGTAACAGTATAACCCTTTATCAGTGATGAAGGCTGTTTTTTCTTCATCCTTCGAATACATGGGAATCTGGTTATAACCAGAATAAGCATCCATGAAGCTTAGCAGTTGGTGGCCAGCAGTGGCATCAACTAATTGATCTATCCTGGGCAGTGAAAAGCTGTCTTTTAGACAATGCTTATTCAAGTCCTTGAAGTCGATGCAGACACGCCATTTTCCATTGGCTTTTTTTACTAATACAACATTAGAGAGCCATTCGGGGTAGTTTACCTCCCGAATGATTCCACTTGTCAAGAGTTTACTCACTTCCAAGGCAATCGCCTCTGAACGCTCTGGGGCTTGGTGCCTCCTCTTTTGTCGGACGGGTTGAGCTCTAGGATTGACATTAAGGCGATGGACAGCTATATTTGGGTCTATGCCAGGCATGTCTTCGTGAGACCATGCAAAAACGTCGCTGTACTCCTGCAGGAAACCAATCAACCTATCCTTGATTGGTGGAGGAAGGTTCTCACCTACCTTCACCGTCTTCTCCGGATCATTCAAGCAAACAGGAACGTCATCCATCCCTTCTATTGGAGCTACAACCTCCTCTTTCTCTTGATCTCGTGGGTCCAAACTTTCCATCCCCTCGGATGGCTCTCCACGAATCATCCATAGCTTATGCGCCTTCTCTTTGAAAGCCGTGTTGTAGCATTCCCGGGAAGTTCGTTGTTCACCTCTTACTTCTCCTATCCCTGAGGGTGTTGAAAATTTTAGGACATGATAATAAACACCCATCACAGCCTTGAAGTCATAGAGTGACGACCGACCAAGGATGGCGTTATAGACTCCCAGATGATCTACCACGAGAAAATTTACCATCCTGGTTGTCTGCAGGGAACCTTCTCCCAAGGTTACAGGTAATGAGATTATTCCTTCGGGAATAACCTTTCCTCCAGCGAATCCCATCAGAGAAGTTTGGATGCCTCTCATATCTCTACAGTTGAGACCCAATCTATCGAATGCATCCAACGACATTATGTCAGTCGAGCTTCCGTTGTCAATCAACACTCTCTGTAGCCTCTTATTGGCCACGATAACTGTGAGGACCAAGGCATCACAATATGGATGATGGACACCCTGAGCATCTTGTGACGAAAAGGAGATAACATCATGATCTCCTACATTGGTGGAAGAGGCTGTTAGGTTGACCTCGTGGTGAGGGAGGTCGTATCTTGCCTGCCTAGCCAGGTGCCTCCGAGCTTGGGAGCTCGAACCAGCCACTACTCCCCCATAGATTGTGGCTACTTCTTCTAACAGTTCCTTTCCTTTGTCATTTTTGTTGGATGGTTCAGGGGGCCGATAAATGTATTCCTGTAGCTGACCATCCTTGATAAGACCCTCGATTTGTCTCCTTAATTCGAAGCAGTCTGCAGTATTATGACCATGAGCCTGGTGAAAATGACAATACTTTCTCTTGTCTCTTGTTTTTGGATTCGACCGTAAGGGGGCAAGTTCTTTCAGCAGACCTTTATCCTTGATTTCCTTCAGAATATCCTGCTGTGGCATAGTAAGCAACGTGAATGTACGGTGCTCCTCCTGAGGTTGGTCATGATGCTCTTGGCGGGGTCGGGTGGATGACCCTTGTAACAGAAAGCGATCATTTTTGATTGTGTCTCGCGCAGAGCGTCGATCTGAAACTGATCTACGATTTCTATCATAAGGTTCTCCTCTATGATTATCATACGATCTTTTATCTGTACGGGAGGAATTAGGTACCACCGGAGTTTGCCCGGGGTAATTTGCTTGAAAAATTTCCTCTGCATCAGCATGGCTAGAGACCCTTGCTAATGCTTCTTGATACGTACGTGGGAGGTCGACGGAGAATTCCCATGCTAGAGGGAGCTCCCCTCTGATTCCTTGAACCAGGCCCTGTATAGCGTAACCATCATGAAATAGATCCACTCGGGCAACCTCCCGCTGATATCTGTCCAAAAATGCACGGAGGGATTCATTACGACCCTGCTTGATTGAAAGAAGGCTCTGCGCTGGTCGACTTCTCGTTTTCATGTTGCTAAAATGTGTGAGGAAACTACGGGCAAGCTCGTCAAAGTTGGAGATGGATGCAGCTGGTAGCCTTCTTTACCATTGCTTAGCTGATCCTCCAGAGAAAAGGTTCTGCACATGATTCCCCCTGAGACCCCTTGTATCTCCATATGAGAAATAAAAGAATCTAAATGCTCTCAGAGGTCCGTTGTCCCTTGGTAAAGCTCGAGTTGCGGCATCCGGAATCCGTATGGGTATTTTTCCCTTAGAATATTTTCAGTAAAGGGTGATTCCCATTGTGGACGACCATCTTCTTCTCCTCCTGAACGTTTAATCAACCTCTCCAGTTTATGGATCTTTTCATCCATTTCTCGCTTGAACTCCGCATAATGATTGTCTGATGTCCCCTCCTCCGAGACATCCATTGGGGCAACATCTGGGCGATGCTTCTTAACTCTGGGTGGTGAGCTGGGGCGATTTCTTTTGGACTGATAATTACGCCCTGGAGCATATGGACCATGATAAGAATAGGCGGGCTGATCGACATTACTTCCCCTTGGTATCTGCTCAACGCTTGTATGGCGTTTCTTGTTCAGAGAGTGTCGAAGGTCTACTGCTGCTAACTGTTGTTCGGATATGATATGTGAGGGAGAGGGAATCTGTGGACGCCCATCCCCTCCTTGGACAATAGGATGGGGAAGATTTGGTTGAATGACTTGATGGCGAGGTAATCCAGTAGTCTTGGCGACTAAATTAGGGCGTCCACCAATATCCATCTGGACATTTGGTACTACCATGGCACTCATTGGGTTATTTCCAGTAGTGTTGGGAGCCTGCTGAGCACTTTGTCCAAATGCTTGGTTGAATACAGTCACCATACGATTCATCTGTTCACTAAAATTCCGCATGGTATGTTCCATGGTAGTTAACCGATTCGTCTTGCCCTTCCTCGGTCTTCTAAGTGGAAGTCAGGGTTGCCTGAGGTTAGGCCCCACCCCAGAGGATATCACTAAAGCTCTCCCCGTATCAACTACCCTTCGGCGTCGGGGAGGCGCTTCAACCTCGATTTCTTCGTCAACCTCTAGGGAGGTTGAGTGTTGGGATTCGTGACTCATGATGAGTTTGAGTACGTTTGGATAGGAGCAACAACTAAAGAGGCTTCGTTTCCCACAGACGGCGCCAACTGTTGATGCACGATTTTCGGACGGCCGGGAAGGGGGTCGGAGCTCGGGTCGTACGTCGGGTCTAGTCCTGCGAGCACAGAAAAATAGTCAGGGGTGCCGACGGTGGTGCCGGCGAGAACCCTCCAACGCTCAAGTCAGTTTCCGGCACTCCGGAATTTTCTGGGAGAATTTCCTAGAGAGAGAAGCTCTCAAAAGTGAAGGAAATTTAGAGAGAGAATAAGTTCAGAAAAGTGTGCATACCTTGAGCAATAATCCGGAGGGTTTATATAGGAGTCAGGATGGACCATTGTGGGACCCAGATAATGGGCTCGGATAATGGGCTACAGTAATGGGCTTACTGTATTAGAAATAATTGATCCAGGATGGGTCATTGTGGGACCCAGAGAATGGGCCCAAATAATGGGCTACAGTAATGGGTTTACTGTATTAGAAATAATTGAGGCCCAATATTGTTATGGCCATAACAGTAATATATTTTCAACTTTTTATAATCATTTACAACTTTTACAACTTTTATATGCCATTTACAACTTTTATATGAAAATGTGTTTGGCCATTTATACAAAAATGAATAATGATTTTGACTAGAAATACAAATAATGAATAGCATTTAATACAACTTTTTTTAAAGGATTTAAAACTTTTATATGCCCATTTACAACTTTTATTTGGATTTTAAAATTTTTGAATTTTCCCCTCCGCATGTGAACAGTAACACATTTACAACTTTTTTACAATCACTCACATTTTTTACAATTTTTATAAATTGTTTTACAACCTTTATGTTCAGCCATTTTTACAAAAAATAAATATTTTGTGTTAAAAAAACAACTTTTTTTTAAGAGATTTAAAACTTTTATATGCATGTAGGGGCGGATTTATATGGTAGTCACGGGTGGAATGGTCTCTGCAAAATTATAGGAAGTCCAAATTTTTATATGAATTTCATTATTTTGGTCTTACTCTTAATTGTCCCCTTAATTTTCTAATTTTTTCAGCTTGGCCTCTCTGAAGTAAAGAGTCTCCATCTACCCCTGTATGCCCGTTTACAACTTTTAAATACTTGTTTATAACTTTTGGTTGGATTTTAAAATTTTTGAATTTCCCTTTTTGACACAAACAACAAAATATTTATAATTTATTTGTAATAATTTACATCTTTTACGCAATTTTTATAATTTTTATACATCATTTACAATTTTTATATGAAAATGTATTTGGTCAATTTTACAAAAAAAAAAATTTGGCTAGAAACCCAAAAAATAAATAGTATCAAATACAACTTTTTTAAGATACTTACAACTATTTTATGAATTTACAAATTTTTTAAAAGTTCACCCTTTGCTATGAATCGTAATTAAAATTTATACAAAGATTTACAACTGTAATCTTTGCATCAAATGTCTCCTTTATGTAAGTTATATGAATAACCATGCAAAGTATAGAACATCAAACTGTAATCTTTATCATTGATCTGTAAAATCTCAATCAAGCTTTGATGGTAAGGTTAGATAAAGATAACACAAAATAGGAATTTCATGAAAAGTTATCTTGAATAAATAAGGATATTTATCAATCAAGATAATCAATCAATCAATCAAGATAAATGTTTATAAAAGATATCTCAAACATAAATGTGATTATCAATCAAGATAAACATTAGACAAAAATATCTTAATCATGCAAGTGATTAAGATATGGAACTTCCTAAAATGAATTCCAATTAATCAATCATTTAATCAATTAAATCTTTTCATAAAATAAATTTTCTATAACTGTATTAGGAAAAGAATAATACATTCATGTTTTTATCACGAGTTGATAAAATAAATTTTGATCACATGCATAAATTAGCCACATGTCATAGTGACACCAACACTATGAATAGTAATAAAAATTTAGACAAAGATTTATAATTTTTATATACTATTTTCAACTTTTATAGGAAAATATATTTGATGATTTTTACAAAAATAAAAAGTCGTTTTGGCTAGTAATGTAAAAAACGGATAATTTGAAAAGTACATGTTGTATTATTTATATTCAATAATAACATATATATTTTTTATATTTTTTAAAGTTTATTAATGTACATCTTTTATTATTTTATTTATTGAAATGTACTTTTTTATTTGTGCAAAATTTATCTATATAATGTTTTATTTTATTATTTTACGTACTATATTTCTTTTTGTGAAACAACAAAATGAAATTATTTTATGTTATTTTTCAAATAATGTTACTAATTTTTTCATACACGAAAATATTGAAATCTATTTTTGTTGACAAAATTTTAATTTTAATTTTATATCTTCATAAAATAAATTTTCTAATTTCTTGTATGTGAAAGTTAAAATTTAGTTCATAATTTTTTTAATTTAATTTTTGATTTTTTTATGTTGTAGCCGGTTTTGTGAAACCGGGTGCTGTCGGCCGATTGTTTTGGGTTTTCTTCCAGATGGACGTCGGATAGCAAAGCTGAGGTCCTCGCTAGAGAAGCCATTTTCCCTGATGGTATCATAGAGCTACTTAAAATTATGAAAGCCGTAGTCGTACTGCAAAAGACTCCGTGAAGAAAACCTAAACCTAGGAAAAATTTCACTGATGACCTTGAGCTTAGGTCTACAATCAATTATAACCCTATTTGTTTCGAATTATGCACAAATGACCCTGATGTCAATTGAGTCCTCACTCCGTTATACTATTAAAGGCTAAACTCGTAATTCAATAATTGGAAAATTTTAAAAAAATTTTAAATTAAAATGGGTGGACGAGGTGATGACACGTGGAAAGTCTGTTATGGAACTAAATTAGAAAGGGGGTTGACTGGGTTATAATCTTCTCCCGCCCTTTATTGTACACTAACGCGCTGTTGATCTCTAGAAAACCTTTCTCCTTCCACTTCAGCGCTCTTCTCTGTCTTCTCTCTGTAGCGGCTCTGTGTCGTCTCTTCCATCAAGAAACCTAGGAAAAGCTTCACATTCCTGGACGACTCTTTGACGCTCTGAGAATCTACACGTTGGAGAGTAACTGCAACAGTGTTGGAGGAGCCGGCGAGGGAACATCGTACTACTGCACACGGTTTTTGGTGTCAGAAAGGTAATTTTAAACGCTTGTTAAGATATTTTTGTGGGTTTTCATCACTGATATTGCAAGGGTTTTTTTAATGTTATTTGAAAGTTTACATGTTTCATTTTTCTTTGAAAGTTTTGATTTTTTTTTCTTTCTTTGTATCGAGGTTTTGTTTCCATGAAGTTTGATGTTGCATGGGTTTTTTTATGTTGGACAAACCGATGTTTGGCGAAGTTTTTATTTTTTTGAGTGTTTAGTTTGCTATTTGGGTTAGTTAGGACGAATGTTTAACATTTTTTTCCAATGTTTGTATCCATGATCTTGCATGTGGTTTTGGAACTAGAGAAAATGATTATTGCTGGAAAGTTGATTTTTTTTTTTTTATCTACTGGGTTTTATTTTTGTAATAAACTTGATATTTTGTGTTTACTGTGCATTGCATAGAGTATTTGAGTTTGGAAATATGTCTTTTTTTTGCTGGAAAAACTTTTCTTTTTTTTTTTTTTTTGGCTAGAAGGTTTGAGCATTTTGGTTTATGTTTGTTTTCTTCTTTAAAGCTTTATATTGTGTGTTGACTATTTGGTCAGTTTTGCAATTTTGTGTAGAAATTGTTCTTGTGTTGCTAGAAATTGCTTTTTTTGTTTTCTGCTGGGTTTTGTACATGACAGAATAAACGAATATTACTGATTGTGCAGTTTTTTTTTTATCTAGGTTTGATGCTTTCATTTGAATGAGTTGTATTTGAAATGTTGTATGCATTAAATAGTCTCATTGCTTGAATAATATACATATTTATTTTTGCTAGCAAAGCATATTTGTATTTTGACATTTAGTAATAGTAGTTATTAAATAGCTTTTTTTTTTTTTTTAAATGCAGGATGAAGTTATTCACTATTAGGATTGATATTTTCAATGATAACCATACACTAGGTAACATAGATCCTAACGAATTCAGTCGAATAGTACTAGTTAATAGTGCTCTTAGTATGTGTAATGTCAATACTTTATTTAGTCAAGGGTTTAAGGTTTTGGCAAATTTGCCATGGATAGGCAATACTTTAAAAATACGTGATAACATAGATAAGCAGAAGTTGTTTAGGTTGTTTCATCAAAGGGATATAATGAATCCCTTGCCCTTAGACACTATTCAAACCCAATGATGCGTTCGAAATTAGCAAGTATACTAGTCGCACAAGTAATAAAGTGATAAGTAAGATATCGTTCCCACGAGGATTGATTCTAATTGAATTTGTTATTTTACAGCCACAACATAACAAATGGGGGGTTTTGTGATTGATTAACTAAGTGAAATAATAATGCAAACAAAGAATAACAAAACAGAAAGTTAATTCGAATGAAAAATCAATGAGAGACACTTGGTTAAGAGTTCATTCTCTGCCACAAGATATGAATTTGTGAATTAACATAGAATTGTAATCCAATTACAGCATCAAATTTATCAACCGTAGATAACAACAAGCTCTGTTATCCCAATCTTTCCTTACTTTGTTGTTAAATAAAACAGGCTCTTTATTTAATCTCTATCCATTAAACAACTAGAACAAGCTCTCTAAATTTAATTCAATGGATGCATTACGATAAGAAAGATAGGTTGATCTAAGCAATAAACACACAAGCTCGGATTAGTTAACTTAGGTTGTATTCTCCAATTGCAATCTCTGATCACAATTTTGCTACTAATGATTAGAAATTCAAGACAATTACGGATCAAGATTTCTAGTCTAGCAATAGACAATATCCAGATTATATTCAGTTGGCCATTCCAAATACAATTAGTAAGCAATCATAAGAATTAGATATGGGAAAATACAAGCAACTTCAATTAGAGAATTGGATAACAACTTCTTGCACAATCAACTCACAAAAACCATATCAAGGGCTTTGAAATCACCCTCAACAAATTCAGATTCAGTTACACATGTTCAAAAACGTCATAAATACAATACAATACAATACATAAAAATTCCAGATGATGAAAGAGAAATGATAAACTTAGCAAATCTGATGAAATCTCTTAGGATTTGTAGTTTTTCCTCTTTCCAAGCCTTCAATCTCCTTCAAGAACTCCAAGAGATGAGAGAAATCCAAAGATGCAGCTCTAACACGTTCTCCCCCTCTTCAAGTTATTCAAATAAAACCCTAAAATGTGTTTATATACTCTGCTACAGTAACCTGCTACAGTGTCCCGTATTATACATGCTACAGTGATTTTTGGAATTACATTTCTACACTTCTCACACTGTTTTGATTATAACTTTCGGTACACTGAATGGATTTATGAACCGTAAATTTCTCTAGAAAATAGACTTCGAGAGCTTTCCAACGGTATATAACATGTTATCCGGTTCATTGTTTATCAATACAATTAAATCCGAGAAGATGGTTGACTAGCAGAGGTAAACATGAAGGGTTTTACTTCACTTTGGTGCAAGTTCATCCAAAATCCTACAAACATCAAAACCACACAAAAACATAAAAATACCAAGGATTATAGCAAAGAAACATAGATGAATTGATATGAAAATGATACATAAATAGACACCTATCAAATTGCCCCACACTTAAACTTTGCTAGTCCTCGAACAACTACACGATATAAAAAAAAAAAAAACTAAACCGAAACAGAATCAAAGAAAAATTAAAACACACAAATGCGTCAACTTGCTAATAGGCCTCAAAGATTTTACTTAATTATAACTCAAGGAAAACTTCAAAATAATGCACTTGATCAAGAATTTCATCTCAAAGATTAGTTTCGCTTCACTTCAATTCCTCAAGTGTGTGTGTGTATGTAGAGCCATTCTCACATAATCACTTGTAATCCGGATGAGTTTATGCATAAAAATGAATCATATTTAATATTGAAGATGTGTGTATAAATGAACTCCATAGGACTGCTTTTCAAGTTACTCTCCACTAATGTAGACATGCACAACACCAAGGATCAAGTAGGACTTTATTAAGCTTGTAACGTTTAGCTTGGGTGAAGGTATGATAAAGGATACTAATTTGGCTCAAATCACCCACAAACACATAAATCATTCAAGATTATGTAGATCTCAACCCTATAACAAAACTTTATTTCAATTCACCAGGTTAATCTCCCAAACTTATTTAGAACACTCAATCATTTTTTTTTGCTTTTTTTTTCTTTTTTTTTTTGTAGAAAACAAAAGAAACTACACCCCCACACTTTATTGTTTCATTCTTTTTAAGAATACCCAAGGGTATAGATCTCTTTTTCTTCTTTTTTTTCTTTTTTTTTCTTTAACTGCAATTCCCCTCCCCCACACTTAAACAATACATTGTCCTCAATGTTTAAGTACGTGGAAGATAAGTACAGATTTTTTTCTCTTTTTTTTTTTACAATCATAATAAAACTCACTTGCATTGCTCATGGCACAATCCAACCTCCTCTAACTTCCCAAAACCAGAAAATAATTCAAAATGTCATCGTGAATGATCTACATGCTCATAGGTAAGGGACAAACTGTTTGGAAAAAAAAATTTATTGGAGGTTAGGAAATCTTTAAGTGAGTTAACAAGAAAAAAGGCTTACAAAGGCTCAAAGGGGTAACTAGGGATCAATTTCAGTCAAGGGTGGCTATTAAGGCTCAAACGGTCCAAAGATGGCCTAAATCATTTCCCTAATGTTGCACAGTCTAGGATTTCGCCTTGAGTGACCATCAAACAAGTTCTAGAATTCATTGAAATCTGAAGAAACATTTAAATTACATAAACTTCTCTAAGTGAACAAATAACTCAGTGATAATAGCTCAGTGCTCAATGTTGTGCAAGGAATCAAAAGCAAAGCGAAAACCAATAAACATTTCAAGCACACAGATCCATGCATCATTTATCATTTTCCAAGAGTTATTCTTAATTCAATCATTATCTTATCATCGACCCACAAGATGCAAGAAAAGAGGTACGTGGCGTTGTTACACCTGAGTCAAGATTGTATATTTCACTAATCCTTAGGACCAGTAGCCCGCAGACTTAAGGTTTCCAGCCTATATACCTTTATTATGAAGAACAAAACAAGAAACAAGACACTTCAAACAACATGAAATAAACAAACTACAAAGTTATTACGGAAGAATGCGTTTCAAGGGTTAAGGAAACCCCATATTCTACCATTCTCAGATTTTTCCACAATTTTTTTTTTAAAATCGAAACTGATAAAGATAAAAAACACATAACAACTCTAAATTACGCAAAACTAAACTCACTCATAAATAACAAAGTTCAACAAGTCAGCAAACAAAAACAAGTTAGTTAGAATGGGTCTACAAAGTTTAGAAGTTAGCCTCCTTATTCAGCCATTATGGATTGAAGAGATCCAGAATGCGTTTCAAGAGGACTTAAACTTTTTAAGACACCACTCTAAAAGGCAAGATTAGAAAATATTACCTGGAACGAAAGAAATAACCTGAAAAAGCTCAAAAGAAATAACATGAAAAATCTCAAATAAACACAATAAAAAGAAAGCAAACAAAAGCAAAGCAAATCAATGGATAGAGATTATAGATGGAGCGTTAAATCCAGTCTACGCCTTTTATTGCCTTTTCCAAACCAATCTATCCGAGCTATTGTTGGATCAGGCGAATAGACGAATGCTTGTAATTTGTCAATTAACTCCCTTGCAGTTGAAGCTGTAACCAGGATTTGCGTCGCCGACTGTGAGATGAAGTTTTTTTCTATAGCTTGATCAAGAAAAGACAACAAACCATCAAAAAAATTATTGACATTTAACAAACCAATGGGTTTCCGATGGATGTTTAGCTGTGCCCAAGAGGTGATTTGAAATATCTCCTTTAATGTACCATAACCACCGGGCAAAGCTATAAATCTGTCTCTTATACACATCTAGATGTGTATAAGAGACAGGTGCAATACGCTCATGCATGCTAGAGACTTGTAACTCTTCCCCGATTGTGTTGCCTACAATATCTCGCACAGCTAATGGTTTAGGGATAATGCCGAGAACTTTACTTCCTCCCAAGGATGCAGCTGTCGACACACACCCCATTAACCCAAGACTACCCTCTTCACAAATCAAATGAATACCTCTCGCAGCTAATGTCCTACCAAGATCAAGAGCTGCTGTTATAAACTCTCAATCCTTACCAAATTGCGATCCATAAAATACGCATATATTTTGGAATCGTCGAATTGGTGTTTTCTCCATTTCTACAAGTGCTTTAAACTTGTGTAAGACAATGATGCACGTTAGGTATTATGCGATTCAAGTGCAAGACAGGTTATAAAATGACATTTGAAAATATGCAGAATGGCTATATACACACGTAAAACTCTCAAATTTGACACATGGGGACATAATTTCGGTGGGGGTTGCTCGATGCAGATTTATCGCCCCAAGATTTGAAAAAATGAGATATGCTTTCGGCGAGGTTTGACAAAACCTACACACTTGTCTCCCACGTGAAGCATGGAAAATGGAGATACACTTTCGGCGGGGGTTGACAAAACCCCCACACTTGTCTCCCACGTGAAGCATAAAAAATAGAGATCCACTTTCGGTGGAGGTTGACAAAACTTCCACACTTGTCTCCCACGTGTACTTATGCCATAGGGTAGTCATATGGTTTGTCAAAAAGAAAAATTGAAATTAAAACAAACAAAATCAACAAACAACAACAACACAAAAACAACATTGATAATCAGATCAAACGAAACAAGAAAAAAAATTCTACAACAACAACACACATTCAAATATACAAGAGTTGTGATTATGGCTCACATCTTCCTCTGGTTTTACGTCCAGTAACGGCTGAAACGCCTTCTATGAGTCGGGGATTTGCTTTCCATCCAGTTTTCTTATAAATTGGCAAACAAGGTCGTTTTTAGTCAGATTCCCTAGACTATAACACTGCAATTCATCACGAAATTGTGTCCATAGATTAAGCAATTCACGCTGAACAAGTCCACAAGAATGTGACTCGAGAGTTAACAAAACATTATCCAGCGACTCATTACTCAAACCATTCTTAATAATGAAAGTTTATCTTCTCTATTCCTGGACGCAAAACCTAATGAACGACAAGTCTGGTTACAATTCCATCTAGCATATTTATAACATACTTGTAACCTTTTCGCTCTTCGCCTCTTGGCGTAGTAGCTCTTTCCTAGACCAGGCATGTATTTTGCGAGATTAATGTCCGGCTCACAGGACAATCTCACCTTGGCTTCGATAAGCCATCGGATATCCGCAGGCACATTTAGGAGCATCAACGCCCAAAGTCTAGTCATTCGTACTTTATAAATTTTAAACATAGCATTTTGAGGAAGTGAAGGGAAATATTTACGAAGGTCGATAGAAAGATATTGGCATCCATTGAAGAGGAGAAAAGAAGAGATATTACCGATAATGCGATCGGGTTTGTTTTTCTCCACGATATGCACGTTTTAAACCTTCGAACAATGGCTTCAACTCCCGTTTGAATGTTTCCTCAAGTTGCTGCACAAATGAATTTGAAGTACGGAATAATCAAATTAAACAAAAGGAAGGAAAAGAAAAGAGCAGAAACGAAACTAAAGACACATAAAGAGATAACAACACAATAGCAAACAAAAGTAAAAAAAAGTAAAAAATATAAAAACAAATAAGACAGATGGCAAAGAGAGATAAAACCTGATCAATTTGATGGCCTACGAAAGGAATCTCCTCGAGACACAAAATCGATCATTATTACCTCATTTTATTTTTCTTTTCTTCTTTTTTTTTATTTTTCAAAAACATTGGGTTGCCTCCCAATAAGCGCTTGTTTTAACGTCCTCAGCCCGACGTTGGTTCCATCATGGGAGGATCCAATCTCCGCTGTGCTTCTCTAGTGGGCTTGGATCCTTCTTCGAACAAGAAATGGTGCAAGCATATGGCTGGGCCTTGGATGTTAGCAATCGTCCACTTAATAGCTGTTTTGTGATCTCTAAGTACTCGGACGCGTTTCGATTTCTTGTATTGGTGCAAGGCCCATTTCTATTATAAATTGGCAAAGTATCATTCTCATCTAAGAATCCATGCTTCAAATGATCTGGAAGAGGCTTAAGCTCCAAGGTATGGGCTTTCATCACAGAAGAGAGAAGTTTCTCATTAGATAAAGGAAATTGAATGTACGAAACATCATACCTATTTGTGGTTATAGCTATGGTCTCATCTAAGCTTACCACAGCTTCCTCCATTTCTTTAGACACTTTTATCAACCTTCTTGATTCCTTAGAGTTTTCTGTCCCTATGTGCTCGCTAAAAGCCACTTCCAATCCATCCTTGTGAGTTAACTCAAAATATTGTTGTGGCAAAGAATAAATAACATCAACTGCAAAAACAGAATACAAGTCACTAGGGCACCTCATTGCCTCAAAAATATTGAAACGGATCACCTCGCCATCAAATTCCATGGTGAGAGTGCCAACATGAACATCAATCTTAGTTCGAGCAGTTTTCAAGAATGGTCTCCCCAAAAGAATTGGTGTTGGATTAGGAGATGTCTCATCCTCCATTTCAAGAACAAAGAAGTCTGATCGGAAAAAACCAATTGATTCAACCTTGCACAAGGCACATCTTCCACAAACCTCCTTTTTGGATATGCATTAAAAAGGATCAGTAAGCTGAATTGGTAATACCACAGGTTTCGCAAACAAAAAGGTCCAAGATTTAAAGAAGCAATTAAATAGAAACTATGGTGCCATTGCGTGACATTAATAGATGCTCCTAAATCTAACATAACTCTTTGAAACTTGGTTTTACCAATGGTGCATGGAATGGTGACCGTACCTAGATCATTGCATTTTGGAAGAATTTTTCTTTGTAGTACAGCTAAACATTTTCCCCCACACTTACTTTCTCATTCCCTTTTAAATTTCTCTTGTTGGTGCATAACTCCTTGAGACGTTTTGTATAATGAGGTACTTGCTTGATTGCATCCAGAAGTGGTATATTTACCTCGATTTTGCGAAAAGTCTCCAAGATTTCCTGCTGTTGTTCCTCTTTCTTTGATTTTGCAAATCTGCTAGGAAAAGGTGGAGGAGTGACATAAGAAGGAATGGGAGTTATAGGATTTACCTGAGAAGTAAACGTTTTGTTCATGGTGGACGTGGTGTCATCTCCTTCATCAGTTTGTGATTTTCCTGGCAAGACATCTAATTGCTCTCCACTTTATGAAGTTATCGCACTAGCAGTCTCGCTTGGATTGATCACCGTTTGAGAAGATAATTTTTCTGAGTTTTGGCCCTTGAATTTGCTCATACTAGTAGCCAATTGTCCCATTTGATTTGCCAGGTTTTGGATACTTGCCCCAGTTTCCTG
>SNVD02007198.1:0-28566 GCA_013180625.2 Boswellia sacra | reverse complement strand
TCTCTTTCGAGATTCAAGTTCAAGGTTCGCTACATCAAAGGTGAATCAAAAGTGTTAGCAGATTTTCTGTCCAGACCAATTCCTAGACCTATTCAAGTTATAACAATGGCTTCCAGTTCATCTAAGCCATACTTGCTGGGTCAGGATGCCTTTGAAAGAAGACAGGAAGGTCTCAGAAGGCGAAAACTTCCTCAAACTCTTGAAGATTAAAAAGGCAAAACAATAATGGAACCACCAGGTCTAACAAAAATGAAAGGAACAGAATTCCTTTATGATCTTCCATCATTCTGTTCTCTTTTGCATCCAGAAATCAAAACAGATATTGAAGATCGGGTGTTTTATGCACGTGACTATCCAGAAACATCAGACAAAACTTTGGGAAGAACATGGGATCTTTTATATCAATGCATGATGAGTCCTAGCACAGAAGAAAGGAGATTTCAATTGCTTTCTCCTTCACCAAATCCAGATCAAATTTTTGAGACGGTCTACCAGATCTCTCCAAATTTTCATGTGGTCCATGATGAAGACACAAAATGGGGTCATTCAGTCATACCTGAAGCTTCTCCTCTAGGATACTATTCCTATTGGCTATTGTTCAACCTATATCCAATAGCGATGGTATTTGATCCTGTATTAATTCACAGGAGCAGAAGGTATAACCCTAATCGATGGTTTGATCGGATGTTCTCTCCAATCTTTGAAGATCTCTTAAAGCTTACGCTCAAAGGTGGATTTCAAATTGTCCACAAGATGATAGTAATTTTTCAGTTAAGCGATATATGGTGAAGAACAAGAGAACCATTTATTGAGCCAATTATCCATGATCATATGAGTGATGATATCCAGACGTGTTGGGAAGGATGTCTGCACGCAAGAAAGAGATTGGCAGAAGTCTATCAAATGCCGTTGTTATACTGTACTCACAGTCCTGTCTCAGACAATGTCCTCAATTCACCAGATCTCTTCTATAAAGAAAGGATTAAAAGTCTAGAGCTCGTAAATGACAGTTCTGAAGATGAGTCGATTCAAGAATATCGGCATGATTACCATGAATGGCTTCGCAAGCAAGGAAGAGCCAATGAGATTCAGAATCCTTCACCACCTTGGGAAGATCTCGATGAAGGATGGGAAGATTGGCCACAGCCACAGCTGCCTAACGAACCAGTTGATCCACAACTTCCACCAATCAATCAAGTTCCATGGCAGGACGACTTCTTCTTCGACAATGATGAAGATTAAAGCGGAAGCAAAGTGGACCCGTCAGCGGAAGCAATGGTGAATAGACATGATGTGACTTGATGTGACATAAAGCAATAAAGCATGATGTGAGTCATGCTAGTGTAATGATGTTGTATTGTCTTTATGTGTGAGTCATATAGTGAGGTGTCCAGTGTTATGATGATAATGATAAGGTGTGAGTTGTAAAGTAGTGTATACGTGTAAAGGAGATTCCTTAGAGATAAGGAAGCATCCTAGCATAGTATCCTGGCTTGGCCTATATAAAGGATACTTGGGCTTTGTATTGGGACACGGAATACTAGCCGAGTCTCTCTTGTGTCTATCCCTTGTGTAATTTCTTTCTCTAGTAATAGAATCAGAGCTTGTACTCTGAGCCTAGTTGTTTTAATGGTATCAGAGCCTATCCTCCCAAAAGGAGTTGAAGTCTAAGGTTCAAAATAATAAAGTTCTCTCAGTTCGGCCCTGCCGTCGGTTGAATTTTATCATTTTGATATCTTATGAATTTCTGAGTTAGAAGTTGTGATTCAGTTAAGGCTATCCAGAGTGAAGAAATATAGATTGAGGATACTTTTCTATTGTGGTGTGAATGCTCGAAAAGAAAGCCAAGGTGGCGTGAGAAAAAAGAGCTAATATCCACAAGAAAAGTTATATCTATATTCTCCTTTTGTAGTAAGACCCTGAGAGGCAACATAAGGACAATGGATAACCAAGAGATAGCAACGACTGAATTTGCAAAGTCTTCTTCAGAAGTTCCTTCTTCTTCTAGTTCGGTCACAAACTTTCATTATGAGGCAGAGTATGAGTCAGATACTAAACCCAATTCTCTACAACCCTTTCATCTAGATCCTCTTAATCCTTATAAGTTCTATGATGTCAGTGTTCTTATTCCTAAACTAAAAACCCTTGTTCCGTTTAGAACCCCTAAACTCAAGTCTGTGTACAAGTCCTCGGAAGTGTCCGTCCAGTCTATTTCTTCAAGTTCTTCAGAAACCTATCTTCCTATAATTTCCGCACCAGATATCCAAAGATACAGTCGAGAAGGCTACCGTGGAATTCATCTGGGAGCAATTCGAATAGGATTGCAACCATTATTCCTTGGTGGTAAAAATGTTACTTGTTTCATTGCAGTTCTAGATACTCGTTGGCAGTCTTTTGAAAAAGCTTTGATATCAGCTGTTGAGGTAGGTCTCAATCAAGGTCATGTTATCATACAAGTTGAGCCTAACTTTACCCTTGATATTTCCAAGCCTACTTTGCCAAACACTATCAAAGTCATGATCCAGTTACATGGATTAGATAGTAGATTCTGTATTGATTACCGAAAGCTCAATGACTTTGATAATCATTTTCTGCTAAAACAATACAGATATCAATTCACCTTGCTTCATTGAGATCAAACAATTCAAACAATTCCGTAAATTTGAATTGCAAGTAATCAATAAAGCTAGGATTTCTTTATATAATACGTGTAAAATGTATCAAGCCATATTTATACATTGATGATACCATTAAAACAATTCAAACAGTACTCTTGTGTCTGAAACAGGACTGTGAGTATAGTATAACAACGGCATTTGATAGACTTCTGCCAATCTCTTTCTTGCGTGCAGACATCCTTCCCAACACGTCTGGATATCATCACTCATATCCCATTGCAAGTGCAAAAAAGAGAAGAATTCTAAGAAAAAATTTGCCAAGTCTTGGAAGCAGAGTATAAAGACCAATTACTAGACTCACTGGTAATGGTATAATCATTCAGCCCCAAACTTTCAAGCAAAATCAGCTCGTTTTTCCTCCAAAATGGATTAATGAGTATGAGCAGAGTAACAAGCCTCAAACTGTCCATGACAAGCCAAAGATAGAAAAGCTGTCTGCTGGCAGAACCTCAGTTTCTTTTCCAAGAGAATCAGTTCCTATCTATCCCTGTGAAAAGTGTCAGCTGGATGGCAAGAATCCTAGATCTTGCACTCATATGCCCAGAACTCATTTCCTTCCTAGATCTCATTCAGTGAAATATGCCGTCGGTTGAATTTTATCATTTTGATATCTTATGAATTTCTGAGTTAGAAGTTGTGATTCAGTTAAGGCTATCCAGAGTGAAGAAATATAGATTGAGGATACTTTTCTATTGTGGTGTGAATGCTCGAAAAGAAAGCCAAGGTGGCGTGAGAAAAAAGAGCTAATATCCACAAGAAAAGTTATATCTATATTCTCCTTTTGTAGTAAGACCCTGAGAGGCAACATAAGGACAATGGATAACCAAGAGATAGCAACGACTGAATTTGCAAAGTCTTCTTCAGAAGTTCCTTCTTCTTCTAGTTCGGTCACAAACTTTCATTATGAGGCAGAGTATGAGTCAGATACTAAACCCAATTCTCTACAACCCTTTCATCTAGATCCTCTTAATCCTTATAAGTTCTATGATGTCAGTGTTCTTATTCCTAAACTAAAAACCCTTGTTCCGTTTAGAACCCCTAAACTCAAGTCTGTGTACAAGTCCTCGGAAGTGTCCGTCCAGTCTATTTCTTCAAGTTCTTCAGAAACCTATCTTCCTATAATTTCCGCACCAGATATCCAAAGATACAGTCGAGAAGGCTACCGTGGAATTCATCTGGGAGCAATTCGAATAGGATTGCAACCATTATTCCTTGGTGGTAAAAATGTTACTTGTTTCATTGCAGTTCTAGATACTCGTTGGCAGTCTTTTGAAAAAGCTTTGATATCAGCTGTTGAGGTAGGTCTCAATCAAGGTCATGTTATCATACAAGTTGAGCCTAACTTTACCCTTGATATTTCCAAGCCTACTTTGCCAAACACTATCAAAGTCATGATCCAGTTACATGGATTAGAAATGAATCCCAATGAGTCAGCCCTTGCAATTCATCATTCCATGACCTATAAAGTCCAAACACATCTCTTTTCCCTGAACCACACAAATATGCCAATTACTAGACTCACTGGTAATGGTATAATCATTCAGCCTCAGACTTTCAAGCAAAATCAGCTCGTTTTTCCCCCAAAATGGATTAATGAGTATGAGCAGAGTAACAAGCCTCAAACTGTCCACGACAAGCCAAAGATAGAAAAGCTGTCTGCCGGTAGAACCTCAGTTTCTTTTCCAAGAGAATCAATTCCTATCTATCCCTGCGAAAAGTGTCAGCTGGATGGCAAGAATCCTAGATCTTGCACTCATATGCCCAGAACTCATTTCCTTCCTAGATCTCATTCAGTGAAATATGGCGGATCCATCAATATGTTCAAATTTCCAGAAAATGATT
Source organism: Boswellia sacra (assembly GCA_013180625.2). Lineage (NCBI taxonomy): Eukaryota > Viridiplantae > Streptophyta > Magnoliopsida > Sapindales > Burseraceae > Boswellia > Boswellia sacra. The sequence continues at coordinate 24,046 of SNVD02007198.1, read as the reverse complement.
TTGTCTCTAATGCCTCTGGAAATTATGTTGCTGGAAGCTGGGTTGTTCAAAAGCTTGATCCAACAGAGTTTGGTCCCATTGAAAAGGCGGTCAACTGGCACAACACTAATGCTCTACAACAAAACAGAGCGTTAGAAGCCATTGCTGAGCAGCAAGAGCAGATTAAGCAAGAACTTCAAGAGATACGCAGGCGACTGAAGAAAGTTCACAAGCTAACAGTCAAACAACTTTCAGATGCTCATGAAAAACCTCGTCCAATCAACATGATTGTCAGTACTGGAGTTGACAGTGACTATTTTCTTAATCAAGTTCGTGAAGAGCAGCGAAGATTCTTTGAGCAAAAGAAGAAAAAGAAGATTTCTTGGAAGAAAGATAAGCCAAGAAAGAATTCTGATATTTGGGAAGAAAGTCCTACGGGCAACAGTGTCAAAGGCTTTTGGAGAAATTATGAAATGCCACATGTGCAACCATGGCCTATTCATGCCTCTGGTTGGGATGATGATCAATCTGGTTCTACATCAGATGGATCAAACAATTCTTCTGAATCTTTATCTTCCTCAGTTGCTGAACCGGTTATGATGGAGCAGCCACATATTCCTGCAAATCCGACATATGTTGATACTACTGGTAGATTCAGACAGAGAACTCCTCAGTTTAAGCCAGACATGAGCAGAGGAGAAACATCAGGAGTATCTTCTTCGGCAAATGTTGGTGAAAACCAAAATCAAGAAAATCAAGAAGAGCTTGATGTTCAGATTCAGGTGCCAAACGCTCCAAATGTAAAAACTTTTTGGAATATTGATGGTCTAAAACTAGAAGAAAGACCAGCATATTTTGAAAAGATGTTAGCTTGGGCAGAAGGAGAAATACAACGCGCTCCACATCTTAGCAAACGAGCAGTCACTCTTCGACTTGTCTCAGGATTTCTTGGATCCTTGAGAAGATGGTGGGCAGATACATTTTCTGTGGCAGAAAAGGAGTATATCCTTAGTCATGATCAACCATATAATGAGTTAATCAGATATATAGTTGCTCATTTCTTTGGTACTGGAGAGCGAGAAAGCGAAATTGCTGAGAAGGAATATCTTCAGAACAAGTGCTGTGATGTCCAAATGCTTGAGCAATATTTCCTCAAACAAGAATCTCTCTACTTCAAATTTAACAACCAGTCGGATACAATCAAAAGAACTTTTGTTCTTAATATGCCAGGTCCAGTAGCAGAGATGCTTGAAGCAAAACTAAAAGCAGATGGGATAACTGATCTTGCACCATACAGCCTCGCCAGTCTCTATCAGTTAGCAACAGAAGTGATTCAAACTCATTGTCGCAATCAGGATCTCAAAAAGCACATGAACAGATTGAGAAAACTTCTCTTACAAAATACTGCAACAAAAAGCCGCAAGAATTTGGATGTTCTCATCTATCCCATTGCAAGTGCAAAAAAGAGAAGAATTCTAAGAAAAAATTTGCCAAGTCTTGGAAGCAGAGTATAAAGACTAAGTATCGTTTTGTCAAAAAGCGAAAGTTCCCAAAGCAATCAGGCAAATGTTTTATTTGCGGAAAGAAGGGACATTTTGCCAGGCAATGCAAGCAGAAAAAGAAAGCTCCAATCAGACTTCTTCAACTTATCAATGAGCCAGAATTTTCAGATGAATGGTATTACTGGTCAGATGATCCAGAAGATGCTTTGTTCTCAATAGAGGTCCAGTCAGATGATTCAGAAGATGAAACCAGCAGTGCATCAGAAGTTATCATGAATATTCCTCGTGAGGTACCTATTGATCTTACTATGCAGTCAGGTCCAATTTTTCGCCCATATGTCAAAGTGGTAATTCAAATTTCTGATCAAGACCAAGTTGCACTCTCTGCACTTATTGATACTGGAGCAGTTTCCTCTATAATTCATAGCAACTGTCTTCCAAAGTCTCTATTTATTCCTACAGCAGTCAGATTTTCAGCCGCTAGTGGAGATTTGTTTCAAAGCAGCAAATGCACTAGAGCTATTAATCTATTGCCATTTCATAAACGGCATAGCTTTTTTGCGTTTGATCAGTCAGGCGACAATGATGAAGATTAAAGCGGAAGCAAAGTGGACCCGTCAGCGGAAGCAATGGTGAATAGACATGATGTGACTTGATGTGACATAAAGCAATAAAGCATGATGTGAGTCATGCTAGTGTAATGATGTTGTATTGTCTTTATGTGTGAGTCATGTAGTGAGGTGTGATGTTCAGATTCAGGTGCCAAACGCTCCAAATGTAAAAACTTTTTGGAATATTGATGGTCTAAAACTAGAAGAAAGACCAGCATATTTTGAAAAGATGTTAGCTTGGGCAGAAGGAGAAATACAACGCGCTCCACATCTTAGCAAACGAGCAGTCACTCTTCGACTTGTCTCAGGATTTCTTGGATCCTTGAGAAGATGGTGGGCAGATACATTTTCTGTGGCAGAAAAGGAGTATATCCTTAGTCATGATCAACCATATAATGAGTTAATCAGATATATCTCTCTCTTGAGGAATTTGTGGTTGAAACAGACTACAAATATTTCGAGGGATTGCTTAGAAGAAGAGAAGGCGAGATTCCAGATCCTCAACTCGCTAGATGGTCAGAGTCTCTTTCGAGATTCAAGTTCAAGGTTCGCTACATCAAAGGTGAATCAAACGTGTTAGCAGATTTTCTGTCCAGACCAATTCCTAGACCTATTCAAGTTATAACAATGGCTTCCAGTTCATCTAAGCCATACATGCTGGGTCAGGATGCCTTTGAAAGAAGACAGGAAGGTCTGTCACATCAAGTCACATCATGTCTATTCACCATTGCTTCCGCTGACGGGTCCACTTTGCTTCCGCTTTAATCTTCATCATTGTCGAAGAAGAAGTCGTCCTGCCATGGAACTTGATTGATTGGTGGAAGTTGTGGATCAACTGGTTCGTTAGGCAGCTGTGGCTGTGGCCAATCTTCCCATCCTTCATCTAGATCTTCCCAAGGTGGTGAAGGATTCTGAATCTCATTGGCTCTTCCTTGCTTGCGAAGCCATTCATGGTAATCATGCCGATATTCTTGAATCGACTCATCTTCAGAACTGTCATTTACGAGCTCTAGACTTTTAATCCTTTCTTTATAGAAGAGATCTGGTGAATTGAGGACATTGTCTGAAACAGGACTGTGAGTACAGTATAACAACGGCATTTGATAGACTTCTGCCAATCTCTTTCTTGCGTGCAGACATCCTTCCCAACACGTCTGGATATCATCACTCATATGATCATGGATAATTGGCTCAATAAATGGTTCTCTTGTTCTTCCCCATATATCGCTTAACTGAAAAATTACTATCATCTTGTGGACAATTTGAAATTCACCTTTGAGCGTAAGCGTTAAGAGATCTTCAAAGATTGGAGAGAACATCCGATCAAACCATCGATTAGGGTTATACCTTCTGCTCCTGTGAATTAATACAGGATCAAATACCATCGCTATTGGATATAGGTTGAACAATAGCCAATAGGAATAGTATCCTAGAGGAGAAGCTTCAGGTATGACTGAATGACCCCAATTTGTGTCTTCATCATGGACCACATGAAAATTTGGAGAGATCTGGTAGACCGTCTCAAAAATTTGATCTGGATTTGGTGAAGGAGAAAGCAATTGAAATCTCCTTTCTTCTGTGCTAGGACTCATCATGCATTGATATAAAAGATCCCATGTTCTTCCAAAAGTTTTGTCTGATGTTTCTGGATAGTCACGTGCATAAAACACCCGATCTTCAATATCTGTTTTGATTTCTGGAGGCAAAAGAGAACAGAATGATGGAAGATCATAAAGGAATTCTGTTCCTTTCATTTTTGTTAGACCTGGTGGTTCCATTATTGTTTTGCCTTTGTAATCTTCAAGAGTTTGAGGAAGTTTTCGCCTTCTGAGACCTTCCTGTCTTCTTTCAAAGGCATCCTGACCCAGCATGTATGGCTTAGATGAACTGGAAGCCATTGTTATAACTTGAATAGGTCTAGGAATTGGTCTGGACAGAAAATCTGCTAACACGTTTGATTCACCTTTGATGTAGCGAACCTTGAACTTGAATCTCGAAAGAGACTCTGACCATCTAGCGAGTTGAGGATCTGGAATCTCGCCTTCTCTTCTTCTAAGCAATCCCTCGACATATTTGTAGTCTGTTTCAACCACAAATTCCTCAAGAGAGAGATGAAATTGAAATTTTTTGATAGCGTTGATGACCGCTAACACTTCTTTCTTGGATGAAGGATAGTGTTGTTGAGAGTCTGAGAACTGCCCGGATTTATATGCACAAATTCTTCTGTAGCTCCCTTCTGGTTCAAGTAGCACTGCTCCCCAAAATTTGTCACTTGCGTCAGTCTGAAGGATGAGTTGTCCCGTGTCAGGAATCTTTAAAGGAGGAAGAGACCTGCATTTTTCTTTCAAATCAATTACAGCTTGTGTCGCTTCGTCAGACCAGGCTGCTGCTTTCTTCCTTATATGCCTTGAGATTTTGCTAGTGTATCTGGACAAATTCTTTATATAATCTCCTGCATAATTGACGATTCCCAAGAATTGTTGAATCATCTTTCTACTTGTCAACTTGTCAGGGAACAAGAATATCTTTTCAGCAATATGTGGCATTGGCTTTGTGTAGCCATCCTTGATATGTAATCCAAGGAAATCTACTTCTGGGATTCCAATGAACATCTTTCTTTCGGATAAGACCAAGCCATGCTCAAAAGTTAAACTCTTGAACTGTTTAAGATGCTGGACATGATCTTCGTCATTATTGCTGAAGATAAGGACATCATCAATGTATACAAGACAACAGTTAATTATGTCTTTGTACACGTCATCCATTCTGTGCTGATATTCTGAAGGAGCATTCTTGAGACCAAAGGGCATCACGTTCCACTCATAGTGACCATGTGGCACAATGAAAGCTATTTTGTAGCGATCTTCTTTTCTGACTCCCACCTGCCAAAATCCTGACTTCATATCAAACTTTGAGTAGATCTTTGACTTAGCCATTCTATTTAAGAGACAAATCTTTCTTGGAACAGGATATCGAATATCTCGCAAACAGTCATTGAGCTTTCTGTAATCAATACAGAATCTTTTCATTCCACGAACACGCTCAGCTCTGTTGTTGACGTAGAAAGCTTGACTTGCCCATTCAGATTTTGAAGGACTGATGAGATTTATTTTGAGAAGTTCAGAGATTTCTTCTCTGCAAAGATCTTAATCATGTGGTAATCCTGGATGTGAAGCTGTTTGATGTGGCATCTCCCAATTGTCTTTGTAAGGGAGAGAAACAAAATATTGTTCAGAACTTGTTTGGAACATCTCCACAGCATTCTAGAAGTTCTTTGTGCTCTGTTTCAAACTTTGGAGCAAGAGATTTGACTGTTAGCTTGTGAACTTTCTTCAGTCGCCTGCGTATCACTTGAAGTTCTTGCTTAATCTGCTCTTGCTGCTCAGCAATGGCTTCTAACGCTCTGTTTTGTTGTAGAGCATTAGTGTTGTGCCAGTTGACCGCCTTTTCAATGGGACCAAACTCTGTTGGATCAAGCTTTTGAACAACCCAGCTTCCAGCAACGTAATTTCCAGAGGCATTAGAGACAAAATCATTTTCTGGAAATTTGAACCTATTGATGGATCCGCCATATTTCACTGAATGAGATCTAGGAAGAAAATGAGTTCTGGGCATATGAGTGCAAGATCTAGGATTCTTGCCATCCAGCTGACACTTTTCGCAGGGATAGATAGGAACTGATTCTCTTGGAAAAGAAACTGAGGTTTTGCCAGCAGACAGCTTTTCTATCTTTGGCTTGTCATGGACAGTTTGAGGCTTGTTACTCTGCTCATACTCATTAATCCATTTTGGAGGAAAAACGAGCTGATTTTGCTTGAAAGTTTGGGGCTGAATGATTATACCATTACCAGTGAGTCTAGTAATTGGCATATTTGAGTGGTTCAGGGAAAAGAGATGTGTTTGGACTTTATAGGTCATGGAATGATGAATTGCAAGGGCTGACTCATTGGGATTCATTTCTAATCCATTTAACTGGATCATGACTTTGATAGTGTTTGGCAAAGTAGGCTTGGAAATATCAAGGGTAAAGTTAGGCTCAACTTGTACGATGACATGACCTTGATTAAGACCTACCTCAATAGCTGGTATCAAAGCTTTTTCAAAAGACTGCCAATGAGTATCTAAAACAGCAATGAAACAAGTAACATTTTTACCACTAAGGAATAATGGTTGAATCCTATTTGAATTGCTCCCAGATGAATTCCATGGTAGCCTTCACGACTATATCTTTGGATATCTGGTGCAGAAATAATAGGAAGATAGGTTTCTGACGAACTAGAGGAAATAGACTAGACTGACACTTCTGAGGACTTATACACGGACTTGAGTTTAGGGGTTCTGAAGGGAACGAGGGTTTTTAGTTTAGGAATAAGAACATTGACATCATAGAACTTATAAGGATTAAGAGGATCTAGATGAAAGGGTTGTAGGGAGTTGGGTTTGGTATCTGACTCATACTCTGCCTCATAATGAAAGTTTGTGACCGAACTAGAAGAAGAAGGAACTTCTGAAGAAGACTTTGCAAATTCAGTCGTTGCTATCTCTTGGTTATCCATTGTCCTTATGTTGCCTCTCAGGGTCTTACTACAAAAGAAGAATATAGATATAACTTTTCTTGTGGATATTAGCTCTTTTTCTCACGCCACCTTGGCTTTCTTTTCGAGCATTCACACCACAATAGAAAAGTATCCTCAATCTATATTTCTTCACTCTGGATAGCCTTAACTGAATCACAACTTCTAACTCAGAAATTCATAAGATATCAAAATGATAAAATTCAACCGACGGCAGGGCCGAACTGAGAGAACTTTATTATTTTGAACCTTAGACTTCAACTCCTTTTGGGAGGATAGGCTCTGATACCATTAAAACAACTAGGCTCAGAGTACAAGCTCTGATTCTATTACTAGAGAAAGAGATTACACAAGGGATAGACACACGAGAGACTCGGCTAGTATTCCGTGTCCCAATACAAAGCCCAAGTATCCTTTATATAGGCCAAGCCAGGATACTATGCTAGGATGCTTCCTTATCTCTATGGAATCTCCTTTACACGTATACACTACTTTACAACTCACACCTTATCATTATCATCATAACACTGGACACCTCACTACATGACTCACACATAAAGACAATACAACATCATTACACTAGCATGACTCACATCATGCTTTATTGCTTTATGTCACATCAAGTCACATCATGTCTATTAATTTTTGAGACGGTCTACCAGATCTCTCCAAATTTTCATGTGGTCCATGATGAAGACACAAATTGGGGTCATTCAGTCATACCTGAAGCTTCTCCTCTAGGATACTATTCCTATTGGCTATTGTTCAACCTATATCCAATAGCGATGGTATTTGATCCTGTATTAATTCACAGGAGCAGAAGGTATAACCCTAATCGATGGTTTGATCGGATGTTCTCTCCAATTTTTGAAGATCTCTTAACGCTTACGCTCAAAGGTGGATTTCAAATTGTCCACAAGATGATAGTAATTTTTCAGTTAAGCGATATATGGGGAAGAACAAGAGAGCCATTTATTGAGCCAATTATCCATGATCATATAAGTGATGATATCCAAACGTGTTGGAAAGAATGTTTGCACGCAAGAAAGAGATTGGCAGAAGTCTATCAAATGCCGTTACTATACTGTACTCACAGTCTTGTCTCAGACAATGTCCTCAATTCACCAGATGTCTTCTATAAAGAAAGGATAAAACGTCTAGAGCTCGTAAATGACAGTTCTGAAGATGAGTCGATTCAAGAATATCGGCATGATTACCATGAATGGCGTCGCAAGCAAGGAAGAGCCAATGAGATTCAGAATCCTTCACCACCTTGGGAAGATCTCGATGAAGGATGGGAAGATTGGCCACAGCCACAGCTGACTAACGAACCAGTTGATCCACAACTTCCACCAATCAATCAAGTTCCATGGCAGGACGACTTCTTCTTCGACAATGATGAAGATTAAAGCGGAAGCAAAGTGGACCCGTCAGCGGAAGCAATGGTGAATAGACATGATGTGACTTGATGTGACTTGATGTGACATAAAGCAATAAAGCATGATGTGAGTCATGCTAGTGTAATGATGTTGTATTGTCTTTATGTGTGAGTCATGTAGTGAGGTGTCCAGTGTTATGATGATAATGATAAGGTGTGAGTTGTAAAGTAGTGTATACGTGTAAAGGTGATTCCTTAGAGATAAGGAAGCATCCTAGCATAGTATCCTGGCTTGGCCTATATAAAGGATACTTGGGCTTTCTATTGGGACACGGAATACTAGCCGAGTCTCTCGTGTGTCTATCCCTTGTGTAATCTCTTTCTCTAGTAATAGAATCAGAGCTTGTACTCTGAGCCTAGTTGTTTTAATGGTATCAGAGCCTATCCTCCCAAAAGGAGTTGAAGTTTAAGGTTCAAAATAATAAGGACAATGGATAACCAAGAGATAGCAACGACTGAATTTGCAAAGTCTTCTTCAGAAGTTCCTTCTTCTTCTAGTTCGGTCATAATTTCTCCAAAAGCCTTTGACACTGTTGCCCGTAGGACTTTCTTCCCAAATATCAGAATTCTTTCTTGGCTTATCTTTCTTCCAAGAAATCTTCTTTTTCTTCTTTTGCTCAAAGAATCTTCGCTGCTCTTCACGAACTTGATTAAGAAAATAGTCACTGTCAACTCCAGTACTGACAATCATGTTGATTGGACGAGGTTTTTCATGAGCATCTGAAAGTTGTTTGACTGTTAGCTTGTGAACTTTCTTCAGTCGCCTGCGTATCTCTTGAAGTTCTTGCTTAATCTGCTCTTGCTGCTCAGCAATGGCTTCTAACGCTCTGTTTTGTTGTAGAGCATTAGTGTTGTGCCAGTTGACCGCCTTTTCAATAGGACCAAACTCCGTTGGATCAAGCTTTTGAACAACCCAGCTTCCAGCAACATAATTTCCAGAGGCATTAGAGACAAAATCATTTTCTGGAAATTTGAACATATTGATGGATCCGCCATATTTCACTGAATGAGATCTAGGAAGGAAATGAGTTCTGGGCATATGAGTGCAAGATCTAGGATTCTTGCCATCCAGCTGACACTTTTCGCAGGGATAGATAGGAATTGATTCTCTTGGAAAAGAAACTGAGGTTCTAACGGCAGACAGCTTTTCTATCTTTGGCTTGTCGTGGACAGTTTGAGGCTTGTTACTCTGCTCATACTCATTAATCCATTTGGGGGGAAAAACGAGCTGATTTTGCTTGAAAGTCTGAGGCTGAATGATTATACCATTACCAGTGAGTCTAGTAATTGGAATATTTGTGTGGTTCAGGGAAAAGAGATGTGTTTGGACTTTATAGGTCATGGAATGATGAATTGCAAGGGCTGACTCATTGGGATTCATTTCTAATCCATGTAACTGGATCATGACTTTGATAGTGTTTGGCAAAGTAGGCTTGGAAATATCAAGGGTAAAGTTAGGCTCAACTTGTATGATAAAATGACCTTGATTGAGACCTACCTCAACAGCTGATATCAAAGCTTTTTCAAAAGACTGCCAACGAGTATCTAGAACTGCAATGAAACAAGTTACATTTTTACCACCAAGGAATAATGGTTGCAATCCTATTCGAATTGCTCCCAGATGAATTCCACGGTAGCCTTCTCGACTGTATCTTTGGATATCTGGTGCGGAAATTTTAGGAAGATAGGTTTCTGAAGAACTTGAAGAAATAGACTGGACGGACACTTCCGAGGACTTGTACACAGACTTGAGTTTAGGGGTTCTAAACGGAACAAGGGTTTTTAGTTTAGGAATAAGAACACTGACATCATAGAACTTATAAGGATTAAGAGGATCTAGATGAAAGGGTTGTAGAGAGAAACAAAATATTGTTCTCGAGACCAGAACTTGTTTGGAACATCTCCACAGCATTCTAGAAGTTCTTTGTGCTCTGTTTCAAACTTTGGAGCAAGAGATTTGACATTTTCACCCCTCCTGGAGATGGAGAATTTCTCTATCCACGGTACAAGACAAGAACGAGAGTTCTGAGTAACAGGATCAAGCATAGTGAATGCAAATCCTTCAGGATGAAAAGTGAATGGAGAGAGAATACTTAGGAAATCCATCCCAAGCAATAGATCTTCGCCTGACTGATCAAACGCAAAAAAGCTATGCCGTTTATGAAATGGCAATAGATTAATAGCTCTAGTGCATTTGCTGCTTTGAAACAAATCTCCACTAGCGGCTGAAAATCTGACTGCTGTAGGAATAAATAGAGACTTTGGAAGACAGTTGCTATGGATTATAGAGGAAACTGCTCCAGTATCAATAAGTGCAGAGAGTGCAACTTGGTCTTGATCAGAAATTTGAATTACCACTTTGACATATGGGCGAAAAATTGGACCTGACTGCATAGTAAGATCAATAGGTACCTCACGAGGAATATTCATGATAACTTCTGATGCACTGCTGGTTTCATCTTCTGAATCATCTGACTGGACCTCTATTGAGAAGATCTTCCCAAGGTGGTGAAGGATTCTGAATCTCATTGGCTCTTCCTTGCTTGCGAAGCCATTCATGGTAATCATGCCGATATTCTTGAATCGACTCATCTTCAGAACTGTCATTTACGAGCTCTAGACTTTTAATCCTTTCTTTATAGAAGAGATCTGGTGAATTGAGGACATTGTCTGAGACAGGACTGTGAGTACAGTATAACAACGGCATTTGATAGACTTCTGCCAATCTCTTTCTTGCGTGCAGACATCCTTCCCAACACGTCTGGATATCATCACTCATATGATCATGGATAATTGGCTCAATAAATGGTTCTCTTGTTCTTCCCCATATATCGCTTAACTGAAAAATTACTATCATCTTGTGGACAATTTGAAATCCACCTTTGAGCGTAAGCGTTAAGAGATCTTCAAAGATTGGAGAGAACATCCGATCAAACCATCGATTAGGGTTATACTCTGCTCTTGCTGCTCAGCAATGGCTTCTAACGCTCTGTTTTGTTGTAGAGCATTAGTGTTGTGCCAGTTGACCGCCTTTTCAATGGGACCAAACTCTGTTGGATCAAGCTTTTGAACAACCCAGCTTCCAGCAACATAATTTCCAGAGGCATTAGAGACAAAATCATTTTCTGGAAATTTGAACATATTGATGGATCCGCCATATTTCACTGAATGAGATCTAGGAAGGAAATGAGTTCTGGGCATATGAGTGCAAGATCTAGGATTCTTGCCATCCAGCTGACACTTTTCGCAGGGATAGATAGGAATTGATTCTCTTGGAAAAGAAACTGAGGTTCTACCGGCAGACAGCTTTTCTATCTTTGGCTTGTCGTGGACAGTTTGAGGCTTGTTACTCTGCTCATACTCATTAATCCATTTTGGAGGAAAAACGAGCTGATTTTGCTTGAAAGTTTGGGGCTGAATGATTATACCATTACCAGTGAGTCTAGTAATTGGCATATTTGTGTGGTTCAGGGAAAAGAGATGTGTTTGGACTTTATAGGTCATGGAATGATGAATTGCAAGGGCTGACTCATTGGGATTCATTTCTAATCCATGTAACTGGATCATGACTTTGATAGTGTTTGGCAAAGTAGGCTTGGAAATATCAAGGGTAAAGTTAGGCTCAACTTGTATGATAACATGACCTTGATTGAGACCTACCTCAACAGCTGATATCAAAGCTTTTTCAAAAGACTGCCAACGAGTATCTAGAACTGCAATGAAACAAGTAACATTTTTACCACCAAGGAATAATGGTTGCAATCCTATTCGAATTGCTCCCAGATGAATTCCACGGTAGCCTTCTCGACTGTATCTTTGGATATCTGGTGCGGAAATTATAGGAAGATAGGTTTCTGAAGAACTTGAAGAAATAGACTGGACGGACACTTCTGAGGACTTGTACACAGACTTGAGTTTAGGGGTTCTAAACGGAACAAGGGTTTTTAGTTTAGGAATAAGAACACTGACATCATAGAACTTATAAGGATTAAGAGGATCTAGATGAAAGGGTTGTAGAGAATTGGGTTTAGTATCTGACTCATACTCTGCCTCATAATGAAAGTTTGTGACCGAACTAGAAGAAGAAGGAACTTCTGAAGAAGACTTTGCAAATTCAGTCGTTGCTATCTCTTGGTTATCCATTGTCCTTATGTTGCCTCTCAGGGTCTTACTACAAAAGGAGAATATAGATATAACTTTTCTTGTGGATATTAGCTCTTTTTCTCACGCCACCTTGGCTTTCTTTTCGAGCATTCACACCACAATAGAAAAGTATCCTCAATCTATATTTCTTCACTCTGGATAGCCTTAACTGAATCACAACTTCTAACTCAGAAATTCATAAGATATCAAAATGATAAAATTCAACCGACGGCAGGGCCGAACTGAGAGAACTTTATTATTTTGAACCTTAAACTTCAACTCCTTTTGGGAGGATAGGCTCTGATACCATTAAAACTACTAGGCTCAGAGTACAAGCTCTGATTCTATTACTAGAGAAAGAGATTACACAAGGGATAGACACAAGAGAGACTCGGCTAGTATTCCGTGTCCCAATACAAAGCCCAAGTATCCTTTATATAGGCCAAGCCAGGATACTATGCTAGGATGCTTCCTTATCTCTAAGGAATCTCCTTTACACGTATACACTACTTTACAACTCACACCTTATCATTATCATCATAACACTGGACACCTCACTACATGACTCACACATAAAGACAATACAACATCATTACACTAGCATGACTCACATCATGCTTTATTGCTTTATGTCACATCAAGTCACAGGATTACCACATGATGAAGATCTTTGCAGAGAAGAAATCGTTACTTGTTTCATTGCAGTTCTAGATACTCGTTGGCAGTCTTTTGAAAAAGCTTTGATATCAGCTGTTGAGGTAGGTCTCAATCAAGGTCATGTTATCATACAAGTTGAGCCTAACTTTACCCTTGATATTTCCAAGCCTACTTTGCCAAACACTATCAAAGTCATGATCCAGTTATGGCTCTGATACCATTAAAACTACTAGGCTCAGAGTACAAGCTCTGATTCTATTACTAGAGAAAGAGATTACACAAGGGATAGACACACGAGAGACTCGGCTAGTATTCCGTGTCCCAATACAAAGCCCAAGTATCCTTTATATAGGCCAAGCCAGGATACTATGCTAGGATGCTTCCTTATCTCTAAGGAATCTCCTTTACACGTATACACTACTTTACAACTCACACCTTATCATTATCATCATAACACTGGACACCTCACTATATGACTCACACATAAAGACAATACAACATCATTACACTAGCATGACTCACATCATGCTTTATTGCTTTATGTCACATCAAGTCACATCATGTCTATTCACCATTGCTTCCGCTGACGGGTCCACTTTGCTTCCGCTTTAATCTTCATCATTGTCGAAGAAGAAGTCGTCCTGCCATGGAACTTGATTGATTGGTGGAAGTTGTGGATCAACTGGTTCGTTAGGCAGCTGTGGCTGTGGCCAATCTTCCCATCCTTCATCGAGATCTTCCCAAGGTGGTGAAGGATTCTGAATCTCATTGGCTCTTCCTTGCTTGCGAAGCCATTCATGGTAATCATGCCGATATTCTTGAATCGACTCATCTTCAGAACTGTCATTTACGAGCTCTAGACTTTTAATCCTTTCTTTATAGAAGAGATCTGGTGAATTGAGGACATTGTCTGAGACAGGACTGTGAGTACAGTATAACAACGGCATTTGATAGACTTCTGCCAATCTCTTTCTTGCGTGCAGACATCCTTCCCAACACGTCTGGATATCATCACTCATATGATCATGGATAATTGGCTCAATAAATGGTTCTCTTGTTCTTCCCCATATATCGCTTAACTGAAAAATTACTATCATCTTGTGGACAATTTGAAATCCACCTTTGAGCGTAAGCGTTAAGAGATCTTCAAAGATTGGAGAGAACATCCGATCAAACCATCGATTAGGGTTATACCTTCTGCTCCTGTGAATTAATACAGGATCAAATACCATCGCTATTGGATATAGGTTGAACAATAGCCAATAGGAATAGTATCCTAGAGGAGAAGCTTCAGGTATGACTGAATGACCCCAATTTGTGTCTTCATCATGGACCACATGAAAATTTGGAGAGATCTGGTAGACCGTCTCAAAAATTTGATCTGGATTTGGTGAAGGAGAAAGCAATTGAAATCTCCTTTCTTCTGTGCTAGGACTCATCATGCATTGATATAAAAGATCCCATGTTCTTCCAAAAGTTTTGTCTGATGTTTCTGGATAGTCACGTGCATAAAACACCCGATCTTCAATATCTGTTTTGATTTCTGGAGGCAAAAGAGAACAGAATGATGGAAGATCATAAAGGAATTCTGTTCCTTTCATTTTTGTTAGACCTGGTGGTTCCATTATTGTTTTGCCTTTGTAATCTTCAAGAGTTTGAGGAAGTTTTCGCCTTCTGAGACCTTCCTGTCTTCTTTCAAAGGCATCCTGACCCAGCATGTATGGCTTAGATGAACTGGAAGCCATTGTTATAACTTGAATAGGTCTAGGAATTGGTCTGGACAGAAAATCTGCTAACACGTTTGATTCACCTTTGATGTAGCGAACCTTGAACTTGAATCTCGAAAGAGACTCTGACCATCTAGCGAGTTGAGGATCTGGAATCTCGCCTTCTCTTCTTCTAAGCAATCCCTCGAAATATTTGTAGTCTGTTTCAACCACAAATTCCTCAAGAGAGAGATGAAATTGAAATTTTTTGATAGCGTTGATGACCGCTAACACTTCTTTCTTGGATGAAGGATAGTGTTGTTGAGAGTCTGAGAACTGCCCGGATTTATATGCACAAATTCTTCTGTAGCTCCCTTCTTGTTCAAGTAGCACTGCTCCCCAAAATTTGTCACTTGCGTCAGTCTGAAGGATGAGTTGTCCCGTGTCAGGAATCTTTAAAGGAGGAAGAGACCTGCATTTTTCTTTCAAATCAATTACAGCTTGTGTCGCTTCGTCAGACCAGGCTGCTGCTTTCTTCCTTATATGCCTTGAGATTTTGCTAGTGTATCTGGACAAATTCTTTATATAATCTCCTGCATAATTGACGATTCCCAAGAATTGTTGAATCATCTTTCTACTTGTCAACTTGTCAGGGAACAAGAATATCTTTTCAGCAATATGTGGCATTGGCTTTGTGTAGCCATCCTTGATATGTAATCCAAGGAAATCTACTTCTGGGATTCCAATGAACATCTTTCTTTCGGATAAGACCAAGCCATGCTCAAAAGTTAAACTCTTGAACTGTTTAAGATGCTGGACATGATCTTCGTCATTATTGCTGAAGATAAGGACATCATCAATGTATACAAGACAAAAGTTAATTATGTCTTTGTACACGTCATCCATTCTGTGCTGATATTCTGAAGGAGCATTCTTGAGACCAAAGGGCATCACGTTCCACTCATAGTGACCATGTGGCACAATGAAAGCTGTTTTGTAGCGATCTTCTTTTCTGACTCCCACCTGCCAAAATCCTGACTTCATATCAAACTTTGAGTAGATCTTTGACTTAGCCATTCTCTTTAAGAGACAAATCTTTCTTGGAACAGGATATCGAATATCTCGCAAACAGTCATTGAGCTTTCTGTAATCAATACAGAATCTTTTCTTTCCACGAACACGCTCAGCTCTGTTGTTGACGTAGAAAGCTTGACTTGCCCATTCAGATTTTGAAGGACTGATGAGATTTATTTTGAGAAGTTCAGAGATTTCTTCTCTGCAAAGATCTTCATCATGTGGTAATCCTGGATGTGAAGCTGTTTGATGTGGCATCTCCCAATTGTCTTTGTAAGGGAGAGAAACAAAATATTGTTCTCGAGACCAGAACTTGTTTGGAACATCTCCACAGCATTCTAGAAGTTCTTTGTGCTCTGTTTCAAACTTTGGAGCAAGAGATTTGACATTTTCACCCCTCCTGGAGATGGAGAATTTCTCTATCCACGGTAAAAGACAAGAACGAGAGTTCTGAGTAACAGGATCAAGCATAGTGAATGCAAATCCTTCAGGATGAAAAGTGAATGGAGAGAGAATACTTAGGAAATCCATCCCAAGCAATAGATCTTCGCCTGACTGATCAAACGCAAAAAAGCTATGCCGTTTATGAAATGGCAATAGATTAATAGCTCTAGTGCATTTGCTGCTTTGAAACAAATCTCCACTAGCGGCTGAAAATCTGACTGCTGTAGGAATAAATAGAGACTTTGGAAGACAGTTGCTATGGATTATAGAGGAAACTGCTCCAGTATCAATAAGTGCAGAGAGTGCAACTTGGTCTTGATCAGAAATTTGAATTACCACTTTGACATATGGGCGAAAAATTGGACCTGACTGCATAGTAAGATCAATAGGTACCTCACGAGGAATATTCATGATAACTTCTGATGCACTGCTGGTTTCATCTTCTGAATCATCTGACTGGACCTCTATTGAGAACAAAGCATCTTCTGGATCATCTGACCAGTAATACCATTCATCTGAAAATTCTGGCTCATTGATAAGTTGAAGAAGTCTGATTGGAGCTTTCTTTTTCTGCTTGCATTGCCTGGCAAAATGTCCCTTCTTTCCGCAAATAAAACATTTGCCTGATTGCTTTGGGAACTTTCGCTTTTTGACAAAACGATACTTAGTCTTTATACTCTGCTTCCAAGACTTGGCAAATTTTTTCTTAGAATTCTTCTCTTTTTTGCACTTGCAATGGGATAGATGAGAACATCCAAATTCTTGCGGCTTTTTGTTGCAGTATTTTGTAAGAGAAGTTTTCTCAATCTGTTTCATGTGCTTTTTGAGATCCTGATTGCGACAATGAGTTTGAATCACTTCTGTTGCTAACTGATAGAGACTGGCGAGGCTGTATGGTGCAAGATCAGTTATCCCATCTGCTTTTAGTTTTGCTTCAAGCATCTCTGCTACTGGACCTGGCATATTAAGAACAAAAGTTCTTTTGATTGTATCCGACTGGTTGTTAAATTTGAAGTAGAGAGATTCTTGTTTGAGGAAATATTGCTCAAGCATTTGGACATCACAGCACTTGTTCTGAAGATATTCCTTCTCAGCAATTTCGCTTTCTCGCTCTCCAGTACCAAAGAAATGAGCAACTATATATCTGATTAACTCATTATATGGTTGATCATGACTAAGGATATACTCCTTTTCTGCCACAGAAAATGTATCTGCCCACCATCTTCTCAAGGATCCAAGAAATCCTGAGACAAGTCGAAGAGTGACTGCTCGTTTGCTAAGATGTGGAGCGCGTTGTATTTCTCCTTCTGCCCAAGCTAACATCTTTTCAAAATATGCTGGTCTTTCTTCTAGTTTTAGACCATCAATATTCCAAAAAGTTTTTACATTTGGAGCGTTTGGCACCTGAATCTGAACATCAAGCTCTTCTTGATTTTCTTGATTTTGGTTTTCACCAACATTTGCCGAAGAAGATACTCCTGATGTTTCTCCTCTGCTCATGTCTGGCTTAAACTGAGGAGTTCTCTGTCTGAATCTACCAGTAGTATCAACATATGTCGGATTTGCAGGAATATGTGGCTGCTCCATCATAACCGGTTCAGCAACTGAGGAAGATAAAGATTCAGAAGAATTGTTTGATCCATCTGATGTAGAACCAGATTGATCATCATCCCAACCAGAGGCATGAATAGGCCATGGTTGCACATGTGGCATTTCATAATTTCTCCAAAAGCCTTTGACACTGTTGCCCGTAGGACTTTCTTCCCAAATATCAGAATTCTTTCTTGGCTTATCTTTCTTCCAAGAAATCTTCTTTTTCTTCTTTTGCTCAAAGAATCTTCGCTGCTCTTCACGAACTTGATTAAGAAAATAGTCACTGTCAACTCCAGTACTGACAATCATGTTGATTGGACGAGGTTTTTCATGAGCATCTGAAAGTTGTTTGACTGTTAGCTTGTGAACTTTCTTCAGTCGCCTGCGTATCTCTTGAAGTTCTTGCTTAATCTGCTCTTGCTGCTCAGCAATGGCTTCTAACGCTCTGTTTTGTTGTAGAGCATTAGTGTTGTGCCAGTTGACCGCCTTTTCAATAGGACCAAACTCTGTTGGATCAAGCTTTTGAACAACCCAGCTTCCAGCAACATAATTTCCAGAGGCATTAGAGACAAAATCATTTTCTGGAAATTTGAACATATTGATGGATCCGCCATATTTCACTGAATGAGATCTAGGAAGGAAATGAGTTCTGGGCATATGAGTGCAAGATCTAGGATTCTTGCCATCCAGCTGACACTTTTCACAGGGATAGATAGGAACTGATTCTCTTGGAAAAGAAACTGAGGTTCTGCCAGCAGACAGCTTTTCTATCTTTGGCTTGTCATGGACAGTTTGAGGCTTGTTACTCTGCTCATACTCATTAATCCATTTTGGAGGAAAAACGAGCTGATTTTGCTTGAAAGTTTGAGGCTGAATGATTATACCATTACCAGTGAGTCTAGTAATTGGCATATTTGTGTGGTTCAGGGAAAAGAGATGTGTTTGGACTTTATAGGTCATGGAATGATGAATTGCAAGGGCTGACTCATTGGGATTCATTTCTAATCCATGTAACTGGATCATGACTTTGATAGTGTTTGGCAAAGTAGGCTTGGAAATATCAAGGGTAAAGTTAGGCTCAACTTGTATGATAACATGACCTTGATTGAGACCTACCTCAACAGCTGATATCAAAGCTTTTTCAAAAGACTGCCAACGAGTATCTAGAACTGCAATGAAACAAGTAACATTTTTACCACCAAGGAATAATGGTTGCAATCCTATTCGAATTGCTCCCAGATGAATTCCACGGTAGCCTTCTCGACTGTATCTTTGGATATCTGGTGCGGAAATTATAGGAAGATAGGTTTCTGAAGAACTTGAAGAAATAGACTGGACGGACACTTCCGAGGACTTGTACACAGACTTGAGTTTAGGGGTTCTAAACGGAACAAGGGTTTTTAGTTTAGGAATAAGAACACTGACATCATAGAACTTATAAGGATTAAGAGGATCTAGATGAAAGGGTTGTAGAGAATTGGGTTTAGTATCTGACTCATACTCTGCCTCATAATGAAAGTTTGTGACCGAACTAGAAGAAGAAGGAACTTCTGAAGAAGACTTTGCAAATTCAGTCGTTGCTATCTCTTGGTTATCCATTGTCCTTATGTTGCCTCTCAGGGTCTTACTACAAAAGGAGAATATAGATATAACTTTTCTTGTGGATATTAGCTCTTTTTTCTCACGCCACCTTGGCTTTCTTTTCGAGCATTCACACCACAATAGAAAAGTATCCTCAATCTATATTTCTTCACTCTGGATAGCCTTAACTGAATCACAACTTCTAACTCAGAAATTCATAAGATATCAAAATGATAAAATTCAACCGACGGCAGGGCCGAACTGAGAGAACTTTATTATTTTGAACCTTAAACTTCAACTCCTTTTGGGAGGATAGGCTCTGATACCATTAAAACAACTAGGCTCAGAGTACAAGCTCTGATTCTATTACTAGAGAAAGAGATTACACAAGGGATAGACACAAGAGAGACTCGGCTAGTATTCCGTGTCCCAATACAAAGCCCAAGTATCCTTTATATAGGCCAAGCCAGGATACTATGCTAGGATGCTTCCTTATCTCTAAGGAATCTCCTTTACACGTATACACTACTTTACAACTCACACCTTATCATTATCATCATAACACTGGACACCTCACTACATGACTCACACATAAAGACAATACAACATCATTACACTAGCATGACTCACATCATGCTTTATTGCTTTATGTCATTCCATGACCTATAAAGTCCAAACACATCTCTTTTCCCTGAACCACTCAAATATGCCAATTACTAGACTCACTGGTAATGGTATAATCATTCAGCCCCAAACTTTCAAGCAAAATCAGCTCGTTTTTCCTCCAAAATGGATTAATGAGTATGAGCAGAGTAACAAGCCTCAAACTGTCCATGACAAGCCAAAGATAGAAAAGCTGTCTGCTGGCAGAACCTCAGTTTCTTTTCCAAGAGAATCAGTTCCTATCTATCCCTGTGAAAAGTGTCAGCTGGATGGCAAGAATCCTAGATCTTGCACTCATATGCCCAGAACTCATTTTCTTCCTAGATCTCATTCAGTGAAATATGGCGGATCCATCAATATGTTCAAATTTCCAGAAAATGATTTTGTCTCTAATGCCTCTGGAAATTACGTTGCTGGAAGCTGGGTTGTTCAAAAGCTTGATCCAACAGAGTTTGGTCCCATTGAAAAGGCGGTCGACTGGCACAACACTAATGCTCTACAACAAAACAGAATGTTAGAAGCCATTGCTGAGCAGCAAGAGCAGATTAAGCAAGAACTTCAAGAGATACGCAGGCGACTGAAGAAAGTTCACAAGCTAACAGTCAAACAACTTTCAGATGCTCATAAAAAACCTCGTCCAATCAACATGATTGTCAGTACTGGAGTTGACAGTGACTATTTTCTTAATCAAGTTCGTGAAGAGCAGCGAAGATTCTTTGAGCAAAAGAAAAAAAAGAAGATTTCTTGGAAGAAAGATAAGCCAAGAAAGAATTCTGATATTTGGGAAGAAAGTCCTACGGGCAACAGTGTCAAAGGCTTTTGGAGAAAATATGAAATGCCACATGTGCAACCATGGCCTATTCATGCCTCTGGTTGGGATGATGATCAATCTGGTTCTACATCAGATGGATCAAACAATTCTTCTGAATCTTTATCTTCCTCAGTTGCTGAACCGGTTATGATGGAGCAGCCACATATTCCTGCAAATCCGACATATGTTGATACTACTGGTAGATTCAGACAGAGAAATCCTCAGTTTAAGCCAGACATGAGCAGAGGAGAAACATCAGGAGTATCTTCTTCGGCAAATGTTGGTGAAAACCAAATTCAAGAAAATCAAGAAGAGCTTGATGTTCAGATTCAGGTGCCAAACGCTCCAAATGTAAAAACTTTTTGGAATAATGATGGTCTAAAACTAGAAGAAAGACCAGCATATTTTGAAAAGATGTTAGCTTGGGCAGAAGGAGAAATACAACGCGCTCCACATCTTAGCAAACGAGCAGTCACTCTTCGACTTGTCTCAGGATTTCTTGGATCCTTGAGAAGATGGTGGGCAGATACATTTACTATGGCATAAAAGGAGTATATCCTTAGTCATGATCAACCATATAATGAGTTAATAAGATATATAGTTGCTCATTTCTTTGGTACTGGAGAGCGAGAAAGCGAAATTGCTGAGAAGGAATATCTTCAGAACAAGTGCTGTGATGTCCAAATGCTTGAGCAATATTTCCTCAAACAAGAATCTCTCTACTTCAAATTTAACAACCAGTCGGATACAATCAAAAGAACTTTTGTTCTTAATATGCCAGGTCCAGTAGCAGAGATGCTTGAAGCAAAACTAAAAGAAGATGGGATAACTGATCTTGCACCATACAGCCTCGCCAGTCTCTATCAGTTAGCAACAGAAGTGATTCAAACTCATTGTCGCAATCAGGATCTCAAAAAGAACATGAAGCAGATTGAGAAAACTTCTCTTACAAAATACTGCAACAAAAAGCCGCAAGAATTTGGATGTTCTCATCTATCCCATGGCAAGTGCAAAAAAGAGAAGAATTCTAAGAAAAAATTTGCCAAGTCTTGGAAGCAGAGTATAAAGACTAAGTATCGTTTTGTCAAAAAGCGAAAGTTCCCAAAGCAATCAGGCAAATGTTTTATTTGCGGAAAGAAGGGACATTTTGCCAGGCAATGCAAGCAGAAAAAGAAAGCTCCAATCAGGCTTCTTCAACTTATCAATGAGCCAGAATTTTCAGATGAATGGTATTACTGGTCAGATGATCCAGAAGATGCTTTGTTCTCAATAGAGGTCCAGTCAGATGATTCAGAAGATGAAACCAGCAGTGCATCAGAAGTTATCATGAATATTCCTCGTGAGGTACCTATTGATCTTACTATGCAGTCAGGTCCAAATTTTCGCCCATATGTCAAAGTGGTAATTCAAATTTCTGATCAAGACCAAGTTGCACTCTCTGCACTTATTGATACTGGAGCAGTTTCCTATATAATCCATAGCAACTGTCTTCCAAAGTCTCTATTTATTCCTACAGCAGTCAGATTTTCAGCCGCTAGTGGAGATTTGTTTCAAAGCAGCAAATGCACTAGAGCTATTAATCTATTGCCATTTCATAAACGGCATAGCTTTTTTGCGTTTGATCAGTCAGGCGAAGATCTATTGCTTTGGATGGATTTCCTAAGTATTCTCTCTCCATTCACTTTTCATCCTGAAGGATTTGCATTCACTATGCTTGATCCTGTTACTCAGAACTCTCGTTCTTGTCTTTTACCGAGGATAGAGAAATTCTCCATCTCCAGGAGGGGTGAAAATGTCAAATCTCTTGCTCCAAAGTTTGAAACAGAGCACAAAGAACTTCTAGAATGCTGTGGAGATGTTCCAAACAAGTTCTGGTCTCGAGAACAAAATTTTGTTTCTCTCCCTTACAAAGACAATTGGGAGATGCCACATCAAACAGCTTCACATCCAGGATTACCACATGATGAAGATCTTTGCAGAGAAGAAATCTCTGAACTTCTCAAAATAAATCTAATCAGTCCTTCAAAATCTGAATGGGCAAGTCAAGCTTTCTACGTCAACAACAGAGCTGAGCGTGTTCGTGGAAAGAAAAGATTCTGTATTGATTACCGAACGCTCAATGACTGTTTGCGAGATATTCGATATCCTGTTCCAAGAAAGATTTGTCTCTTAAAGAGAATGGATAAGTCAAAGATCTACTCAAAGTTTGATATGAAGTCAGGATTTTGGCAGGTGGGAGTCAGAAAAGAAGATCGCTACAAAACAGCTTTAATTGTGCCACATGGTCACTATGAGTGGAACGTGATGCCCTTTGGTCTCAAGAATGCTCCTTCAGAATATCAGCACAGAATGGATGACGTGTACAAAGACATAATTAACTTTTGTCTTGTATACATTGATGATGTCCTTATCTTCAGCAATAATGACGAAGATCATGACCAGCATCTTAAACAGTTCAAGAGTTTAACTTTTGAGCATGGCTTGGTCTTATCCGAAAGAAAGATGTTCATTGGAATCCCAGAAGTAGATTTCCTTGGATTACATATCAAGGATGGCTACACAAAGCCAATGCCACATATTGCTGAAAAGATATTCTTGTTCCCTGACAAGTTGACAAGTAGAAAGATGATTCAACAATTCTTGGGAATCGTCAAGTATGCAGGAGATTATATAAAGAATTTGTCCAGATACACTAGCAAAATCTCAAGGCATATAAGGAAGAAAGCAGCAGCCTGGTCTGACGAAGCGACACAAGCTGTAATTGATTTGAAAGAAAAATGCAGGTCTCTTCCTCCTGTAAAGATTCCTGACACGGGACAACTCATCCTTCAGACTGACGCAAGTGACAAATTTTGGGGAGCAGTGCTACTTGAACAAGAAGGGAGCTACAGAAGAATTTGTGCATATAAATCCAGGCAGTTCTCAGACTCTCAACAACACTATCCTTCATCCAAGAAAGAAGTGTTAGCGGTCATCAACGCTATCAAAAAAATTTCAATTTCATCTCTCTCTTGAGGAATTTGTGGTTGAAACAGACTACAAATATTTCGAGGGATTGCTTAGAAGAAGAGAAGGCGAGATTCCAGATCCTCAACTCGCTAGATGGTCAGAGTCTCTTTCGAGATTCAAGTTCAAAGTTCGCGACATCAAAGGTGAATCAAACGTGTTAGCAGATTTTCTGTCCAGACCAATTCCTAGACCTATTCAAGGTATAACAATGGCTTCCAGTTCATCTAAGCCATACATGCTGGGTCAGGATGCCTTTGAAAG
>SNVD02007196.1:0-279278 GCA_013180625.2 Boswellia sacra | reverse complement strand
GGAATTTGAAAAGTGTCTATTTATATATCATTTTTATATCAATTCGTCCATGTTTCTTTGCTATATTCCTTGGTATTTTTATGTTTTTGTGTGGTTTTGATGTTTGTAGGAGTTTTGGAGCAATTGCACAAAAATGGAGTAAAACCCTTCATTTTCACCTCTGCTAGTCAACCATCTTCTCGGATTTAATTGTATTGATATACACTGAACCCGATGACATATCATATACCGTTGAAAAGCTCTCGAAGTCTACTTTTTGGAGAAATTTACGGTTTATGAATCCATTCAGTGTACCAAAAGTTGAATCAAAACAGTGTAAGAAGTGTAGAAATGTAATTCCACACATCACTGTAGCATGTATAATACGGGACCCTGTAGCACGTTACTGTAGCAGAGTATTTAAACACATTTTAGGGTTTTATTTCATAACTTGAAGAGGGGAGAACGTGGAGGAGGCTGCATCTTTGGATTTCTCTCATCTCTTGGAGTTCTTGAAGGAGATTTAAGGCTTGGAAAGAGGAAGAACTACAAATCCTAAGAGATTTCATCAAATTTGCTAAGTTTTCCCTTTCCCTTTCATTTTCTGGAATGTCTCCATATTGTATTGTATTTTTATTCTATCTGAATATGTGTAACTAAATCTGAATTGGTTTAGGGTGGTTTCAAAGCCCTTGATATGGTTTTAATGAATTAATTGTGCAAGCAATTGTTATCGAATTCTCTAATTGAAGTTGCTTATATTTTTCCATATTTAATGCTTATGATTGCTTGCTGGATTGTATTTGGGTGGCCAACTGAATATAATCTGGATATTGTCTATTGCTAGACTAGAAATCTTGATCCGTAATTGTCTTGATTTCTAATCATTAGTAGCAAAATTGTGATCAGAGATTGCAATTGGAGAATATAACCTAAGTTAAATAATCCGAGCTTGTGTGTTTATTGCTTAGATCAACCTGTCTTTCTTTTCATAATGCATCCATGGAATTAAATTTAGAGAGCTTGTTCTAGGTTGTTTGATGGATAGAGATTAAATAAAGAGCCTGTTTTATTTAACAACAAAGTAAGGAAAGATTGGGATAACAGAGATTGTTGTTATCTACGGTTGATAATTTCAATGGTGTAATTGGATGACAATTCTGTGATTAATTCGCAACTCCATATCTTGTGGTAGAGAATAATCCCTTAACCAGATTTCTTTCATTGTGTATCTCTCAATTGATTTAACTTTGCATTGTATTATTCTTCATTTGCTTTCGATTTGAGTTTAGTTAATCAATCAACAAAACCCCCCATTTACTCTGTTTTTGCTTTCGAATAACAAATTTAATTAGAATCAATCCTCGTGGGAACGATATCTTACTCATCACTTTATTACTTGTGCGACTAGTATACTTGCTAGTTTCGAACGCATCAATTATAATACCTTCATCATTTATTATAATACTAATTTATTATAATACTTAGGGGTGTTCACAGGTCAGGTCGGGTTTTTTCAAATCTGATGCTGTTCAAACCTGATAATTTTAACCCGATTCGGGTTACTATTCAATACCGACCGGAGAAAAACCCGATCAATCGGATCGGGTTGAATCGGGTTTAATTTTGTTAAGCTATTTTATTACAACCCGATACTATTTAAATCCGATTCGGGTTACTATTCAGTACCGACCCGAGAAAAACCCGACCAACCCGATCGGGTTGGATCGGGTCAGATCGGGTCGGGGATTTTTGAACACCCCTAATAATACTATTTAACGCAAAAATCTTCTCTCTCCTCTCTGTCTTCTCCCGCATCTCCATCGCCGACTTCTCGCCTCAACAATCGTTGAAATGGAAACTGCATAACAACTAAATCGTGCTCCACCGCCATCATCACCACCTTCCCAAACACCAGAAATTCACATTTCCACCCAGAAATTCGCCAACACCAAGAATTCACAAAAACCAGAAGTTCCAAACCCAGAAATACAAAATCCAAAAATTCATAAACATCAAAATCCAAAAATTCTTCTTATTTCTTTTCCCCTTCTAATTCTCCGTCTGATATCTCCACCGTTGTGCCCATATCCAGTCGCGCACCACCATCTCCACAGCTTTGCCCGTAGCCTATCGCGCGCCACCACCACGCTCCAACGCTTTGCCGATACTTGGTCGCTACCACCACCGTGCGAAGGCGAAAGGCGTCGCCATGCGAGGATAGAGAGAGAGCGAGATCAGAGAGACCGCGACACCACCACCTCTCCTCCCTCTCTTCGCGGCCACCACCACCTCTCCTCTCCCTCTCCGTGGCTGCTACCTCACTCAAACCTCACCAATCGATGCCTCACTCAATTAATGATGATGGTCACGTTTTTGGGCACCAAGAAGAACATGGAGGAAGGGAGGACCGAGAGAGAGAGGAAGAGGAATAATATTTCTAATAATTTTTTTATTAATTTTGTTTCTTGACTGGTCAAACACTTAAAGAAAACGGTATTATGGTCTTTTCATAAGTATAAGCAAAATTTAGTTTATATTATATATTATTGAATGTCAAATTACTGTTATATCCTTTAATATTCAACATAATTACAAATATTAACGGAAAATTTGACGAAAGGGTGTCCATGATGTATTTTTCAAAGTGAGGGATAGTCAATGATTAAAAATGATAAATAGTAAATATATGTGAAATTAAGTTAAAGTCAAGGGAATGTCCGTGTGATTAGCCTAATTATAATTCGTTTACTAGTAGAGATGAAGTTGTTCTTTTTATTCTTTATGCTTACGACGCTGCTTCGCTATCGTACATTCGTACTTGTTTTCCATTATGAGAATGGAGCGAGGGAAACGACTTAGTTTTGCGACGAACAATGCAACAGCGTGTGCTGTGATGTTCCTGCCTGGATTCGATTGGGCTGCGGTATGGTGTTCTTATGTTGGGCTGTTAGCAATGATATTTAGGATGGGCTTTCACTGAGGATTTTCTGTGGGTTGTGCTATACATTAGGTGGGCTAGGTCGTAGGATCATGGATGGGTCCCCTTGGGCAGTCTTCAATGATGTGTTGGACTCAGCATAAATTTGTGGGATGGGTTGGGCTCCGTTGGATGTGGGCTAGGGTAATTGAGTTGGACTTTCGACTAAGGATTGTCTATGGAGTAGTTCTATTAAGTCCCCATTTTTTATCTCATTAGCCCCCACATCTTATTTAGTATGGATAAAATTATAATTTAAACAATTTATCAACAAACTTAAATTCAATTTTAGATATATTTATGGTAGGTTTAATTAAATTCTTATTTAATCTTCGATTAATTTTCTTTTTTTATATCATCTACTTCTTATTTGATACAAGGTTTATTAAATTATCATTTAATTTCTAGTTAAATTATTATTTAATCTTGATAGTCTTTAATTTTTTTCAATATTTGTTTACTATAAATGATACATAAAAAAATGTGATGGTCTTAATATTAACCAATTTGTTATCATATATTATTAAATTCTTCAAGCTCGTATAAAAAAATAATCAATCAAATATTTCTTAGGGAGAAATAAATAAAAATTAATGAATTGATATATATAATTAAAATTTAAAAAGAAAGAAAGATAAATGAATTTTCATAAATTTGAGAAGAAAAAGTATAGAAATGGACGAGAGAGAGATGGATGGCATGTGAGAGAGAGCGAGATGTCAGTTTGATCATTAATTGTGTTAGAGAAAAAATAGAAAAATTGATAGAGATGTATAAGGAATAATTAAGAGTTTTTATTAAATTAATTAGTTGAATATTAATTATCTTATGTCTTAAATTTTTATTACTATTATATCATTATTGAATGTTAAGATGGAGGCTAATGAGATAAAAAATAGAGGCTAAATAGAACTACTATTATCTATGGGCTCTGTCATACAATAAATTGAGCTGGCCCGTAGGATAGTGAATTGGTTGTGTTGGTCTATATTTGGGCTGTGGGCTATAACGGATTGGGCTAGGGTGAGGCATAAGTATTATCGGCTTGAGGCTAAGTTGATTGGGTTGGGACTCGGCTAGGGTCAATTGGACTGTGGTTTTGTTCTTAGATTGGGTTGGAGTCTGCTACGGGCTTTTGATTGGTTTGGGCATATTCTTGGGTTAGGTTTGGATAGGGTGACATCTGTTGGGTTATGTTTTTTTTTTTTTTTTTTTGAGTAGTTCTATTCCACCTTATTTTTTATCTCATTAGCCACAATCTCAATATTAAATAAAGATATAATTATAATAAAAATATAGTATATAAGATAATTAATATTTAAATAATTAATTTAACATAAACTCTTAATTCTTCCTTATATATCCCAATCATTTTTTATATTTTCTCTCCAATATAGTTAATGACTAAACTCACCTCTCTCTCTCACTCTCTCATTCATATATTTTTTCCTCTCAAATTTATTAAAATTCATTTTTCTTTCTTTCTTTTTAAATTTTAACCACTGATCCAGTGTATATCAAATAATCCATTTTTATTTCTTTCTCTTTAATAAATATTTGATTGATTTTTTTTTATATAAGCTTAAAGAATTTAATAATATATGATAACAAATTGATTAATATTAAGACTATCGCTTTTACTTTTTTATGTATCATTGATAGCAAACAAATATTGAAAAAAAATAAACACTATCAAGACTAACTAATAATTTAAATATAAATTTAATGATAATTTAATTAACCTTATATAAGAAGTATATGAGATAAAAAAAAAGAAAGTTAATTGAAGATTAAATGAGAATTAAACTAAGCTTATCATAAATATATCTAAAATTGAATGTGAGTTTATTTATAAATTGTCTAAATTATAATTTTACCCTTACTAAATTAAAAGTGGAGGTTAATGAGATAAAAAATGAAAGCTTAATAGAACTACTATTTTTTATTTTTGATTGAGCTCGGTTGTGGCTTTGATTGGGTTGGGCTTCAGCCTGTGTTTTTATTGGATTGAGCTAGATTTGTTGGATTGGGTTGTGAATAAGCATTGATTTGGATTGTGTTCTGAGTTAGGTTGTGGGTTACGATGAATTGGTTTAGGGTAAGGGTATCAGCTTTGAGTTGTGTCCCTTGAATGGATCGGGTTGTAGTTAGGGCATGTTAGTTGGGATTGATTGGGCTAAGCTCTAGTTAGGGTCCATGGCTTTACTGAGACTACTGATGGGCTTTAGGTTGTCTCTTTTATATGATGGCTTGGGCTCGATTGTAGGCTAAGCTGAATTTTTTTGGGGTACTTCTATTTAATCCCAATTCTTTTACTCATTAGCTCTTAATTCTAATATATTTCTTTTTTTAATTTTGTGAAGTTTTATCCTAAAATTAATTTGTTAATTAGGGTAAAAAAAAAAACTAAATACACAAACCTGGAACAGTCATTTCATTGTTATGATTTTCCTTATTACTAGTGAAAATGATTATACATAGTCATGGATTTAGAGTATCACAATGAAGATTAAAGTAGTCTAAAACCAAATTATTGAAAAAATGTTTCATTGTTTCATAACCTCTTTTATCACTTCGAAAAGAAATTCTTCTATTTGGCACCAACGCTGAAGGCATGAAGCATTGGACTGCGATAATTAGCATGCGGACTCCAAGAATGAAGTTTGCAAGATGAAGAAAGTCAAGAAGTTAAAAATGGAAAGCCCGTCACTTTTATTCTAATTACCAATCCTTTGCGCTTAATCAGTCCTTTGACGACTGATTCAGCTACCATTTGACTCCATCACTTGGCTATACATCAAGCCTTTAAAAGGGTATCAGTGAGTTATCTTTCTCTGGTAACCAACAATAGAATGGAGAACAAAGAAAGAATGGTTATTAACTGAGTCCAAATTCTACTTATAATAACTTTGGAAATCTAGTTATTTTAAATGTAGTTTGAGAAAATAAAAAAGAAGTGTGTATATTTAAAATTTTTGTGCCCCTTTAATGCTTTATATTGGGATAAAATTATCGTAAATTAAAAAATATTATAAATAGAGATTGATGAGATGAAAAATAAGAGTCGAATAGAACCGTTCTCTTTTGGGGCATGTTTGGGAGATAGGACAAAAGAGAGACTGGACTATTTTTAAGACTATTTATCCTATCTCTTGTTTGGAACACTTTAGTGCGTAGTCAGGAAGGACTTGGCTTTGGTTTGTTTTCTTCGATTAGGTTGTGCTGTTGAACTTGTTGGGTGTAGTTAGGCTATGGTAGTTGGATTGGGTTGCTCTGTAACTATCTTCGGGGATTGGGTTGGGCTGAAGGTTGAATTACTTTGCGCTATGGCTAGAATTGCTGCAGGCTGTGCCCTTGGATTGGATAAGCGTTGGTTTGGTTGTGTTCTGAGCTCTTAAATGGAGTTTTGAGTTGTCGTTAGGATGCTCGCACTGGTTGGTCTATAACTGTACTCAAAATTAAGTAGTCCTTAATCTTATTAAGGAAGAGCAGTTCAATTCAGTCCTCATTTTTTAAACTTATCAACTTTCAACAATTTTTCTTTTTAATTTATAACAAATTTATCCTCAATTGAAGTTACTAAATAAGGTAGAAGAAATTTCAAATACAGAAAGACTTATTTTATTCTTAGGATTTTCTTTCTATTACCGATCAAAAAGATTTCATATGCTAAATAATGAATTTGCAGCGTTAAAATGGAGATCAACGTCTAAATCAAATTATTGAAAATTTTTTCACATTTTAAGCACTTGTCCTTTGAATAACGAATAAAAAAAGGGGAGAGATCATTTTATGTGTCTGGCATTAAGTAAGAATCTTAACATATAAAAAAGAATTTAGAAGCCTAATGTTTCATCCAGTAAGTGATAATTTTCCAACATTAGAGTATTACGGATTGATTTTCTTCATGATTTTGATACAAAACTCCCCACAGCTAATGTTTCATGACTATTAGCAGAATCTAATTGACTGGGTTAATTCAATAATGTTCGAGGAGATCCACTCCACCCAACCAACTCTAAGTTCTTTTGCAGCTTGATATCATGATCAAGAGAAAGCCGGAGCTAGGAACATCTTCGCCTGACGCATCTATTAATGATTGGGATTGCTTTTTCACTGCTTCAAAAATAATCAGCTTCAGAAATAATCAAATTTTATAAAAGACCCCGAAAGTAGGCTTTGACTGCTTTCAGAAACCTGTTTCCGTTTTTAAAGTGAAAAAAATCTAAAATATGTTCACTATAAAAATAATCTCAAACAAGTTATTATTGTTTGGCGGCTTGGTGGCTTTTGGAGAAGCGAATGCAAAAGCTACCATCCATTAATAGTTTAATTATCTTACCAAATCTAATGATTTTTCGCCTTTTTGGGTGCAATAAATTAATGAAACTACTCAACTTCATCCGCTGGAAAACACCCTCTTCTTGTCTGTTACTAATACCATTTGCATAATTGCAGGATCATGAAAATATGCCACATTAAAAGACATTAAGTCATGATGTAACCCCACCAATCCCATATGCAGAACTTCAAAGTCAGTGAAAACAACCCGGTCAGGGTATCCGAATCTGCAGTTTTACTGGCTTAGTGGCTTTGTTATCCTTCTGGTTACAGATCATGTAGAACTAACGGGAGGGACTGAAACATACCAATTAGGCCGGCCCAAGCCCAAATGGCCCAACACATAATAAAACCCAAGAATTAGATAAGATTATAGGACAATGTATTGGACGTTGAGGTGATGATGTCAGACTCCGGAAGTGACAACGTGAGGCTTCAAAGAGACAATGTCAAATATGAGAAAGAGAAAAGGGGTTATTGGGTATGATAAAAGGAGCCTGGGATATCAACTGTGCCCAATTTGGGGAAGTGAAAAAAGGGCTATCGAGAATCATAAAAGGGGAGGCTGCAGTTTAATGAGAAAATAGAATATATATCAGAGAGCTCTCTAGTTTTTGCCGACCTCCCAACTCTCTATCATTTCATTGTTTTCAACCTTCTTCTTAACCTTCTTTCAATTTAATTATTACTTCACTCAACCCAAACATAAAACCGATATTTGACTTCGACGTCAAAGTGCCATTGCAGGTAATGGTATAACCACTCACGTAGAGAAGAAGAAGGCTTGGAGCTTAGCCTGTTCGACTAACTATTCACTTCTCAGATATTTGTGTTTGCATGTTAAACTGACTGTATTGCTACACAGCTGCAGCATTGCAATTTTGCAGAATTGATAAATTTAGACAAGTGGTTAGTTTGTGTCCTTAGTAGGCTTGTGCATGTTCAACAATAGTCCTTGATTTCTAGAATAACTAGTAATGTAGTGCACCACTTCATAGAAAATCGTGGACCAATTTCAACACCACCTAAAACTTTGATGGCCACATTGGAGTCCTTAACAAACTAACCAAAAAAAAAAAAAAAGTCTGTGTTTTTATGAGTAATTGTGATCACGACGTTAAAATTCTTTTAAACTATAATAATTTTTCAATCACCCTACTAATTCGGCAAATTTTTTAGTGAACCCATTATTCCGTTGCCCGTTTGTATCCATGAACTCTTAACTACTCAATAACCGACTCCCTCCTTCTCAACACACACAATGTAATGTGATTATAATATACGCAACTCCGATTCATCACTCTGTTTCATATAGGTAAGGGTTCCCACTAGAAAACCAGCTGATCTTTTGCTTGGTAGTTACTAGATGAATATAATAAATAATTGGTGGGTTGTTTTGGTCTTGTTACTTTGGCCATATTAACTGATTCTAGATGAATACTTGTTGGGTTGTCTTTGTTTTATGTTCTTAATGGCTGCCTGCTCAAAGATTATCTCTCTCTCTCTCTCTCTCTTTTTAAATCTTTTTGCCGATAGGGGTTTCTTCAACTTCATTTTTATTTATTTATTTTTTCTAGTATGTACTTTTTGTATCATTGTTTCATAACTTTTTGAGGAACTTTATGTTATTTGCAGTTTTATCTGTTTTCTGATTTCGGTTGATCATCTATTGCTTTCTTGAAGCTTAAGTTAAGCATGTTAGGGCTATATTGAATTCTCAGTTAAATATCACTTTGGGTGTTGGGTAGTTTAGGGCTTCAATTGGACGTTTTCAAGTGCTAGTGTGTTATTACAGGATTTACAAGTGAACAAGTAATAGCCTCACAAAACGTCGAGGTAATGTTCCTTGTTTTTTTTTTATTTAACATTTTTTATAGTATGAATTGGTTATTTGTTCCAAAAGGAAAAATTTTTTTTACTTAGTATCTTTTTCTGTAATGGAGACACATCAAATTTTTGTGCAATTATCTATTCTGTGATTTTTCACCATGTTGAGGCTTGTAGCTCTTGCTGGCTTAGAGCATATCTAGCTAGTGCACCCTCCCAGAAATTTGGTGCTGTTAGAAGTGCTAGGAAATGCTCCTCTTTCTCTTTCTTATCGCTTGGGAGGCCATGGGGATGGGGCTGACCTGAGGATTGAAACTAGTAGATTCTTATGATCTTCTATTTCTTTGTACTTGTGAAAGTTTTCATTTTACACCATGGAGCTACTTTGCTATAAAATCTAGTATGAAGAAAAGGTGCTTATTTCTTAATAAGTGATTATACAAAGATTCTAATCAATGAAAATAATGTAAATTATCGCAGAGCATATACTGAAAGAAAATGGCTGATGAACGTAGCGAATGCTTTATGGATGTGGAACTTGCTATCCGAAGAGAACTGGCATATCGGAGGAAGATTTTTATGTTGCAGTCACAAGAAGATGATGACTTTGAAAAAGACATGGTGCCAATAAAGGTGAGTTCATGTGATTTTTGAAAATGTGCATTACTTATATGACTGCAAGGATTGTAAACTTGGATCTAAATCCTTACAATCCAGAAGATTTCAACATTGTTTCTTGGTAGTTGGAATATGTTATACTAAAACCACATGAATGTTGCAAGGTAAACTGCTGTCAGTTTTGTTCTTTTTTTTTTTTAATTATTATTATTAGAAGTGTAAACTGCTTGCTTTACAAAGAGTTCTGGCATTACTGAGTAGGATAGCTATGATTTGACTTTGAAATCTTCACATATGTCATGCTATCATTTGGTCACTTTGCCTTTGGATAAAGTTAACATGAGTATAACATCTTGTGATAATTGAATGTCATTTGTGTTTTTCTACGTATAAGGAAGTATTTGAGGATCACGAGTTGAATTGACAACTATAACTGCAAATGATAGTGAGAATATGAAGTGAGAGATATTGCTGTTCATTTGCCAATACGTCTCCAATTTTTCCCAATAAAATCTATCAAAAAGTTTCAAACTTGTATATCTTTATGCAGAGCTGAAGTTCTAAAACTGCTTCGAATTTAGATTTAGCAGCCTTCTTGGTTAATATGTATTTATTTCTATGATGAGAAATTTTGTCAACCATGCAAGGAGCTGGTCAGCTCTGTCCAACAATATCATGACTTTGCACCATTAAGAACAGAGCAATGATGAAAAGATACCCTTGCACATGTACGATGCCAATCAAATTTGGCATAGCTAATAATCACTCTTACTAAACTAATTGTCTGGTTCTCTTCTGAATTATGAGTGGCAAGATCTTACTCTTTTCGTGTTATCTTTGAATTGTTTCTTTATCATGTAGTTGCTTAATTAGAGTTGTCTTAAATGCGGAAGAAGGCAGATAATAGAGGGAAGCTGAAGTACCATGTATCTAATTTGGTAATTATTGTAGTATTTCTGTTGCCAAATGTTGAATTAGATATATCTCCATTTTTAATATTAGGATTATAAGATATATGCTTATGTAGCATTATTTTGTTGAGATTGTTTGTGAAGATGTATAAAACTGATTAAAACATATGTTCCTCTCCTCATCTTTCTTTCTCTTTCTCATTCCTTTATGCCCATTTATATCTTCTTGTACCATTCCCTGCCTGGACTTGCACAGGCATTACATTGCAGGTTTTATCTATGTAGTTTTTCTCCACCAGTCGTAAAGGGAATTTTTTTTACAAATTTATTAAACAGGCACAAGTCTCATTATATTTGATGTGCTTTCTTGGACAAGGATAGTCTTAAATCAATCTGTATTATAAACATAAGTTTGGTAATAATTGGCATGCTTTCTTGGACGACGATAGTCTTAATCAAATTCATAATGATAATGTGTTAAGATATAAGATTGGTTTCAAAGTTATTTGTATGCTCTGGACAGTTGTACTCCTCTGTATGTGTGTGTGTGTGTGTCTACTTGACTTGTTCTCTGTATAAGCAAGATTAGATGTAGACATGTCTCGAGTAAAATTGACTGTAGTGAATAAATGAGTATGCCTCCGACAGAATAAAAAGTAAACAAATGAAAATATGAAAATATTCTTGTGAAACAGATATGGTGATGTATTAGGAACCTGTATGGCATGCTTGTAATTCTTATAGTTCTTCAAAATTGATAGTTTGCTTGATACGTGATTAGAAAATCCATTCTGCTTTAGTGTTTTATTAATCTCAAAATATTCAGAAAGTACTCTCTCTCTTTTTTATGTTGCTGCTTACTTTCAATGCATTGAATGAACACATTTGCGGTGTTATATAAATGTTACTTTTTGGTTATTTCTATGTCATCTACTCTTATGAACTATAATGTTTCCTTATATCAGTTGCTACCTTCAAGGCCAGGTGCAAATCCAAGCACAAATACTATCGCAATCTTGAATTCAAGTCCAAGTGGGCTTTCTGGAGTGAAGCAACAAACGTCAACAAGAAGTGCTGAGCAGATGTTATCTCAACAGGCACAATCATCAATTAGTCATCCTATGCATGCAAATCAAGCAGATATCATATTTTGCAAAATCTGCAATGTGCCTTGCTCTGGTTCCTGCAGCTACAGACAACATATCAATGGGCGTAAGCACAAGGGAAAGCTACTGGAGTTGAGATTTGGTGGGAATAATGTTGTTCAGGACAGTAAGGTAGCTTACAAGCGAAGGTGGTGTAAGGTGTGTAACACTGGGTGCACAAGTGAAGAATTGTTTCAACAGCACTTACGTGGTATAAAGCACAAGAGTGAACTTGAAAAATCCAGACATGCAATGAGATGTAGTGAAGAGATCAGAAAAGAGCCAAAGTATTGCAAATTGTGTGACCTCTGGTGCCCAAATGAGGATCACTTCATTATGCATCTTAAAGGTAAGAAGCATGTTACTCGCCGAGCTGAAGTTGAGAACAAAAGAAGGGCCATGGAGAAGTGAAGCTGCAGGTAAAAGGCTTCACCACAGAAAAGAAACAGGAAAATGTTCTTCCAAGGGTGAATTAGTAGCTTATTTGAGAAATCTTTTTTTTTTTTTTAATCTTCTAGCACTAATTAGTTTCTTTTCCTTTTACTTTTAAAAGTAGCGCCGTAAAGCATGATACACTGAACAATATTTTGAAAGCTATCTTGATACAGAAAAGCTCCTGGTATTGAATGACGCTGAATGTGAATCCAATAGTTACAAAAAAAAAAAAAAAAATTAAGTTTGTCATTGGTAATCGATTCTTCGAGAGATGACAACCTATAGAAGGCTCTTTATTGGAAATTCAGTGTTTCAAAGAAGTCTGTTATCATCCAACATAACATACTTGGGTTCAGACTTAACAGAAGCCTGCTACACTGAAAGGCAGAAGTGAGCTTGTTGGCACATTATAGATTATACGACATAGAAAGCAAACTAAAACAAAAAAGTAAAGTTTGATAGTTGAGCAAAATATGAGATTGTAATTTGCTTAACTATCATTACATTTGAATTTCCTAGAAAAAAAATAAAGAAAAGAAAGTTGTAATCTAATCTAATGCAAATTGTGAAGTGAGAAGTAACCTCTGCTCGTAATGGGTGTAACAAATGTTCGACCAAGATAAAAAGAGAGAGAAAAAATGTGTAATCTATGGACCCCTTATGGACCCAAATATTTGTAAACGTTGAGAACAAAGCTACTCCAAAGTCCTAATCAAAATTCATTAGTCAAAGGTGCAGAATAATAGCTTTGTGGGATCATAAGAACCCACAAAATGAATCAACTGATAAAATAACACAAACGATAGTCGTACTAAGTAACATCACGGCTTGGTACTGTTGTCCATTCGTGCTCCGCAATAATTGATAACATTTGTAGGTATTGTAACCAATTTGAGGCCCCATTACTCCCATGACTACTTGTTCTGTACCATGTGTTTAATTAATGAGTTCAACCAGATTTTAAAAAATGGTTTCCTTTCTCTCTATTCTTTTTACCTCGTTCATTTTCCTGGAAAATTAAGGGAAGTAAGAGTGATTATAAATTTATTAATGTTAACAGACTTAGGTAACTTGAAGAGCAATGATAAAGATGGGAAGAACTGTGCCGTCATAATAAAGTTCTGCCAAATTCCCTTGAGTTGAGTCCCACTCAAACAAGAGGTTGGGAGTGAATGCAGTGAGTCATCAGTAGATTCCTCTGCTAACGCACAGGTGGATGGAATTTGAAGATCGGTCATTGTGGGCATAATGGATGGAGATGGCAGTACTAGGCTGCCCCCCACTGAGACTTTACAAAATTCTGTCAATCAGCCCCAACCCATAGAAGAGGGTGGGATATGAATGCAGTGCGGTCTTGCATAATGGAGTGATTCAATATTGGTCATTCAGGGGATTTGGATAATGAGTCCAAACGACAAGTCCTAGGCCACTCTCATGGGGCCTTACAAAATTGTGCCAATCCCTTTCACCCTTCACCAGATAAGGCTGAGTTTTGAGTTGTTCAATTAAATAATTTGTACATGCTATATGCTAATGTAATGCTATTGATCTTATAGATTTTGTCAGCTGATTCCTTTTTATTTTTTCTTCCAAGTAGTCATTAAGAAGCGCACTTTCTTCCGAAGTGGAAATATATATACAGCATGAATGTTGTGCGCCTTCGCTGCATTGTCCCTTAGCTGTAATCTATATATGCCTATACACATTTTTGTCTGCTAAAATTAATGATTATTTGTTCAGCGTGATGATAAATTTATCATAAACATATTTCTAGTTTCTAATATTCAATTATGAATGCTATGATTCGATGTAGATCTCATTGAGCTAAAGATTTAAGTTATCAAAGAATGCATGAGTTGAAAGGATACAAACAAAAACAAAACTAGTGAATCGAGCAAAGGCAAGCTCTCTTATACTGAAAAAATTGTCACAAAGCAATCTTCTTGTGCTCTGTGTTTCGTTGTCACTAATATATGTTACGGAAAATCTCAAATAGGATGAATATATCATGACCGGCACCAACAAGCAGCTTTGAGTGCCACCACCTTTGCTTCTTTCACGCAAAAGTATAAGCTAGTGAGCTCATATTTTTTTAATGCGGGTTAGAGCTAGTATGCCTATAAACCACGGGGAGGGGAGAGGTGTGGGGTTGTGTTGGGTTTGGGGGGTGTTCGCAGGAAAGATGGTAATGAGATCACAATGGTGGGAAAGTGAAAAGCACACAAAAGCAGGAACTTGCTGTGGTAGGTGTTGCACTTGGAGACATTCAATTGCACCGCAAAAGGGTGTGAAGAATGTGAAATTAGTGCACCTGCAAGCAGCAGCTCACCTTGGCAAAAAGCAAACAGTAAAAACAGAAAGGAAGCAATACAGCATCACAGTGGCAAGGCTTGACCAGTTGACCAAATATATGCACCATTAGTCTCTTACCTTACCATTAATGTATGAAACTTTTCGTAATTGACGGCTGTTGGTGAGGTGTTACAGGGAATCTAAGAATCCGTTTCTCACTGTCATGGGAATTTCAATTCATGTTGTACTGGTTTGGCAACTGAAATTGGCCATTTCTGTGGGGCCAGGAAATAATTGAATGAATTATGAAGGGTAACAGAAGAGAAGAAACAGATCGATGTCACTTTTTTTAACTGCACTGGAGAAAAGTTTATGGTATATCGGACGTATCATGTCAACATATACTTCTATGGTACATTTAACAAATCACAAAGTTTTACATGTTAATGTGTTGAAAATTTCAAAATACAAATAATAAGATGGTTTTGAATTCTCAAAGTCGTTAACAGGTGATATCAGATGGTGACAGATAATACTATGACTGGATGCAGGATTGATTCCTTAACTATTAAATTTGTACCAATTTGTTTATGCCAAATTCTCATTTTTTTTAAAACTGCTCCCATAGGTGTTCTCTAATTCTGCAAAACTCATTCCCAAAATTCCTGACAGAAGTGTCACATCGCAATGGCCCTTGATTAGAACAATTTATACCATAACATAACTTGAGATCAAAATGAGCACTAACAAAACCTATAGTGTTTGTGAAAATTGACAACAGCTAGGGCCACTCACTCTCCAGTTTTCACAGTTGGTTCAGGCTTACTGCGTTACTTTTGGGATGATTTTGGCTCATCGAGCCACAAGAGGGAAGGGGGCCATAGCCTGGTGGGAACAGTCTCACAGCAACAAAATTTTGGATTCTACTCGTATAAGTATTTAAAGGGTATCCAAAATTTTAATCATCTTGTAGTAATGGTTTATAATTGAGTGATACTACTCTTACAAACTAGTTATACAAACTCATATATACAAATTGACGTGACATTATTACATGATCATCGCATTACTCATCTTAATTAATATTGTTTATTATTAGTATTTATTTATCAAATTATATCATGTCACGATAGTTTGTGTTGTGAGTTTGTATACAAAGCTTGTAAGAGTAGTATTATTCTTTTTAATTGGTCAAATAACAAGTGGCATCAAATGGTGACAGATAATACTGTGACTGGATGCAGGATGGATTCTTCAAATATTAAATTTGTACCAATATGAACCAATCAGGAATCAGCCTGATTGCATTAAAGGTGAACAATAAGCCAGAGCTGCAATTTTTGGCATAAGATTGCTATATTCTGATCTGTAATATTCACCAGCTAAAATCCAGTGTTAGATAACCAATATTGAGTTGTTTATGCTAAATTCTCATTTGCTTTAAAACTACCACCAGAGTTGTTCTGTAATTCCGGAAAACACATTCCCAGAAATCCTGACAGAAGCGTCACATCCCAATAGCCCTTGATTAGAACAATTTATGCAAACATGAACTTGAGAGCAAAATGACCAAAACCTATAATGTTTGTGAAAACTGACAACATCAAGCGGCACTTACTCTCCAGTTTCCACAGTTGCTTCAGGCTTACTGCATTACTTTTGGGATGAGTTTGGTTCATCAAGATACAAGACGGAAGAGGGTCACCGCCTGCTGGTAACAGTCTCATAATTTTGGACTCTACTCGCATAAATATTTGAAGGGTATCCAAAATTTTAATCCTCTTGTAATATGGAATCATTTGTGTTTCTGTCTCCTGGTATTTCTTGGAGATAAAAGAAAAGTTAAACAGTTAGAAAAGATATGGACAAGAATGAAATAATTAGATGGTATGCACCAGAAAAGAACATCTACACATGTTTTCTTTGCGTTTATTAATTGGACAGGATTGTATAAAATTGGAGCATATATAATTAACGAAGTATATACGTTTATGTGTGTGTATATATACAAACACAAACACTGGGACACCAAGTGTAACAGCAAGAAAGCATAGCCGCATGAATGGTTGTTGATGTAGTGCCCGAGCTCATGGACTTTATAACAGAATATGTCACAAATTGTCCAGATTGGAATCGCATTTTACGGAATTCTCAAGCATGCACAATCAATGATGCTTGGACCCCATGAGAGGAAAGAAGAACAATTGTCCTTCTAGTACAACACTTCCGAAATTCATCAATAGTCTTTCAACTCGGAGGAAGATCAATCCGAGTAGCCAAGCAGCAAAGCTCCACACTTGACATAAAAAGCAAAAAAAAAAAAAAAAAAAATTTAGATGACAACTCCCCATAGTAGGATAAACACCAAATGTGCTGCCAAACTCCTAGTAAAAGTTTTTTTCCAGATTGGAGTTAAGAGATAGCAAGTCATGGACGGAAAGATGGAGACATCTTTGCCACACTTCACATGATAACTGTTGTGACGAACACTTGAGTGCCCCTCCACTACTAACACTGAGCATAATTTTAGAAAAAAGGCAAAAGGAAATTAGATGGGAATTGGAACTCTCTCTCTCTCTCTCTCTCTCTCTCTCTCTCTCTCTCTCTCATTTGTATTTAAATCTGGAAATGCATGAGCCCATGTGAGCCATAACCAGGAGAAGAGTAGAGATGGAGAAAAATTCTTATGAATGTGTTAAGAAAGCTAATAAGGATGTTTCTCTTCATGAACTTAGAGATAGGCTTGCAGAGTTTGCTGAAGTGAGAGGATGGGATCAATATCATAGTCCCAGGAATCTTCTCTTAGCACTAGTAAGATTTTTCAATTACATGTTATACACACACACACACACACACATATGCTGCTACTTTAAGGGCTTAACATATATCCACCAAACTTGTTTTTGTTTTATCAAGGTTTGATGCATATTTGCATAATCTGTAAATTTTGTATTTGCAGGTGGGAGAAGTGGGAGAGCTTTCTGAGATATTCCAATGGAAAGGAGAAGTTGCAAAAGGACTACCCAACTGGAGTCCTGATGATAAGGAACATTTAGGAGAGGAGCTCTCGGATGTTTTGCTTTATCTAGTTCGCCTTGCTGATGTTTGTGGTCTTGATCTTGGGCAAGCAGCACTGACAAAGATTGTCAAGAATGCTGGGAAATACCCAATTGCTACTCAAAAATCTTCCAACTACAACTAATAGGCAATTTGCAAGTTTTTGTCCTCATGTTTACCTGAATTTTCCATGTTTCATGTCAGCGTCCTTGATCAGTGTATTTTCTTCCCTTTTTGTTGGCTTAAGTTTGTGACAGAGGACTATGCTACGAAGAAAGTTTTTGAATAAATCTATCTTTCAATTAGTATGCAAATTATAGCTTCTTTTCACCCCTTTAATTAAGTATAAGAAGGGAAGACACATGATTGATAAATGTGCAATTTAATAGATCCCTTGGAGGCCTTTGTGCTCTTGCAGTAACATACTCGTATAACAATTTAGATCGAAATTTGTCACAAAGTAAGCTGGTTCAGCAATCCAATCTGTCAAACTCATTAATTATTTGATTGAACTCATTAACATACTCGTATAACAATTTAGATCGAAATTTGTCACAAATTATAGCTTAATTCTCAGTTTCTTCCCAGCGAAATGATTTTGCTCAAACAAAACATGCACAACTTGACAAAACTGTCTTAGTGGAGAATAACAAAACTTTTATTTGATTGAACTCATTAATTATTGCATAAGCTAAAGCCTTGACACGTTCTTAACTACACATTGAGCTGAGTGCTGGGTGGAACAATGTTCCATCAGCTCACTCATCATTTCATTAAAAGTTTGATTCTTGGCTAAAAGGCTGGTCGGTTATGCTTATGCTCATAAACTGTCCTTGTAGACACTAATTAATGCTCCTATAATTGCAGCATGAAGCCTAGTAGTCCTCCATTATTAGATTTGAGTGGCCTTGCTTGTCAGCTACTTAATGCATGCTTAGCTTATTGCTCATTCTCATGCGCGCAGAAGCAAAACAAGACAAGCCCCCGAGCTAGCTAGTTGCAGAATGCAAGGCATGAAAAAAATGATGAACATCATATTCATCTTATCCTAGAAACACCAAAGTGATTGATAGCTCAGCTTTGCTAGCTAGATATCAAAATTTGTGATTGCCTGGTGAGAACTGAGAAGCACTTTCTCTCTAATCAATTAAATGTAGCTGAGGATGTTCCACAGTTGTCGGTTTGGCAACATTCTTTGTGGGATGATAGGAACTGATTAATTTGTTCCATTCTGGTAAAAGTAAAACCATTCTTGTCATTTTTGTCATCATTGTTTGGATCATGCATAGACAATATGGTTACACATCAAAATCCACTATACAATTTATTTCTTTCTTTAATAGTTACTATACAAATCAAGTTTTACTCTTAAATAAATGAGTTCAAACACCAGTTAATATTCAACTCATTGGTAGCAACTAATGTTGACATCCCAATTTATCTTAACTAATGAGTTTTAATCTTAACTTATGTTTTCCTGATTGCTTCCATCAAATATTTTCTTTATCTATAAATGTATACTAATTAATTTATTTGATTTAACCCCACTCCTTTTCTTATGAAAAAAACACATCTTAGATTAATTACTTTGGCTTATATTTTTAGATTCAAAAGAAAAATAAGTTATATATTAATATCAAATTTAAGTTGCTTTTTATTGTTGGATTTGGGGGCATAAATAGCTGATGTAGAATGGCCCTGAAAATTTTGGGCCTCGTGTCCACCAAGCTGCCTCCATTTCCTCTTGCACTTGATTGCTTCACCTACAAAGCAATACTTTGTTCCTTTTTTAATTTTTTAAATTGTGGATTCATATTTTATATTCTTTTTTGCTTGATAAAGTGAGGGCTCATGGTATCTAGGAAAGTGCGATCAAGAAAATTTCATCACCTAATGGGGATAGTATTAGTATGTAATTTAGAATGCATTCGACAATGAATTTTTTTTTAAATTACTATTCACATAAAAAGAAAAAAGAAAGTACAAAATATGAGTGACATACTCCAAGAAGAGTACCTAGGATTCACAAGTCCAAAAGGAAATAACAAAACCCAAAGGCCTCAAACAAACAAACGGAACATAGAGCCGAAGGTCTCAAACAAAACAGAAGATGGCACATAGGCCCAAAACCAACCACAATGAAGCTATCATCACCATAAACAACAAAACAAAAGGGCTCATTTGCCCAATTAAACAAAATAAATTCAAAAAACGAACTAACGATGAAGTCCCCATATGGCACGAAGCTGAGGAGTGATCACGTACTTGGCTTCAATGGTTAGAAGCCGAGAGCGAACCAAAGCAAAAATCTCGTTAATCACCTGACGACAAGTCTGATGACGCTGTTGATACACACGATCATTCCTCTAATACCATAAAAAATAAATTGTAGCAGAAAAGACCAAACGTGCAAGGATATGCCCAAAATTCTTCCTGCCCTGAAGATGAAAACAAGCCCAATGAAGTAGAGAGAGCCAACTAAAAGATTGCCAAACAATGAGGGTCTTAGCTGAAATCTCCCCCCATACAGAAGACGAGAAAGGACAACTAAAGAAAAGATGATCGTGAGTCTCATTTGATGAAGTACAGAGAACACAGCCCGAAGAAGATAACATGCCATGACGCCGTAGCTGATCCATAGTACAAAGACGACCCAATGAGGCGAGCCAAAGAATAAAGGAGTGCCTTGGAACATGGTCAGGGAACCAGAGAAGATGATGAAAGGAGTTCACTGATCGTCTATTCCGTAATAATTCCCATGCTGAGTCAATGGAGAAAATACCAGAGGTGTGGCCCTTCTAAACAATATGGTTAAGAGTCTCTATCATAGGTCGGATGTTGACAGAGTCCCAAACCCGTCCAAGGACCGGCCTACCATCAGGGAAAGCCCAATCCCTATTCCAAATAACAGCTGAGACCTTTGCATCTGAGGGAAGACCTGTAGATGATAGAGTCCTGAAAGAAA
The DNA here is from genome assembly GCA_013180625.2 of Boswellia sacra. NCBI lineage: Eukaryota > Viridiplantae > Streptophyta > Magnoliopsida > Sapindales > Burseraceae > Boswellia > Boswellia sacra. The sequence continues at coordinate 258,728 of SNVD02007196.1, read as the reverse complement.
ACAAATCACAAAGACGTCCCTGCGGCATGCAGTAATCCTGCCAAAGTGAGGTATCACGTCCATCTCCAATACAAGAGACAAATTTACCCCTACACCAACCCGACTGTGCAAAATCTTCCTCCAAGACTAGGAGGCTTCAGAAGTAACCTAAACCTGCCAAAACGAGCGACCCTGAAGGAGTACCTTATGAACCTAAGAAGACCATGTGGAAAACTTGTCAGAAAGAAGTCTCCAAACATGCTTCAGAATAGCAGCGCGATTCCACCCCTTCACTTGCTTAATTCCCAATCCCCCTTCCTTCAACGGATAGCAAACCGAATCCCAAGCTACTTTGGCCCCAGAACGAGACAAAGAGGTCTCTTTCGAGAGGAAAGCAGCTATAATACCCTCGATCTTCCGCACCACAGCTGCCGGTAATATGAACATAGATGACCAGTAGACCTGGATGGAAAATAGTACCGACTTAATCAACTGGAGACGGCCAGCATAAGTCAGCACAGCAGATGTCCATAACCTGACCCTCGACAGAATCCGTTCTATCAATGGAACACAATCTGAAAGGCGCAATCTGGTGCTGATCAGAGGCACCCCCAAATATCGGACCGGCAAACTCCCCACTTGAAAACTCAAAATTGACTGCAATGTTGCCCGAATGGTACTCATGTTGAACTCCATTGACCTATGGGTCATGGGTTCGAGTGGGGGAGGCACTCCTGGGAATAATCCCTTGAGGGTAATAGAGGGTGTCCTATAAGGCCCCGTTCCCCAAGACAGGGTAGTACCGGGGGACAAAACCGTGAGGGTCGGTGGACCCAGAGCGGACAATACTGGACTGTGTGCGACTGTAGCCTGTCGAAAGGGGCAGGGGTCCGGTCGTTACACCACATCTGCCCTACAAAAAACCATCAGATCATCTGTAAAACAAATATGAGTAAGAGAAATCTGCTGGCATCTCCAATGGTAACGAAAACCAGGCCGCTAAGAGGCCTCCCGAAGAATACCACTCAAACCCTCCATGGCTAATACAAAAAGGTATGGTGACAACGGATCACCCTGTCGAACACCTCTAGAAGTGGGAAAGAAACCATGAAGCTCTCCATTTAAAGCAACCGAGAAATGTGCAGAAGACATGCAGGTCGCAATCCATCGAATCATAAACTCTGGAATACCAATCGTCCTTAACCCCAAAAGGATGAAATCCCAACTGACAGTATCAAAAGCTTTGCGAATATCCACTTTTAAAGCGTACCGGGGAGGCGAATGCCAAAGATGGTAATTATGTATGAGCTCTTGAGTCAATAGAATGGTATCAGAGATCCTCCGACCTGGGACAAAAGCAGACTGTGAACTCCCAATTACATCAGGTAAGACTGCTTTGAACCGATTCACAATCACTTTGGAGATGCACTTGTAAAGTACATTACAACGAGAGATTGGTCGAAAATCACTCATAGTTCTCGGAGACTCAACCTTGGGGACCAAGGCAATCCTAGTGGCATTAACACACTTCAGCATCCGGCAAGTCGCGAAGAAGTAGCGCACAGCAACCTTAAACTCCACACTAATAATATCCCAAGCCTTTTGAAGAACAGAGAGGTATACCCATCCGGTCATGGAGCTTTATCATCGGGAATCGAAAATAAAACTGACCTGATCTCATCATCAGTAATAGGGCACACCAAAGAAGGCAGCATCTCCTCAGAAACTCTTCCAGAGAAAAACCGAGAAGTATCTAAAAGAGAAGGGCGAGAAGGAGCTGTAAGCAATTTCTGAAAATATCTCACAGCTAGATGACCTAAGTCACCTCGATCTGTAACAATGTTACCATCCTCATCCTCAAGCTGATGAATCTTATTCCTGACTTGTCTATGGATCAGAGACTTGTGAAAGAACTTGGTATTTTGATCCTCCAAAGAGAGCCATTGGATCATTGACCTCTGTCGAAAGAAAGCCTCTTCATCCCTGCACAACTGGGAATATTGCTTAGCAAAATCCCTCTCAGCCAAAATACAATTTGGCGAATAAGGGTTCTCATCCAGAATAGCCTGAGCTGCGGCCCATTGAGCTTTAGCCTTAATGACCCTACTAGAGATGTGACCAGAAGCCTTGGCATGCAAAGTCTTAAACTCACGTTTCAACAAACCCAATTTCTGCGTGATTCGAAACATAGGATCCCCGTCCACAGGCGTAGACCACACTCTCTGAACAATCTCCAAGAAATCTTCTCGGTTAGCCCAAAAGTTCAAAAATTTAAAAATTTAATATTATCGTTTTCATAATTTTTGTTTTGAAATAAAAATAAAAGATTTTGAAAGTTCTAGAGGTATGCAGTTATAAGAAATATAATAGTAAACTGTAATATAAATCGACATAGGAGGATTTTTACGTGGTTCGATTATAAAACCTACGTCCACGGACAGCTATAGAGCTGCAATTCACTAAGTTCTTGTTTGTACAATCTGTAGGACCTTTTATAGTGCTGACTCACTCTCACACACTGACCTAATCTTTAACAAACAAAATCCCGCCATGATCTTAAACTCTAGTGACACTGCCCACTCTCTGTCACAGATAACTTAACAACACATTGTTAAGTTACACATAGCAATGACGTCTAACACTAAATTACATAAACATTTAACCCGCAAGTTATCCCAAGTGTCTACTAACTCACACAGACTCAATCAACAACTCATGTACGATTTCTACAACTCATACATGAATAAAAAAACTCAAAGAACCAAATCAAAGAAGACATTCCTTTTGCGTTGAAGCTCTCTTCTATGAATTCAAGGAATGCCGAACTCAAGACTCTCTCACAACCAAAACAGCCAACACGTCAATCTCTCAATCACATTATCAGCCGCCTGAATAGCTTTGTATATATATAGTGAGAGGTCTGACCGAAATCTCCTAGAAAATCCTGTAAAAAATCTAATCAAAATCATATAAGGATTAGGAGAAATAAAATAGGAAGTGTTATAAATAAACTCCAAAAGGAATTAGGACAAATAAATATTCTCCTATTCTAATTAGGATAGGAGAATATTATATCATAATCTAAAGAGATATTTATTAGAAATCAAATACTTCCTAAAATATAATTCTAGAAACATTAAAATAAGAATAAAAATAATATTCTTGTTTTATCACAAGTTGATCAAAACTCATCATGTGCATAGTACATGCATATGTAGTAGACTTTGACACCAATAATCTCCCTCTTTTTGGCAACTTGTGATGAAAACACCAAACTGTTTCTGATCAGAGAACATCACATATGATAAATCAATCATAACAATAAGCTATAATGAAATAGCAAACAAAAATTATCATGTGTAAAGAATTAACCAGTAAGCTGTTACAAAACTCATAACATAACACTGTCAGAATAAGTATATCCTGCAATTAAAATGACTTTGTCAAACTAATCAAGCAACACTCGTTAATCAATTCATGATCAGAGCAATTATATCAATCAATGCAATCAGATCATGATCAGAGCAAAAAATCCAAGCAAAACATTCATCAACGCAAGATATCTTGAATGCACACATAAAGCAAACATAAGAAATTCTTCTTACTCCCCCTTACTACTTACTTACATCCCTTGAGAAATAAACAACAAAAAAAAATATATATATATATAAATAAAATAGAAGTAAGTAACCACAATTATATCATACATAAAAAGATCACAAACAAAAACCAGAAAACTCCTTGATCTCCCCCTTGATTTCAGCACAAGTGCCAAAAGCACTTAACGAAGTCTTGGAGACTTGCGAATTGGAGGAGAAGAGGAACTGCTAGTACGCTTCCTAGGCCTGCCAGCCTTTGTTTTATATCTTTTCCCTGTTATGGTTGGAGTTGGCTGCGCAGAAGTTGCAGGAGCAGGTTGTTCTTCAGCTGCGTCAGAAGAAGTGGCAGTGACTTCAGCTACAATTCTTCAAATCTCCTTGTCACGTCTCTCTGCATTGGTTTCGGCCTTTGCATCTGTAACTTCCTTTGTGAAGTGTACTTCTCGAACTTCTGCTTGATGTCAGCTGTGATAAACTTATTGGTTTGCAAAAAAAAAATTTCCAGAACAGGAAGAGAGAAGTAAGATGCGAGACAGGGAAGACACTGTTGTGGGAGTATGGAATGAATATGAGAAGCCCAAAACCGATTCGTAATATACTAGGCCAAATTTTAAAACGCTTTTGTTTTTAACAAAAATTAGTGTCCAATCTATTTCCAAAACCATTTCATAACTGACATTTATGGACAGAAATTCAAATTTGGTTCCAATTTGAATAAGGAATTCTAATAGAATTAGGATTCCCGCCACTGAAACTTCTCCCCCTCAATTCAATAATGCTGACATGGCATTTTTGACATATGGATACACAAGAAAATCAAATTTTGGATAAGCACAAAGAGTATCGTATGTTATGAAAAACGTAACAGAACACAGTTAAAAATAACATAACAACAATATCTGAACATCATATGAATCATTCTAAGAAAGCATATTCAAAAGCTGTTTTATTTTCTTTTAATTATTTTATCACTTAATCCAATTGAGTGATCAACTTGAGCATGCTTCTTATACACATAAAAGTTAGTCTCAATGTGAATTTGCTAAATAATACAATAGCTTTCACACATGTATAGAGGTAGCCCTTTTCAATTTGAGTGGGAAACCTCACCATATTTCCTAGATACAATGAAGTTACTTTCAACGGATGACTTTCATATATCATATACTGGTAGCCGTCTCTGTACTTTTCATTTTTAAACCAGTATTTAATTATTCACATAATTTTTTATATCATAACTCACACATGCTTAATTAGAAGAACACTTATGATATTGCAGATACAATTAACATAACAGTAAGCAGAGTTCATTTATGTAATTGACAGATGCCTAAGGCTTTTCTTAAATTTTTAAATCTTGTTGTGTCCAATGCCTTAGTGAACAAGTCAGCCAATTGTCTATCAGTGGAGATGTGTTCAATGTGGATCATCTTAGACTCTACTAGTTCCCTTATGAAATAGTATCTTATGTCAATGTGTTTTGTTCTAGAATGCTGAACAGGATTTTTAGAAATATTTGTAGCACTAGTATTATCACAAAACACAGTTATAGGCTTTTGTTCAATACCATAATCACTCAACATTTGCTTCATCCATAATAGTTATGTGCAACAACTCCCTGCTGTTATGTATTCGGCTTTAGCTGTAGACAAAGAAATAGAATTCTGCTTCTTGTTGTGCCATGAAACCAAGTTAGTACCAAGATAAAAATATCCTCCTGAAGTACTTTTTCTGTCATCTGCATTTCCTGCCTAATCAGAATCACTAAACCCTACAAGATAATCATTTGTATCTTTAGAAAACCATATTCCATACGTATGCGTTCCATGTACATACCTGATGATTTTCTTAGCTGCTGCAAGATGTGATTCTCTGGGATTTGCTTGAAATCTAGCACAAAGTCCTACACTAAAGCACAAGTCTGGTCTGCTTGCTGTGAGGTATAGTAGGCTGCCAATAATGCTTCTGTACAAACTTGCATCAACATCTTTTCCTACATTGTCTTTTGAAAGTTTTAGATTAGTACTGATAGGAGTTTTCATTGGTTTTGCATTCTCAAGCCCAAACTTCTTTATAAGATTTTTAGCATATTTTGATTAAGATATGAATATCCCATCATTCATTTGCTTAACCTGTAATCCAAGAAAGAAATTTAATTCTTCTACCATGCTCATCTCAAACTCTTCCTGCATCAACTTAATAAACTCATTAGTTTTGTTTTTGTTAGTTGATCTGAAGACAATGTCATCAACATATATTTGAGCAACAATAAAATATTTAGATGCATGTTTGATAAACAAAGTCTTATCATTGCTGCCTCTTTTATAACCTCTGTTGATCAAAAAATTTGTCAACCTTTCATACCAAGCTCTAGGAGCTTGTTTCAGACCATACAAAGCTTTGTGCAATCTGTACACAAAATCAGGATGTTTATGATCTTCAAATCCTTTAGGTCGTTCAACAAAAACTTCTTCATTGAGATAGCCATTTAAAAATGCAGTTTTAACATTCATTTGGTACAACTTAAAATCAAGCAAACAAGCAATTGCAAGTAGTAATTTGATTGATTCAAGTCTAGCTACTGGTGCAAAGGTCTCATCAAAGTCTATGCTTTTAACTTATGTGTAACCTTGTGCAACTAACCTAGCTTTATTTCTTACTACTTGACCACATTCATCAGTTTTATTTTTGTAAATCCATTTAGTTCCAATGACATTTGTACCTTCTGGCTTAGGAACTAATTCCCATATTTCATTCCTTTTAAACTGATTAAGTTCATCTTGCATAGCTTGAATCCACACTTTTTCTTATAAAGCTTCTTTCACATTTTTTGGCTCAACTAAAGAAACATAACATACAAACATTACCTGATTTCTTACCTTACTCCGAGTTTTCATCATGCCATCTGGTGTTTCAATGATAGAACTTGTTGGATGTGCCTTTTGAATCCATATGGGTGGATCTTTTCTATCTTTATCATTCCGGATCGAACTTTTGTTCAAATCTGAGTTGTCAGATGTTGCTGTTACGTCAGGTGTAACAGCAGCTGTTTCCTCCTTCATAAAAGCATCTTCCTTTTTGCTGCTGTCTGAATCTGATTTTTTTGTATCTTCTATAAAGTTGGTTATGCTTTCCTCTTGTGAGTACTTTGCATAATCATCAAGGTCATCAAATACTACGTTTGCAGATTCCATGACTACCTCAGTTCTCAGATTATAAACTCGAAATGTTTTACTGTTTTGAGCATATCCCACGAAGACTCTTTCATCACTTCTCGGATCTAATTTTTCTAGCTGCTCTCTGTCATTTAAGATGTAACACCTGCATCCAAAGAAATGAAAATAATTCAAATTAGGTTTTCTTCCTTTCAAAATTTCATAAGGTGTTTGATTAGTGCCAGAAGCAAGAAAAACTCTATTTGAAATATAACAAGTAGTGCTTATTGCTTCAGTCCAAAGCCTTTTTATCAACTTCTTGCTATTGAACATCACTCTTGTCATCTCTTGAAGAGTTCTATTCTTCCTCTCCACAATGTCATTCTGTTCAAGGGTTTTGAGAGCTGAAAATTCATGATCAATTCCATGGTATTTACAAAAGTCAGCATAGCTAACATTTTCAAACTCCTTTCCATGATCACTTCTTATTCTCACAATCCTTCCAATGTTACTATTTTGATCATTTTCAAGCTTAACACAATGATTCTTGAAAGCTTTAAAAGTGTCAGATTTTTCTTTAATGAAATCAACTGAAGTATATCTAGAAAAATCATTCACACAAACAAATATATATCTCTTACCTATAATCCTTTCAATTTGCATAGAACGCATAAGATCCATGTGAAGCAAATCAAGTATTTTGGATGTGCTAAGATATGGATTAGACTTGTGTGAACTTCTAATTTGTTTTCCCATTTGACATGGTCCACAAATTCCATTAACTTTGTCATCAATTTAGGAACTCCTTTTACAGCACCTAACTTAGTTAATTTAACCAAGTCTTTGTAATTTAGGTGTCCTAATTTTTTATGCCACAATTCTAAATCCAAAATCCTAGCATGAAATACAATTTCTACCAAATAACAATTATCCAAATATCTATTACCTTTTAGAATTGATTTACCAAAATTATCTAAGACCATGCATTTGTTTTTTGTGAAATTAACAATATACTTGTCATCACAAATCTGACTAATACTAAAAAGATTAGCTTTCAAACCTTCAACCAGCAAGACATTTTCAAAATTGGGTAGGCCTTTGACATTCAAAGTTCCTTTACCAATGATCTTACTTTTTGCTCCATCTCCAAAAGTGACATTGCCATCCTTGCATGCTTTAAAGTTTGTTAGAAACAGTTTATTTCCAGTCATGTGCCTGGAACAACAGCTGTCAAAATACCACAAATCATTAGATGCATGATTAAGCGCAGTAAAGGCAACATGACATATTGTTTTGTCTTTCTTAACCCCCCGCTGTTGTGTTTTTGGTAACAGCTTGAACTGTTTTAATCTTTTATGCAAAAAGTTCAACAATTTAAAGCATCTAGGCCTAATGTGTCCTTTTTTACCACAAAAATAGCAAATAGAAATGAAGTTCCTTACCTTTTCAGGACTGGATTTGAAAGAACTCAGAGGAGAGACAAGTGTTTCACTGCTCTTGGAATCAGGACTTGACTTTAAAGAGTTAAGTTCAAAATTCTTATCTGATGTTGAAGCTTTCACAAAAACTGTTTTTGATGAAGATGCAACATTACCTTCTGTATACCGCAATCCATGTTTGTTGGAGTTGTCTCTTCCAAGACTCAAGACCTGATCAAGTTTAGCTACTCCAATTTTGAGTTGATCAACACACCTCTTGCTTTCAACCAGTTCTGTTGTGTCTCAATATGTGCTGTTTTGTCTGTCAAAACAGTTTTTAGTTCTGTGATCTGATTTTCAGCAAAGGATTTTTCACATTCCAGCTCCTCAATCTTCTTCTTTAAGGCTCTAATTTCTTCCTTCTGATTCAACCATTCACCATAGAGTGCATTGTATGTCTCTTGCAACTCTTCATAGTATTCTGGTCCTTCTTTTTCATCCGAATGATCAATACTGGTTCTGCAATTTTCTGTTATGTCAGACATAATAGCATTTCCTTTGTCAGCTATAGATGCAGTAAATGCAACAAGGTTGCTCATGCAGTCTTGATCTTCTGACTCGGATTCTGATTCATCAATCCAGGTTGTTGTCAACCCTTTATTCTTCTTCTTGAGATTTGCACATTCAGATTGAATATGCCCATAAATAGAACATTCATAACACTGAATTTGCCCTTTCTTTTCAGGTTATTTTGGCTTCCTCTTGTCATTCTCCTTGCTGAACTTTCTGAATTTTTCTTCGCTTGAGTTTGATGGCTTTCCTTGATTCTTTTTCCTGAAATTTCTTTTCATAAACTTGACATAATTTCTTGTTAAAAAAGCAATCTGTTTAGAATCAGTTTCATCAAGCTCATCACTACTTTCATCATCAGATTTTTCAGTTTTTATATTGAATGCAATGCTTTTACCTTTTTGCTTCCTAGTACTTTGATTAATTTCAAAGTTTTGGAAGATGCCAATCAGTTCATCAACCCTCATCTCATCAGTGTTTTTAACTTTCTCAATGACTGAAATTTTAGGTTGAAATTTATCTGGAACAGACCTAATTATCTTGCTAACAATTTCTGCATCAGTGAAAGTTTTGCCAAGCATGTATGCCAAATTTGTAATGTGACATATCTTAGAGTACAATTCAGAAATTGACTCATCCTCATGCATCATCAGATTTTCAAATTGAGAATTAAGTCTCATCAATTTAGATCTTTAACAGATGCGGTACCTTCATGTTTTACCTCAAGTATGTCCCATGCTTCCTTGGCCGCTTTGCACCTTGAAATCTGTCTGAAGTTGTTTAAGTCCACTGTAGCAAAAATTGCATTGAGAGCCTTTGAATTCTAGATAGAACGTCGGTATTTTTCATCAGTCCATTCATCTTCAGGTTTGGGTTCAGAATCTTCAGAAGCATTCAACTTTATTGGCGGTGTCCATCCTTTAAGCACACTAGTCCATGCCTTGTCATCAAGAGATTTGATATACATCATCATTCTTACCTTCCACTACAAGAAAAATGGTAATAGATGACAGAAATAAATAATCATAAATAGGGATGAATGATAGAAAATCTATTAGTCATCTATGTCACTGTCACTCATTCATGATAGAGAAAAAATCCATCATGCCCTTTATGATAATTTTTATAGGTCATACATCTGTCACACTAAAAAATTAATTTTTTTAATAAATTCCATTGATTTTTTGGCGGGAAAATTGATTTGTTTTAAATTTGAATTTTTTAGTGGAAAAATTGATTTTTTTGAGATGTTCATGACAAAATTTATGATTAGTATTTTCTATCACAAGATTTAAATTTATTTTTGTACAAATATGAGTTTTTAATTTAATTTATGCAATATTCCTGTATTTGAAATTCATTTATAAATTCAATGTAAACTAAAAATTAAATTGCACTTCAATAAGTCCAAAACCACTTTATATCAATGACATCCATGTAATAATATATGAAGCAAGTTCCATAGATCAAGTATATCATTGTCAATACGTAGACTAAAATCATATTAGTAACTACCAACAACAAACTTAAATTCTAATTCCAATCCACTACGACTGCTTCTCTCTTCATGAGTTGGAACTTCTCGCTATGACTGCTTCCATCTTCTCTGCAAACCATTGACAAAAATAAATGAATGCCAATACCAAATAAACGTCAAGCTGTAGAATTAAAAAAACTACAACATAAACTAGAAGATCTTGTAGTAGGATATAAATAATCAGTTTTACTTATAGTTTGATTGACTTTTAGGCATTAAAATCTTGACAAAAAAACTGTCTTTTGCACACACAAGAATCAATGGCCATAATATGAACATCTGAAACTAGAATTATCTTATTTTAAAAACAGACAGGAAACAGGTAGTCAATATTATTTCAAATGCCATCTCATGCAAATTCCAACTTATATTGCTAATCTAACTTACCATACCCACAATTAAACTTATGATGCGTCCAATCACCAACATAAATTTCTCCATGAGAATAAAAAGAGACAAATAATTTCTTATAAATACCAATCTTAAAGCAAGTGAATGCTCACCGCAATAAGGCCTCCACTACCAGGGAAACTCTCAGTCAGAGGAAGTTCCTCACTAGATGGAAGAAGACCCTGTTTCTCAACCCAGTGGCGAGCTACTTCAACAAGATTGCCGCTGCTTCCTCTTGTACCCTCTTTTGCAGCAAAATCAGCTTTGTTACCAATAACAATATAGGGTACAGGAAGACCACCAGGACCACCAGAACCTAGAGGAGCTAGAATGACCCAGTGGCAGCAATCTCAGATGCCCAATTTTGTAAGTTTGTTTTTGTTCTTCTTTGGGAAAGATCATGAACAAAAATTACACCTGCTTACAAGTTTTAAACAATAAGCATTACTAGACAATCAAAGATGGCATATTATGTACTATTTTAAGAACCTACTAGCACTGAAATGTAAAAGGAATTAGGAAAACTGCATCTCAATTCTATTGATCTACAAACGTACTTTCACAATAGGAATAATTATATATTGAGTCAGAAAGTAGAGACAAATACTGCATTGCCCATAGCCATTAGCACAATAACAGTGTCTACCATTTGACACTGAACACAAGCCTATTCAAGACAGTGATCATGACAGGTGACAGCATATATAGGTAATTATTCATGAACGTCAATGCATCATGCTGCTTAACATTATTATTCCAGCCAGGGGATTACTATAGTTCCCAAACTTGTTGCAAAAAAGAAACAATTCAGGAACTTCTGCAAAATAAAATAGACTATTTCAAAAATTTGAAAGGAAAAAAAATGCAGTAGTCAACATTAATTTGTGGATGGAAAAGAGAGGTAGAGTAATTGGCAACTCTAACAAAAAAGACAGGAATCGTAACATTTATGTCAATGTAATAAACATTAAATCACATACTCTTAACACAGAACAGGAATACCATAAAATTAAATTAAGCTTCAAGGAAAAAAGCAAGGATGGCAGCACTAAATCACCATTATAAGCAATAATAATGATATCAAACTGCCTATAAGCTTTCCATTCTAGTGAGATCTACACTTTCTGAACAAGATTTCCGAAATCACAAGGACCTTGGGCCTGCGAACTTAATGTTCATTTAACCTAGTGAGGCAATTTATTAAACACCTATCATGTGGAACATCTCAACGATTACAGACAAGAAAGAAAACTAAATCTAAAAGCATGTATGTAATCAAAACACAATAAGAGAAGATAATCAACAATAAGTATAATTGTATTTGTAATCTAATCCGATTAATCGATCAAAAATTGAATAAATTTCATTGCATTTCTGATCATCCATCATACAAGTTAAACATGTATATTAACCAAATCTATTAATATGTATACATAATTATTGTTCTAATTTAGTCTGTTAACGTTTATATCAACAAAATCATAAAAATTAAACAAAAAATCAAAAATTAAATCAAAAGAGAGGAAGAGAGACAAACCTGAGTGAGTGATAGACAACCAATCAGGCCTGGCGAAGCTAGATGGACAACGAAAGGGTGCAGCTGTGGACCGTGTTGGCGAGTCCTGTGACGACGAGGAGGGTGCAGCACAGCCGTGGACCGTGGTGGCAACTCGAGACAACAAAGGCGCCTGTGGCTGCAAGTGACCGAGGAAGGCAAAGGCCGAGCTTGAAGAAGGTCACATCCGAGCTTGAAGACGACGGTGGACTAGAACCAGCTCACAGACGGTGTCACGGTGGAGTGGCGACATGGACAGAGGAGATCCAGAGTTGAGGCTTGCGTTTTGGCGATGAGAGGCGAGATAGTGAGCTACAGTATGACAATGGGGAAGTTAGAAATTTTGAGTATTATAATTAGTGGTCTAATTTTTTATCAAAAAAATTTATGACAATTGTTTTTTTTTTTTTGCAGTGGTTATATTATTTTTAAGCAAAATGTAATTTGAGATTTTTGATTCCTTAATTTTTATGAAAAAAATTATATAATGCGATTTTATTATAAAATGTTTTTATTTATTTCATACAATTTTTATGTTTAAAAATTTATTATTTTTATATAGACATTAATATTATCTTTTATTTAAAGATTGTTAAAAAATATTTTTTAATTTTACATTTAAAAATAAAATTATATTGTTTAATTAATATTCTTATATTATTTAATTATTTTATTTTATTTAAATTTATAATATGAAATCAGTGTATTTTCTAAAACATGTAAAATAACTTTTTATAAATTTTCAAATTTAATGTAATTTTAATTTTTTAATAATTCAATATGATTTTTAAATTTAAAGTATAAAATTGCATTTTATTTATTTTAATATTTTTTTAATTATAAAAATAAATTCATAAGAAAAAATTTAAATTCATAAGAGCAAAACTTAAATTCAACACTTTTCGCAACGTGCAGAAAATGCACGTTGCAATAGTCTTTCAGCAACGTGCATATGTTGCATGTTGCTGAAAATCATTTTTCGCAACGTGCATGGAGCGCACGTTGCCAAAAAAGGGCTTTTGCAACGTGCAACTAATGCACGTTGCGAAAGGCTTGTTGCCGTATCCTATTTTTCTACTAGTGTTAGGAGCGAATTTCAAGTCATTGAGTGAAAGAGGGAAATGAAAGATAAAAGAGGGAAAGTGAGAAAGGGAAAGTCAATATCGAAAGAGGAGGAAGTCATTATTTTTTATACACAGAATTTTCATATTTGTCTCTTATTTTGCAATGACAAATTTGAACATTGATAACCCACAAATATTATTAAAATTATGGTTTGACTTCTCAATTAATAATATAGTTGACAGTACTATAAAAAACCCTCAAATATATTATTTAATGAGTCATGATTAAAATTATATTATTTAACAGTGACTTTTTCTTTTTATATTCCTAATTTATAAGTTTTTTAAATAAATATTAATTCATTTTTTTAAATTTTAAATATTATATTATTTCTTTATTTTTTTGTTTCGATAATTATATTTCAATAAAATTAAAATTTATTTTTTATTTCATAAATAAATAACATTTTTTAAATTTTTATATATTTTTACATTTTATGAATTAAAAAAATTAAATAATAATTCTTTTCTAAAATGTTGCACAAAAAATAAACTTTTAGTAGCATTATAAATAAAAAAAATACTATAATGTAGTGCTACTAAATATGTTATTTATTGTAGTGAGAGTTAGGGTTTTTGAGAGATTTTAGAGAGTTAAATAGTATTTATCTTTTGCCATTAATGTATATGTGTGTGTTGAGACAAGTATTTTTTTTAAAAATTGTAAAAAAAAAATTAATAAATAGAGCTAACTTTCATTGTAGTGATAATGCAAAAGGTAAAGGCAATAAGAATAAAGAAAAAAATATATTGGGGTTGAAATGGATGTTGTAGGGGAAAGTTTTATTGGAGGAAAATAAAAAGTAATTCACTCTAGGTTTTTTAAGGCATTTACTAATTTTTTTAAATAAAATATTAATTTAAAATTTAGTCAAACACGGTCAATAAGAAAATTCTATCATAAAGTTTTTGATAGAGTTAATTTCTATCACTAGTCTATCATCGATTCTTGATAGACAAAAAATTTATCACAAGTACATCATTAAGTGTCTGATAGATCATAATTCTATCACGACTCCATCATTCTTTTATGATATAATGATTTTTGTCATAAAGTATCAGTCATCTATTCTCATTTTTCTTGTAGTGTTCCAATATGAATAATTACCATCATCAAGAATGGGTGGTTGTGTTTCGGAACCTCCAGTGCGAATAGACTCCATCCTTCCAGATTAATATGATCGTTTTCTTCACTTGTCTATCAGTGAACCTACTCTGATACCAATTGAAAGTTCTGGAGGTATGCAGTTATAAGAAATATAACATAAATTGTAGTATAAATCGGCACAGGAGGATTTTTACGTGGTTCGGTTATAAAACCTACGTCTACGGACAGCTATAGAGCTGCAATTCACTAAGTTCTTATTTGTACAATCTTTAGGACCTTTTACAGTGCTGACTCACTCTCACACACTGACCTAATCTTTGACAAACAAAATCCCGTCAATATCTTAAACTCTAGTGACATTGCCCACTCTCTGTCACAGATAACTTAACAACACACTGTTAAGTTACATATAACAATGATGTCTGACACTGAATTACATAAACACTTAACCCGCAAGTTATCCCAAGTGTCTACTAACTCACACAGACTCAATCAACAACTCATGTACGATTTCTACCACTCATACATGAATCAAAAAACTCAAAGAATCAAATCAAAGAAGACATTCCTTTTGCATTGAAGCTCTCTTCTATGAATTCATGGAATGCCGAACTCAAGACTCTCTCACAACCAAAACAACCAACACGTCAATCTCTCAATTGCATTATCAGCCGCCTGAATAGCTTTGTATATATATAGTGAGAGGTCTGACCGAAATCTCCTAGAAAATCCTGTAAAAAATCTAATCAAAATCTTATAAGGATTAGGAGAAATAAAATAGAAAGTGTTATAAACAAACTCCAAAAGGAATTAGGACAAATAAATATTCTCCTATTCTAATTAGGATACAAGATATTATATCCTAATCTAAAGAGATATTTATTACAAATCAAATACTTCCTAAAATATAATTCTAGAAACATTAAAATAAGAATAAAAATAATATTCTTGTTTTATCACAAGTTGATAAAAACTCATCATGTGCATGGCACATGCATATTTAGTAGACTTTGACACCAACAGATTTGATTATCCACATTTCAAGAAAAATAAATGATAGAGTAGAGAATGTATTTGATTATTGTATCTTATATTTTTATTTTTTAAATTAATAATGGTTACAAAATAAAAATAAAAAATTTTTAAATTTTAATATACAATATATAATGAATAAAAGAAATAATTTCTAATAAACTCGTATCAAAATGGAAAGATAAAAAACAAGAAAAATGATTCTAAACGGCCCCTCAATAACTTCATTATAAAATCTTTAGTTTCATCTCTGCATAAGTTTGATAAAATCTCATAATTTTATTAGATTGAAGCACAAATTATCTAATAAATAATTTTACATATATAATCAACCTATATAATAATGTATTATACAATAATTATTATATTATTTACAATAATTTTATTATTAATTGTTAATCTTTATCAATCTAATGAACTTATTGCATACCCTGTTATATGGAATCCGTCGTATAAATTACTTTTATGTATCAACTTACTCATATTATAATATATATCTCACCTCAGAATTTGTCTCATAAAAAAACACCATTTTATAACTCAGGGTTTTATTATTTGGTTATAACAATAAAAAAAAAAAAAGATGACTGAAACTAATATATGAAAATACCTATTAAATTAGGGAAAAGAGTGAGCTTATGATTTAAAAAAAAAAAAAAAGGAAAACCCCTTTGATATTAATACAAAATGAGTCCAATATGAGTCCATTTTAATACAAGTTGTTATGAGATTGATTATTACACATATGTCACTTATGTAGAATATTCATGCCCTCATTTCTTTTTTTTTTAAATAAAAAAGAAAAGAAATAATGGCCAAAGAGGAATGAAATCCACACATACTTTAACTTAAATAATACGGGGTCGGTAGATGTGACATTCATGATCCAATTAATGAAGTTTCCTTCCTAATATACGTAATTTTAGAACAATAATGTGGTTTTCACCGAAACTTCCCCTTTGTCACTTCTGGCTTTTTCCTTTCATTCCCGTTAGAATTTTCATAAAATTGACTTTTTACTTCGTTTTATATAGCACTGTAGTCAATAGTCTCCCTCGGGGACTTTCTAAATATGAAAAGCCCAAATGGTCTTGATTCTTGAAGTCTAGATTACAAATCTTTCATTACTAAACACATTTCAATAATTGGTTTTTGATCATCCAATCTAAAAATCTAAATTAATCCTCCATATCATCTTTTGTGAAACTCTCCAAACAAAACTTGGTAAGAAACTATTATGAGGTTGTTGATGAGAGTTTATTAATTTCCTGGTAATTTGGTAAAGCAAATGGATACAAATGTTCGATTCTATCTCTATGTAATTCCATTAAAGGGAAAAAGCATTTATAGTTGTCTCCTATTTTATGATTCAAGTTATATGATGTGTTTGATACACCAATATAGTGATAATTTAATTAGATAGAGGATCGTCATATTCTAAAAGTTAATTAAATCAACTAAACAAAATCGTAATTATAACCTTTAGATGACTCTTAACAAATTTTAGATTGAAGAGCATAATGCCAATCTAATCATTCTTATTCTTGGAATAAAGTTACTAATTAGTAATTGATTTAAAAATTACCTTTTTCTTGAGTCTTATGTTTCTATCTTTTATATTCCCGATGTTGGATGAAAATATTGGAACAACCAATGAGATTAATCTTTCGAGCCACACCATTGAGGGATATAAATCTCCTTGTATTTTAATTAGGATTGATGTGTCTTTTATCCCATGTGGCGACTTGATTTGTAAAATAATGGATTCTTCATTTTTAATCTGGTTGACAAAAACCTTGATATTACTTATAATCCGATAACGAATGCTCCACTTGGTCATGAACAACACAGTTATCAATTTCACCACAAGAGGGGTTGCATGACACAATTACTAACTCAATGCTGTCAATGTGATGTAGGACGACGCAACTAATCCTACCAAAAGCCATAGCTGATGGTAGAGACGCAATCCTTTCCCTATATCCTACCAGGACCAGGCCCGGGAATCCACCCCAGAAACTATCCGTTTGGGCCTTACTTCGAGAATCCCTTACGGTATAGGCCCAACCTCAAGCCCAAGCGATGCTCCTGCATCATTCTCTCCCACCTGAGAGAACCCCCACACCCAGGGAACCCGAACTTGAGACCTCCATCTCTGATATTAATATGATGTAGGGTGACGCAACCAATCCTACCAAAAGCCATAGCTGATGGTAGAGGCGCAATCCTTTCCCTATATCCTACCAGGACCAGGCCCGGGAATCCACCCCAAACACTATCCATTTGGGCCTTACTTCGAGAATCCCTTATGACATAGGCCCACCCTCAAGCCCAAGCGATGCTCCTGCATCACAATGTCAGAAAAGCATTCAATTGGAGTTGCGGACCATCTATTAAATATCCTTGAGTTTACTGATTGCACTACAAATTCCATAAAATTAATACAATAAAGAAGGCTCTGGATTCTATGGAAGCTTTTCGCTAGGTGTTCTCAAGGAAAGAGCTTCTTGTCCAAGTGTTCTCACCAACTCTCTTACAAGCTGCCAGGTGTCCTTTAAAGAAATAGTTCATTCTCCAAGTGGCTCAATGAGTTTTAGATGTCATCACCAACTCCTTTGTATACAACATGGTGCCAATACCATGCATGGCAACACCTGTAACAAAGTTACTCCTACCAATATACTCATTTGCTTCAAATGAAAGTTTGGAACACTCTTTAACCCTAAAACTCTATAATCCTCTCTCCTTAATCTCCTCATGGTCGACCTTATTTCTCATTTTTCTCTCCATATTTTGTCCTTGACTTGAGTTTCAGAGAATTATCACAGGCAACACCATTGACGCCTCTAACCTTTGTTTTCTCTTTGTGTGCATCTCAATTCCACAGTTAGAGCCTTGGTTAATCGAAATACAATAGCCATCTTGACGAACACATAGCCCGAAATTTCCTATTTTCAACATCCTTCTCCACTTTTCTCCATTTCCTTTTTATTGAGTCAGATTTTTCATGTTAAATACAAATTTTACTAGTGGGCTGGAGCATAGGCGGACCTATGCTTGGACCAGGGGGCCCGTGCCCTCACTCAAAATTTAAAAACTTTTTATACCCCCTTAAGTTTCAAGAGTCATAAATATACCCTTGCATAAAAATTACTTGATTTTAACATATATATCTTCATAAAATTACTTAATTTTAACAAATATACCTCCTACCATTGGGTTGACTTTCAACTCTAGTTATTTCTCTTAAAATCTCTTATTACTTTAGTCTTACATATATATATATATATTCAAAAAAATTATCTAATTTTAATTTATTTAAAAATTATTAAATATAATTAAATCTTAATTATTATATTTAGCTATATACTTATTTTAATTCTAAATTATGTGGTGCCCATCTAAGAAAAATTTTTGGATCCGCCACGGGGCTGGAGGTTGAAAGATTTTCAGCTTCAACACACGAATTTATTTTTTAGATTTTAAGTAAATATGTTCCACACTTAAAAAAGTTTTTATTTTAACTTAAAAAAGTTTTTTTAGCAATGATGTGAAATCAAACAAACCATTCCTCTTCTAGATCTTATAGGGTCCATCATTCATATTATAAGAAAATTCTAATAACACCAGCCTAAAGAATCGAATAAATATTATTTATTGTTGACCTGACAAAAGTGCCATTCACCCATAAAATTAATGCATTTACTTAGTTAAGAAAATCCAGATCTTATAGCCAAGCTCGGTGAGATTGATGAAGTTGGAATCATGGTCGCAACTAAATTTATTGTTCCCATTTCTATGACAAAAAGACTTCAACGTTGGGAGAAAGTTCATACTAATGGGTTAAATGGTCATTGAGCATGAATCTATAAGTGGGGCATAATCTCAATTAGACAGAATAATAAATTTAGATTAATGATAAGACTTAAATTGACTCGGCAACGAAGCTATTATCAGTTGCATAATTTTCAAACAAAACTAGTCTAATCTTTCCTTTCTTTTAATAGTTATTATTAGCAAGTTGATTACGATAGGTCACCTTTCACCAAATCCAAATTATCAAAGATTCCAAAAACTAGTCTTTTGTAACATTTTCTCCTTCTTTTCAGCCCTTTTATTCCAGGAATGTTTTAACCTAGTAGAGTAAACATCATGATATAAGGCTATTATTATCACTTATAGTGATTTTTTTTTCAGTATCTTATTGAATTAAATTAAAATCTAAATAGATCTCAATATAAAAAGTTAAATGTGATATTTGTTTTTTTTTATTTTAACATCTGAAATGAAAAATTTGAAAATTAATGGTTTTATTCATACATCCCTATTTATATATATTATTTTTACTTATGATTTTATTTCACATAGTAAAAATATTTGCATATCAAATTTGTTATGAATTTGATTTATTTAACTTTGTAAAATTGGGTAAAGAATTTATTTTTTTTAAAAATTGATATATAAATAAGCTAAATGACTATAAAATAATTTTAAAAATATATATATAATCATAACATAAAATTATAAATAAATAATAATGTTCTAAAATTAAAATATTAGACTATGTACAAATTGGTCATACATAAATTTTATAAGGGCAAGAGAATTAAAAATAATAATAAATAATTCAGAAATTTGTATTTAGATAAAAGTTATAATTTTTATTTTTTTTTTCATTCAGATAAAAATATCTTAGATTAAGTCTTAAGTAAAAAAAAACATTATGAATAGATTTGAAGTCTGAGAATAAGTTAAATTTTAGAATTTATACCCAAAAAAAATCAGCTTCTTAGACCTCTTTAAAATTATCTTTTATTTTTTTTAGAACCCGATAAAGTTCTTAATATACTAAATATCTTTCTTTTTTTTTAACACTTTTATTACAAGGGGAAGCTGAGACTTTTGGGGAAAAAAAGAAGAAGGACAAATTAAATTGGAAAAGAAATAGGATAAGAGGAATTGCTCACTAGAGAGGAGTAGTTTGTCTATTAATTATGAAATAGCCCACTGGAAATTTTTCCAAATATAAATTTACCTATTTAATTTTCAAATTTCACATTTTTTTTTATTATAGTTACATCCTACTTTCACTTTCACGTCATGTTAGAGTTTCTAATTTTTACTCCTTTCCTGAGACATAAGAGTTACCTAAAAAAATTCTCTGTCCTCTTTTAATTAATTTTTATAAAAGTAATAGTCTTGTATTTTAGTATTTTTGTTCAATCCCTAATATATAAAAGAAGGATAGTCTTTTAACTTGTGTCCTAAGATACATATTAAACCCTTAAAAGACGGTGTAACACTTTTTTGAGAGAATTTATAATTTTAAAAGGAATTTGCACAATTTTTAAGAGAATATACACAACTTTTTAGAGTTTAATATATACTTTTAAGATATACGTTAAGACTACTTTGAAAGTAAGATCTTGACTACTTTAAAAGTAAGATATTTTTATCACATAGTCTATGCTAAAATATAATTCTCATTATACGCGACGATTCAACCAATAAAATCTCACATTTATCCACGTCTCGGGTAACATAGAGTATAACTTCAATAATGTTTTATCTCATTTTCATATCACATTTCTCTTTTATTTTATTATAATACATAGTTTTAGATATATATATATATATATATATATATATATATATATATATATATATTCAATAAATAAGATCCCATATTTGAGGTTCACCAAATGCATTTTAAAACTTTTGAACCCATTCCAGCAAAAATTTTCAATTATGCCACCATGAGCCATTTTTGTAGTTTATGTTGTTTCCAAGTATACTAATTAGGTATATTATTTATAAATCTTTTCATTTATAAAATAATCCTTTAATTTTTACATTTGATATAAATCAATTAATTCGATGAATAATAATTTTAATTTATGTTTATATATTAATAAAATTATATTAAAAGATTCCATGCTAATAAAAAATTATTTAATTACGATCATGGGGCCAAAAAAATTTAGAAATAAAATTGAATTATACAATGTCACCCGCGGACTTAGGAGGAACAACAATCCAATTTTAATACAAAGCCAAATGCTACATTGTTCTCCTCATGAAGTTATTAAACTACTCCTTGGCATTATATGAATGTGAAATTAATGTTTATACATGTATAACATTCCAATTTTTTTTTTATTTTGTATTATTGTTTGTTGTAACTTGTAAGGCGTTGGATAAATAAAATAATTCTTATCTCTTTATGTACCATATAATATAGTTTTTAATCAACGGATTGATAGTAAAAGGCCAATCTTAATATATATTAAGAAACTCGGATATTATATCAAGTCTCATTTTATTTAAAATTTAAGTTAGCAGGTGGGGCTTCAATATTAATTTTATCTTCAGCGGCAATGCATATAAAATAGATGGGAGGAATCTTTTTTTTTTTTTTCTTGTTGTTCCAAATCGTGAACAACCATTAAATTAAAAAGAAATTCGACGAAGTGGTATGGTTTGATAAGTTTGAAAATTTTTGTGATTGGGGCCCCATATCCAATGATGATTACTGTAACTAATAAAAAAAACAAAGAAGAGTCAGTAGTCGATTATTAAAATATTGAATTGAAAAAATCAAGGTAGTTTAAGAAATTGGTTGTGTCTGTTGCTTTAGTAATCACAGGTGAGTGCTGTACTGTTGTCTGATTTTCATTTCTTTTTGTTTTCTGACAAAAAAAAAAAAAGAATACAAAGTAAGTTGAACTTTAATATAAAAATGAAACTTTAAAGGATGAACCAATAAAGACAGAGTGGTGAATGGAGTTGATGAATAGAACTACAGATTCTTCACCAAAAAACTAAAAAATATATATATAAATCGTTTTTAAAGATCCTAAAACAAAAACATTTTTATTATTTTTTTTATTGAATGGGAAAGAGATGAATGAATGAGAGCGAAAGCGAAAGAGATAGAAAGAGAAAGGGGAGTGTTTTTGACAACTTTCATGTCTCTTCTCATGTAAGTTTTCGTTTGCTTCTGTTGATTTTCTTTTGCTTTTCTTTTATGGGATTTTCTATTTTTCTCTTCTACAACTCTTTTTCTATCTATCAAGATCTTCTTGGAGAGAATGGCCCAGTTAGGAGATCCAAATCCCTATTTTAATATGCCTTTCAAGGTGTTTTAAAAATACCCACTCGTTGTTATAACGCTTTTCAGGCTTTGTCTTGTGTTTTTTGGTTCATTCATGGAGTTTATGGAGATACCCACTTTGATGTTTTTGCTTGTTGATTCATAGAGTTGCAGAGCTCAGAGTTGATGAAATGGTGAGTAACTGAATTAATCAATCGTCCAAGGTGGGTTTTTTTTTTTTTTTTTTAATGGAGATGGTGTTGAGAAGATGTGATTTTTGAGGTAGGGTTGGTGTTTGAAGATCACTTTTTGATCGGTTTACATTAGCTCTTTGTTAATTTTTCTTTGTATGTTGAGCTAGATTTCTGCGTTTGATGATTCAAGTGGTTGGACTTTTTCGGGTTCTTTTTTTTTCTTTTTAAGTTGGTGACTGATCATTATCTTTCTTACATTATCGTTGTTTCTTGTATTAGATATTTGTAGAAAGTTTGATGAAATGATATACTTTTTGGTCGTATATTATGACTTCTATAAGCCCTTTAAAATCTTCCTTCTTCTTCACCTTTTTGTTTTTCTTCAGTTCCTGTCTGCTCTTTGGTTTTTTTGTCTGCTTAATATATAGTGTATTTAAATTCAATTAAAACATTTCGAAATTCTTTTACCTTGGATTCTAGTTGATAAAATATTATTCATAATACAAATAACTCTTCTGGGCATCTTATTTGGATTGCATTATATGCATTAGCTCCTTCCTAGTTCATATCTGAGTGTGATGGATGTAATGAGCGGTTTCTACTTGCTTGATGGCATCTGGCCTGGTATTAACTACAACTCACATCTGGGGATTTGCCTATCCTTTCAGTCCTTTCCCAGCTGGTTATAGATTTGAGGGTCTATGCCCTTTCTTGAAGTGCTCTTTCTCTACTTTGCATGCTTTTAAGATCTGAAAATACATCTATTTTCTTTTTTTATTTAAATTTTTTCCCCAAAACTCTGAGCATGATGATTAAGTTCTCTCTCTCTCTCTCTCTCTCCCCCCTCCTGTTTGTTTCTTCTCCTTTGTTTCACCTACTTTTTGCTTTTTCTTTATTCATTAGGATGGGTCTATTTAGCTGCAATTTTCTTCAAATAGACATGTTATGAACTTTCTTATTGTTCTTGATCATTGATTCATTTGTATGTTCGGGTATACATTAGATATGTGCCTTCAAAAGGGGAAGAAGCAACGTTCAAATGAGTTAGTTTTCTTAGTAGTTCTTTGAATCTTATTTTAGAGTTCTGATAATTAACCAACAAAAAAAAGGAGGAAAATAGAAAAGGGAAGAAATAAAGAGAAGCAAGTGATTGTCTTAGAGGTGTATAAAAGATTCTAACCGTTTCTTGACTTTATTGCAGCTTTTGGCTCTTAACAGTACAGAGGGTGCTTAGTTAAGTCATGTTGTCTTATTGATTGGAATTCATGCTTCAGCATTAATGGCATTGCTAGGAATGCAAGCAGAGTTGCAGCATAAAAGCTACTTTCGTGGACATTATTCCACTAGTGATCTTAATTTGGATACTAATGGTGGTATATGGCCCTTAAGTAGTGTTGATAAAAGCTTTATAAATACACAATGCTATAATGGTACTGTCTTACCGGCATCTGCTGATTGTCAATTGGTGCCTAACAAAGAAATATTGAGGCATACAATGCTGAAGCAGGAAAGTATATTTAGGGATCAGGTATTATTCTGTCTTAACCTTGAGTTTAGAGTTATCTTGCTTATTTTATCTCATTAACTTGAGCCCATTTTCATGTTCAATAGAAGTCAAATCAGATATATGTTAACTTATCAGAAATAAGCATGCAAAACCCCCATGTATCAAGTAAAAAACATGTGGGTCATTGGCACAACTTGAGTTGTTACCTGAATATATCGACCTTGAGGTGGTTCCATTTTTTGATACCTTTAAGACAGATATTTGCATCTCTCTAAATATGCTGTTTTTTAATCTTGTTGATTCTGATTTCTGATTGCCTCTAGGGTATGCAGTGTAATTTATCCAGAGAACCCTGAGAAGGGGGGATTATTTTAAGTTTCTGATGCATTCTGATTATGTTTAAGAGTGCTACTGTAGTCATACGTTTGAAGCGGGGAAGTTATTGCTGACTTCTTGAGATAATTTAAGTGTGAATTAGAGGTTCCATTAGGCCTATTTATTATGATGCATGTCCAGGCTTTTTTAGTCTATGGGTTTCTTTTTTCTATTTTGTTCTATAAAATATTTTGCAAGGAAAGGAGATCTGTTAATATGTTTGCATGGATCGTCCTGGTGAAACTGAAATTGAATTATTTATATCTTTTTCTTTTTGGTACTATTTTGTCTACTTTTAGCATTACTTACAAATTCCACTAATAGATTTGCTAACGTCAAATTGGCAATTCTTAAAACATTTGAATGTATTTAAAATGTTTTCTTACCATCCAGATCAATGAACTTCATCGCGTCTACTGGAGACAGAAGGAGTTAATGGATGAAATGAAAAAGGAGTTATTAAAATCTCATGTGCCACTGGAAACCTTACGGTCGAATCCACTTTTATCTCAGACATGCCATGTTCTCAGCATGCCGTGGATGAACCATGCATGTCACCTATCATCTGTTTCAACTGCTGAAAACAACCTACCACTATCATGTTTTAAAGATGGAAAGAGTGTGAAGGCAGGTCCTGTTCCTTGTCAAACTAAGTTCTTTTCAAAAGGCAGTGAGTTAGAATCCAATTCCAAGAAGTTTGGTAAAAAGATCTTGGATCTTGAACGTCCACCTGATGAGTACATTGATTGTGAAGAAGATGAACCGTTGCAGAAGGTGCATGAGGTATTAGGCTATCCTCTGAAGATAATTTCTGAGGCTTTGCATGAGAGTGATCAACAACCATACCAATGCAGCAGTGGCTTCAAATCAAGCTCAGAAAAGAAGTCTTTGGCTGACTTAAATGAACCAATCATGCTCGAGGAAGAATCAGATTCTATATCTATATGTGACTTGAATGAACCAACTAAGCATGAAGAAGAGGCAGCTCCTATATCCAAATTTTTGGCCGACTTGAACGAACCCATCAAACTTGAGGAAGAAGCAGCTTCCACTTGTGTTTTTCCAAGCCCTGTTACTGTCCATAGGAGGTTCCCATGTGATAATCTGTCCGAAACATCTAACTCAGGCTTCAAAGTGTTTTCAAAAGATTTGGTGCAAAATAAAAAGACAAGAAGGGATACTGAAACTTGCTCAGATGTTTTAAACCTGGAGACAAACAAAATGCAAGAGTGGCCATCCAATGATAATGAAGCCGGTGAGGATCCTGTTATAAGGTTGCATCAAATTATAAATACTTCATTTTACAATTTTTGTTGGCTTTTCAGCATGTATTAACTATTGTCTTTTTTTTATTTATTTATCATGACATGGACTAATTTATGCAAACTGCAATCATTATAATTTGTGATGATTTATATAGCTAGTATCTCCTTATCAGGGCAATGTGGAAGCAATGGCGTTTCTTTATCTCCATCTGGTTTTAGTGAAGAAGGATCCACTTCTTTAGAAGATGTAGATCAGAAGCAAACTCTTGAACTGCAGAGGTCTTATCACATGGATCAGAGTAAGAGGAGATCATGCAGTGAAAGTTTGCAGAGCCTTCGGCGAGGGCTCTCCTCTAATAGCTCTCCTGAACTAGTGTCTAATTCTTCCAAGGGCGCCTTTTGTCAGCTTATTCCACCGACAGATGTCGGGAGTTCTGAGGCATCCTCGGTTTTATCTTGGAGAAAATGTGTACGTGATGTCATGCGGACTCCTATAGCTGTTCAAGCACTCCCATGTTTTAACACATCTGCACCATCAAGTAAAAGTTCTAAATCGTCAATTGCAAGCCCTAGTCTTTCTGATAAAAAGTCTCACCATGGTAACAATTTGAAGTCAAGCCCTGAATTTGATGGTACAAGCTTCCATGAGAAGAGCTTCTGCAATGAGTCCCATTCAGAGTCTCACCCTCGATCCTTCAATTTTGATGGCCTGGACTGCAGTAAGAATGATGATTTAGTATCCGAACACTGTGGTCCTTCAAAATTCATTAGACCTTCCATGGATGTGAAACCTGCGAAGGATGTGAATTCCAATTTCATTTCACAGATCTGTTCCTCAGGTAGAGAGAAGCTTGAAGATTCACCAAATGGATTATCTTGGCTTAAAACAAAATCAGTTTGTAAGAGAAAACGTGGTAAAAGAAGTGACTTTTCAAACCAAGTGGAATTGAAACGAGCTAATACATGTATCATTGACGTAGAACTGAGTGAGGTTGCGGCAAGCATCAACTCAAGTGGTAAGCCACCATTTGGTTTTCATATATATAAGAATCCTCAGATGTCCAGTGGTCAATCTTCATCTCCTTCCCCCACTTCTAAAGCCTTTCAGAATCCTTCTAAAGATGAAGATTGTGAGAACCATGAGAGGGATAGGGTAATTGATATTAACTTGGAGTATGATCCTGCCACTGAGTTGAAAGAAGAGCGAACTGCAAATGCTAGCATTTCAGGGGGTGGACTTGATAAAAAGGTTTCAGATTTTGGAGTTGGCATTGATCTGAACTCAAGCTTAGATGAGCAAGAGTGTTTCCCACCCTCTCTTTCAGCAGAACTAGATTTAGAGGCACCTACAAGTCCAGAAAATAAGGAGAGATGTCCACCTAGAGGAGACTCGGAAGAAAATCCTGATGAAAACCCAGTTGAGACACCTTTTCAAATCTCAGGAAAGGAAGATGATGATTTGCAAGAGGGTTCTGTTAGAAATGCGGCAGAGGCTATCTTATCAGGTCAGGAAGTTGAAGATGCTCAAGAACTTGTCAGGACTGCAGCAAAGGCTATAGTTTCCATTTCTTCATCTACCTTTCAAGCTTCTCCAGTAACAGCTTCTTGTGAGCCATCTGAATCTTTTTGGAGCGATGAATTATATTGGTTTGCCGGGTTAGTTTCTTTGGTGAAAGATGATCCAGAGAGTGAGTATGGAGTAGCTTTGAGTTGCAAGAACAATAATGATAATGATGAATGTCTGGCCGATGGGCTTGACTACTTTGAGGACATGACATTGAAGCTGACTGAAACAAAGGTAGAAGAACAGTGGTGTAAGAGCAATGGGCAAAAGGACCAAAAGGAGGAAGAAACAGGTGCAACTACTTTGCCAAATCAGACAAGGAGAGGCCGGATGAGGAGGGGGAGGCAGCAGCGGAAGGATTTCCAAAATGAAGTTCTCCCAAGTCTTGCCTCTCTGTCTAGGTGTGAGGTTACTGAGGATTTGCAGACAATAGAAGGGCTAATTGAGGCTGCCAATAATCAACGGGGAACAGGTTCCACAAGAAACACTTGCAGAAATGCACGGGCAAGAGGAAGGAAGCGCTCTTGCATTGCTACTTCCAACATCACAGAGAGCACAATGAGCTCAGTGTCAAAGCTGCAGACTACTTGTGGGGAAAAGGGCACCGATGACAGAGGACTAATAGGCTGGGGGAAGATAGCAAGGCGGCGGAGGGCGCCAAGATGTCCAGTGAGTAATTCTTGGCTTGTCCAAGGCCAAGTACACTAAAAGTAAGGCATATTTTTCTAAAGTTATTTTGGGAGGAAATAGGAAACAATGAGATTGTCTTGTACATATCTACTAAATATGGTATATGCAACCTGCAATCACATTGATACAGGAGAATAGAAAATGAACTTTTGCAAACTTCAATGGCTCATGGGTTTTATTATTTTGGGGTAATATAAAGTGAGCCATGTGTTTATTTTGTATATGTTTTTGGACCTTTACCTGGAAGATTTGTATAAAGGGGTAAAGATAAAATTAAGGTGAATTAAATCACATTTACATCATGCTTCAAATGATTAGACTAGTTCTCTGTTTACTCTCTCATTTATGGTGGGTATCAGTTGCCCTGAATTTTGGACTGGTTCTCTATTTACTCTGTTATTTATGGGTGGTATCAATTGACTTGAATTTCGGACTAGTTCTTGATTTACTTTGTTATTTCTCGTGGGTATCAAATTATCAATTAGCTTAGCTGGTAAGATATCCTGCTAATAAATCAAATGACTAGCACTCTTCATTTCAAGAAAATTTTGACCTTTATCTGATTTGGAATCCACAGCCATTCAACCATAGTTGTATAATTGTGTCTTTTTGTTTTTTATTTTTAAAACATTATATTAAAAGGTCCCAATCCAGATATATAACATTATGGAGATGAGTTTGGGTATTGTTTAAGCATACTGGGTGAGTACATAATTTATTTAGAGAAATGATAATCAACGAGGTGGGGCAAAATCAATTTTTTTAGTAGAAAAATGTGAATAACTTCTTGCTAAGATATTTGAAGAAAATAAAAATACTATTTGCTAAAGTGTCTCTTAAAGGTCAAATAATCACCTCAACAAGAATTCCACATTCTACCCAACCAACGTAAACTCCACACCAATAACCCAACATCAATTTATGATTTATATGCAAATTCAACTATTGTTGATTCCTTTAATATATTTAATTTATAGCTATGTATTTTCATTTGGTTGATATATATATATATATATATATCGCATCATAATAGAGCCACTTAAGTTTTGAATCATTTTCAGAATTATAAAAAAGAAATACCGTTAAGTTAAACCATCCTATCTGTATCTAATAATAATAATAATAATAGTAATATGTGTTGATGCTTTTATATATAAAAGAAGCAAAGTTTTAATTTTAGAAAAGGAATGGGATATTATCTTTTAAAAAAGTCAACATCGCTTTGAATCAAAAACTAACTTTGACCCCCAAAAGTTCATTGATAAATGCGTCGTTTACCTGAAAGTCCTGATTGCTGAACTAAAGAATTTCTTGGGTTCCGTTTTTTGTTCCTTTGTCGAACCAACAGCAACCACTTTGTCTTCCTGGTCTTTTACGCAACCCACCTCGGTAAATCCCTTCATTTTATCGTCTTTCTCTCCTTCAAAACCTTCTTTGCCTCTGACACTTTCAACTTGCTTGATTCACCAAAGCTGGATTGCTTTGTTCAATATAAGGAAGAGAGAGAAGAAAAAAAAAAAAAAACTGCTTTCCATTAATCTGGTCAGCATCTCTTATCCTTCTTTTAATTTTTTCAGTCATATAATAGTTGTGATCAAATCATTCTCCACACCACACGCGCGAGCCACGCGCCAACACCGCCACCGTTTTTATCACCGTTTACACCACCGAGATGCACTCTTTTCGATCTACAACTCTTTCTAAATCACCGTAGTCATTTGATGAATCAACGCAGCCTCAAAACCACAACTGAGATCCTGAACCAATAACACTGTTACTGTTCTTGAATCAAACGAATGGAGAGAGAAAATGTGTCACTGTTACTTCTGTTTCAATCTTTTCATTTTAATATGTTTTTTTATTTTTCATTTTTTTAGTATGAAATCCACAAAACGTAAACGAACGCGTACCACCCGATTACTCATGAAATGAAAGGAAATGAAATTCTCAAAATGTAACCGAACACAGCCATTAAAAGTTGACTTTTTAGAATAAAAGTTCATTTTATGTTAAACTAATATTTTAAATATTTTATTATTACTTTTTCAGAGGTTAGAGGTTGGGGTTACTTAGTGGCATATGTGTCTTTTTATGCTGACTTTCTGTTAGATCTCACGTCTCTCTTCACGCCAGTTAACATTTGGGGATCGCAGTTAGTTTTCGATTCAATACCGAAGTTGACGATTCTCAAAAGATTTGTTGGGGGGTTCAAAGTTAGTGTCCCGAATTTTTTTTTTTAAACTAAAAATAATAAAGCACTCAGTGGTCCAAACTAAAAGAAATAAAAATGCCTTAGCAGACAACCAAAACAAAAAAAATCAAAAGCAGTTGTTATGGAAAGCAATTTCTTTTGAATTACACTATGCAAAAATCATTACATTTGTTGCAGTATTTTTGCTTCTAACATTTCCATAGCCTATAAGTAGAAACAAATTCTTCTCTCATTCTTAAAGAATGACAAAATCGATATTTGCAAATTAAATAATAATAACATATAGTATATATAACATAATGTGTGGTCCATGTCCAAGATAAAGCAGAAGCAGAAATAGAAGCTAGCTTTTAATTAAAGATGAGTGGTAGCCGTAGTAGTATGAGTACTGAAAGCTTTAGGTTTAAGTTGAGTGAAATGGGGACTTTGAATAGCCTCCTGAAGCAGTTCATGATCATGATCATCCCACATATCTCGATATGTTTCCAGGTTGGCTTCAGCATTTATCAGGGCTGATAAGCAAAGCCCTTTTCTCCATTCTTCCAAGTGTGGGAACCCAATATTGTCTGCATATTTATCATTGTACTGAAACTCAACAAACCCAAAAGTTATCAATTCATTTTCTGAAAATTAACTAAACCAACCTTAATCAATTTAATTAATTATACTACTACTTAGCTAGAAGTGCTTTATTACCACTCTTCCCACTTCATGGACCCAGTTATTAATTGGTAATTTGGTTTGGTATGTATAAAATTAAAAGCACTTTTACAAATCTAAAGCGTTTGTAAATTGAAGTGGGTTACCTCAAAATTTGCAATATCGTGAGTGTAATGCTTGGGAATGCCAGCTGCATCCTTTGAGTGATAAAATTCCTTGATGGACTGCATCATATCATCCCATGATGGCAATGTTCTTTTCCCGGACAGCAGTTGAGCTATCCATATTGCTTGTGACTCAAAGAAGGGGAACCCTATCAGCTGCATCATCATCAAATCAAACCCTATAAACCCATTAAAATACAAAATTGAAAATAGTCTTCTTGTAACTAAGATAGTTAAAAAGAAGTATAACAATATGTTATCCATATATATCTCCATGAAATGGACTCAAAACTCCATAAATCAAGAAATACCATTCATAAAGTGAACAATACCTTCCTGGGAATGCCCACAAAAGAAAGAGAGGGAGCAAGAGATGGAGGGAAAGTATGCTCATACAAAGGTCCCACTCTGTCATCATCCACAACTACTATTCCTTTGGTGTCAAGAAATGGGAAAGCATATGAATACCTACACAACACACATTACAAATATATATATGCATCTATTAACAAACTACAAATGAATGATATATGAAGCAATATGTGTCAAAGCCCATAATTAGATTTTGTAACCAATAATAAAGTAGTGCAACAAAAGGTTGTGCCTGAATTATGCATGTAAGGTCCCACAGACGAATCTCTTCCTAGCTTGGGTCAAAAGTTTCATAATCTTCCAATCAAACAACTTTTTCACATGGCAATCTTCTACTTGGAAGAATTGAAATATGATGAGGTCAAACTTCAAAGGGTAAAGTTGTGTTTGCAAGAATTTAATATATATCCTATCAGATTAATCAATTACATTGTTATAATCAAAGAGTTCAAAAAAGTTCTCTTTAATATATAATAATTTATAGTCTTTAGATTAAAAAAGCATTTACATGGAGTGTTTTCGTTAAAGGATGTCCTGAGACGTTTAATTTTGTCGAGAAAAAAAAAATAAAAAATCACTTTAATGTTCTCATTTTGAACTCTTTTAATTAGTATTCCTTACACCGTCAGGATTATGGGCTCCAAAATTTATTCTATAGTGTGATATGTAATAAATTATTTGTACGGAATTAATAATTTTCATATTTTTTAATTTGCTTTAATTTCTTGCATTATTTCAACTTATTTG
Source organism: Boswellia sacra (assembly GCA_013180625.2). Taxonomy (NCBI): domain Eukaryota; kingdom Viridiplantae; phylum Streptophyta; class Magnoliopsida; order Sapindales; family Burseraceae; genus Boswellia; species Boswellia sacra. The sequence continues at coordinate 226,418 of SNVD02007196.1, read as the reverse complement.
AATGATCAATATAAAGCATTAATTACCCTGTGCAATATAAGATAGTGTCTGCAACAACCCAGGAGCCATCACTAAATGTTACCCGTCCATCCTCCCGAAGGCAGTCTATCTGCAGAAGGATAATATATTCTATTATATTTTTTGACATATATTATATACAAAAGTGATGTTAATTTGTAATTTAACTAATTAAATATATATACACCTGTGGACAAAGATGCAAATTCTCATGTTTTGATAAGACTTTGGATAAACCTTCAGAAACATTAAGGGATTTGGCACTGAGGTGAACTTCCTTTGCCACTTCAACAAGCTCCATCGATATATCTTGTCCGCTTAATGAGTTCCCAACCACTACCACAACCTGCCGTTTAAATGCAATCAATTATACGTTTGCAACTTAATAATATTAATAAAACTAATAAACTATAATACCTATAGATGAAAGCAATTAATATTAGCTAGCTAGCTATTCTATCATAATTACTTGTACCATTTTGATTTCATTTTGATTATATCTTGAGATTAAACTTAAAAATATATGTAATCAAACACTTATAATTAAATCGTGATCTCTAGATGTGCTATCCAATTTCTAGTGCAAATGTTGATCCCCACCTTGGAATATTTTTCTCTTCTCTTAGCAAAATAAAAAACTAATTAGTTATCACCTTCGATCGGCTTACCTCATTGCGAAATGGCTCCGGAACTCTATAGATGTGACTATGCAGTTGCTTTCTTTTCCATGTATCCATTCCTGGACATAGATAAGTAGCAGATGCAAATTAAGAAATATAAATGAAAATTATGATTAACAGATGAGATGATGATTTATTATGTATGTACTTTTTGGTTTTCTCTTCGACTGTAAAGCGTGAGAAGGAAATTCATGAATGCAGAATCACTTTCCAAATGTTCCAAAAATGATGACTTTTGTTTAGCTTTTTGATAACATTGAGAAAGAAATACAGATCTTGTGCTTGTGTTCACATTACACACGTACCTTTAATGGAAGGCAATCTAGGGTGGGAGTAATGGCCAGAAGCAACAACAACAGCATCAAACACTTCTTCCACAACCTTCTCAGCTTTCTTCTCATTACTCTTCACGACCCATTTCAGATCTTTACCAAACTCGCCATAATCCAACATGCCCACGTACTCAACTCTAGTGCTAAACCTAATCATCTCTCTCAATCCAAACCACTCGCAGAAATCTTTGAGGTAAAGCCAAAGCTCCCTGTGCCCTGGAAACCTTCTCGTGTCTCTTCCTTTCTTCACCACAAAGGGAAAGTCTGTGAATCCCATGATCTCCCTCGGCGATATCAACCTCAAAGACTCGTACAAGCTGCTATGAACTTTCAGAAACTTGTTCCTTCCTAGAGGGTCCTCACTCTCGACATTAGGCTCGTACAACCATTGCCCTCCAATATCATGGTTTTGCTCCAATACCACCACAGTGTGACCCTCTTTTCTCAGCTCTCTCGCCGCCACCAGGCCCGATGGTCCGGCGCCGATCACGCACACATGCTTTGATAGGCTCCGTTGGGGATGGTGATCAGAAACCATGGCGATACGTTTCAGGGGATGACCAAGTAATCAAATGATGCCTATAAGATATGAAAGGGCTAGCTGGTTAGTGTAATATACGAAATGGAAATGTTATATGAAATGTGAAATGGTTTGTGGGTTATGGGGGTTTTATAGTTGAAATTTTGGTCACGCAAACAGAGGTTATGATTAAAAAATACCTATTTGCAAAGAAGAATATTTATGTAAAAATACAATAATGTTAGAATAGCAAACTGGTTGGCTAGCTGGGAGACACACGTGATCTTTTCAAATCATTATCTTGCCTTTATCTACTTTGAACTATATAACATTTCCAAAACTTTGTACAACTTAAAACGCTAGCTAGCTAGATAGATAGCTTTTCACGGCAGTAAACTATAATAACTAAACTAATTAAAGTAGTAATTAATAAACCTTCAAACTAAAAGGTTGCTAATTAAATTGCAAGAAAATTTAAGTAATTAACTTCTGTGTTGATTGCTTTAATGAAGTTAGGTTTTGAGTATCTATCTCTCAGCTGCTACTCTGTTTGCATGCATGGACAGATGATGGGCTGGGACCTGCTGGAGAGAATAGTACTGGATGGACAACGGCTGAGCCAAGTAATCAAAATTCTTGTGGGACCCAATGTGATCTGAGAATGTACCAGACTTAGAAAATTTTCTGTAATGAAGTGATTGCTCAGCCTCATTTGCGACCAAAGTGACCAGCCGGTTTTCAAGAATGGTTTTATCATTTCAGTTCAGGCTTCTTGTCATGGTGGAGCATGGACTTGGATACGTGGCACTTGCCCAGTCGATGGTCAGTTGTTAGGAGCCATTCCATGTGTAATTCTTCCTGTTATTCCATGTCTAGTCAACATATATATGGTAAGCTCCTGGAGAATATGGACCCAGTATACTTTGCAGAGCACCAACTTCTCGGCCTTCATGAAGACAACTGAGAGTTGAGAGTGGGACATTGATCAGTAAACATCGATATCAGTTAATTACTTAATGCATATTATATAAAATTCAGAACATTAGTGAATTTTGATATATATAATTAAAGATCATATGAATGCGTGCACGTGGTCTAGAATAATGAATTGGTAATTTTTAATTTATAGGATCATTTTTGTTTATTAATTTGTATGAAGTGGTTTAATTGGACCTATATTGATCATAATTAGATGAAAATGATCACTTTATTATATCTCTTAACATTCTCATCCTATAGAATCCACAAATACATATAATAGTATATCCATACATATGTAGATGTAGAAATATAATAGAAATTTCCCCTCTTAACGATTTCGTTCAACTTTCAATGTCACAATTATATATTGTATTGGTCTAGAGACCATAAACAATTGATGTTCCCAAACTAGTTAAAAACAAAAGCACTAAACCCCTCTTTGGGTTTTATGCCCCCAGACTTCTATATATATATGTGATTATTATAGTGTCATTATATCTTTGTATATGCAAAGTTAATAGCGCCATCGATGTATATGTATTATGAGAAAATATTATCTAATGATACACTTTTTTCAATCACGAGACACATGTATTCTACACCTATTGATATGGTATCTTCTGATCTAAAAAAATGCGCATGTGAATCTGTTTTGTGAAATTTTTTTAATATTTAATTTATTTATCAGATTTATATATAGTATCTCAACTTATAATAAATATGTATATAAACTACGTAGCTACATATTATATATTGTCACTTAATTAGTGTTATCTAGAGTTACAAAATAAATTAATAGAAACAATAACAAAGCATGCTTATGTATATGTATGTTTATGATAGTTTTGTGCCCACAATGTGATGGAAACGAGTCCCCACAAGAGAATGCCCCCTCTTCAAGCCAAGAAAATACGATCGAATCATGAAACAGAGATCGATCATGTCCGTTCAACACACAATTCCTTGTCCATTGCCATCATTTGACTTTAACTGTGTGGTCAGGTGAAGCCCCATACGATACGTCTCTTTTCATTTCCTTCTTGCTATTGGTTTCTTTGTTGCTTCATCGTTACAACACAAACAAATTTAGTAGTAGAGAAGACTACATATAAATATGCATAAAAGATAAAGATATATAATCACAGATTAATAGCAAATTAAATTTCATCTCACATTTCAGCACTGTACATTTATAATAATATTTGTGACTTTGAGTCGAAGGGATATTCATGATCTCTAGATATATCTTCTTGTTCTTTGTCTTGTTTCTAGCTAATAATTTTCTTGGGGTGTTGCCTAAGAATAGTACAAGTACAACAATTAGATATTGTTTGTCTACCAAGATAATGAACGGGTCTATGTGGGTCTTAATTTACTCTTTTATAATAATTATCATGTAAATTTATTTGAACTTTCAAGAAATATATGTATGAGCAGCTACACTACTATTACACTTTTTTTTTTTAATTTGGTTATAACTTAAGAATCCAATTGCAACTGCAGGGACATTAGATTATTCTTTGTTTATTTACCAACAAATTAATAAGTCTATCATCTATGTGTGTACATTTTTATTATCTCATTTTATAATTTGTTTAAACTAATTGATAATATCTTTTATATAAATGTGTGTATATATATATATGGACGGAAAATTATAATATTTTTTCTAACTCTACTCATTCAACCTTTATATGCAACGTTTTGTATACAAACATGTGACACATTTTTATTTTCATGCTATTCACCATTCGTTAATCTAATTTTTTTTAATTACATTTCACTTTCTCGTTAATAAAATGTATATAAAAATTATGTGCACCTTAAGACTACAGCTAAATTCAAGGAATTCAAATCTTGTTTGTTTTATTATTTAGCCGCCCTCCGCTCAAAAAAAGAAAGTCTAAGCTTATCTTTTACAATCACATAAATTTCTTCAAAATTCTCACCGTGCATGTGAAACCTTTTTAATAATTCTTCTGGGATGTGACATGAAAATACAGGCAAGAACAAGGACATTAAATCTTGTTTATTTACGAACAAAAATTATATTTGAGGGGATGTAATATAAGAATTCAAGTAGCACAAGGACATTAACTCTTGTTTTTTTCTTCAACAACGAAAAAAGTCTTTTCTGTCTCAACTATATATAATAATTATTCAAGATACGCTTGCACGACTTTTCTATAATAAAATTAGTTATTAGAATTACTTAAGAAATACAATTAGTACTAAATATAGCGACATTAAATATTGTTTAATTACTTGGATGATTTCATCAGAGTATATATATCTATCTAAACATTATCTTTCTCTTTCTCTGACGATCTCATATTTCTCTTATTGATTTGGTTAATTAACGTTAGATCATAACTAACCATAGTTGGATTAATTGGAGATTTGATTAACGAAGTTAGGTGACAATAACTTCATTAGACTATATAGATAGATAGAGAGAGGTCATTAACCAATTATACCCTTTTTTTCCATTAGTTAAGAGAAACGTGTGAGATCAATTTAATAGTCAAGTTAATGTCACAAACTCATCAACTGTTTTCATTTTTCTAATTTTTTTGTCATTATTTTAGTAGTTAGTTTAAGATCTTAATTTTATGAATAAAGTTGAGGAGATTTAGCTGGTGATGGGATATGATTAACGCATATATATACCTGTACGTTTCATCATTAAAACCCCACCTAGCTATGTGTTTAATTAATAGCAACCCACAGCTATATATCATTAAATTTGATGAGAATTGGAGAAGTTTCTGTTTCTTGTAAATGCATGCATGCTTCACAGTTAAGGGTTTGACTTAGCCTGGGCAATCAATTCATTAATGGATTAATTTTATATGTAAATCAGATCATATTGAACGCCCTTCTCATCTATCTCCCCTTTTTTTAATCTTTTCTTTTTTATTTTGTTTTATTCAAAGTAGATTTTGAAGCTTTTCGAGAGACAGTTTGGAGACATGGCATGTGATCATATGTATATCTTCTAACATTAATTGATGCTTGATTTGCGTATATTGTTGCCTTTTTTTGCTTTTATATATATGCAACGTCTTTTCCTAAATACAAATTTAAAGTATACATGATATCACTTTATAAAGGCACAATTTGACATTAATAAATCACATAATGCCCCATTATGTTGCCATATTGTGATTTTCACCAAGAGCTCTATATACTTTAAGTCCTTGTCATTGACGAATATAATGTAATAATTATTTTCTTAATAATTTTCTTAGCTAGAGAGACGTTCAATTAACTTTTCCAAAAGGTCGAAACATCTATGCAGATGGAGACTGTTCAACCTATATATTTAATTATTTCACCTTTACAACTTTCAGTATAATTAGCGGGATTTCTAAATGCATAATGGTCTCTTGATAGAGAAGTTAATTGTTGTTTGAGTTACTTAATTTGGAAAGTAAATCAACGATATTATATTTATAATTAACGTATAAATGTCTCATACAAGCTGTAATAATTGTTTCCAAAACACTGCAACATTGACATTGAGTGTTCTTTACAGGGAAGAGATGGAGCTGTAAAAGCTTTTTTAATTACTTTACGCTTAGTTTATATCTGTGTAATGTACATATCCCATTAGGTGTGTAGTATATATGCAACTTTTGCTTTCTAGAAATAGTAATATATATATGGTTATTATCTACTTTCTTTCACCCGACGATAAAGTATATATATACGCTGTATTTTTCATAAATTAAAGCATAAGTATAATAATATTCTTGTTGTCAGTCAATGGATTTCTTAGATGATGAATTGTGTAAAAATAACGACTGAATAAGATGTGACCTATTAATTTGGGTACGCTATGTTTGACTTACACGTAGAAAATATATACCTTGAATTGCATGTACTGCTATTTAAAATAATAATAATAATAATAATAATAATAATAATAATAAGAGATAATACAGAGAAGAATACCTACAATATTCATTGGCAAATACCTACCCATTATATTTTTCATTTTTTATTTTCGACCATGAAGATGGATTGCCTTGGATCATACGCTTAAAAAATTGTGTTGGTGTCAACGTCTACTACATATGCATGTGCCATGCACATGATGAATTTTGTTCAACTTGTGATAAAACAAGAATATTATTTTGTTTCTTATTTTACTGTTTCTAGAATTATAATATAGGAAATATTTGATTTATAATAAATATCTCCTTAGATTAGAATATAGTATCTTATATTCTAATTAGAATAGGAAAATATTTATTTGTCATAATTCCTTTAGGAGTTTAATTCCTTCCTATTTTATTTCTCCTAATCCTAATATGATTTTGATTAAAATTTTTACAGGATTTCTAGGAGATTTCGTCTAGACATACTACTATATATACAAAGTTATTTTTACATAACAGGGATGCTGATTATGTGGTGTGTTTTGTGAGTTTAGGTTTCGGCATTCCAACAATAAAGGAGGAGAGCTTCAATGCAAATTAGAATGCGTCATTGATATGATTCTTTGAGTCTTTGATTCATGTATGAGAGGTTGTAATCATACATGAATTGTTGATTAGGTCTGTATGAGTTAGTAGACACTTGAGATAACTTGTGGGTTAAGTGTTTATATAATTCAGCACCAAACATCAGTTATTATGTATAACTTAATAGTGTGTTGTTAAGTTATCTGCGACAGAGAGTGGGCAGTGTAACTAGAGTTTAAGATCTTGGCGGGATTTTGTTTTACAAAGATTAGATCAATGTGTAAGAGTGAGTCAGCACTGTAAAATGTCCTAAAGATTGTACAAATAATAACTTATTGAATTGCAGCTATATAGCTATCCGTGGATGTAGGTTTTATAACCAAACCACGTAAAATCCTCCTCTGTCGATTTACTTTACAGTTTACTATTATATTTCTTCTAACTGCATACTTCCAAAATTTACAATTGGTATCAGAGCAGTATTCACTGATAGACAAGTGAAAAAAAAGATCATGTTGAGTTTATTCGCAATGGAGGATCCGGAACACAACCACCTATTCTTGATGATAACAATTACTCATATTGGAAGATAAGAATGATGATGTATATCAAATCTCTTGATGACGGGGCATGGACTAGTGTGCTTAAAGGATGGACACCGCCAACAAAGTTGAATGCTTTTGGTGATTCCGAAGCCAAACCTGAGGATGAATGGACTGATGAAGAATACTGACATTCCAGCTGGAATTCTAAGGCTCTCAATGCAATTTTTGATGCAATGGACTTATACAACTTCAGACAAATTTTAAGATGCAAAGTGGCCAAAGAAGCATCGGACATACTTGAGGTAAAACATGAAGGTACAGCATCAGTTAAAAGATATAAATTGATGAGACTTAATTCTCAATTTGAAAATTTAATGATGCATGAGGATGAATCGATTTCTAAGTTTTACTCTAAGATATGTCATATCACAAATTCGGCATACATGCTTGGAAAAACCTTCACTGATGCAGAAATTATTAGTAAAATAATTAGGTCTGTCTCAGATAAATTTCAACCTAAAATTTTACTCATTGAGGAAGTTAAAAACACTGATGAGATGAGGGTTAATGAACTGATTGGTATTCTCTAAAATTTTGAAATCAATTAAAGTACTAGGAAGCAAAAGGGAAAAAGCATTGCATTCAATGTTAAAACTGAAAAATCTGATAAGGAAAGTAATGATGAGCTTGATGAAACTGATTCTAAACAAATTGCTTTTCTAATAAGAAATTATGTCAAGTTCATGAAAAGAAATTTCAGAAAAAAGAATCAAGGAAAGCCATCAAACCTAAATGAAGATAAGTTCAAGAAGTTCAGCAAGGAGAATGACAAGAAGAAAGTGAAACAACCAGATAAGAAATGACAGATTCAGTGTTATGAATGTTCTGGTTATGGACATATTCAGTCTGAATGTGCTAATCTCAAGAAAAAGAACAAAGAACTGACAGCAACATGGAATGATGAATCAGAATCGGAGTCAGAAGATCAAGATTACATGAGCAATTTTGTTGCATTTACTGTATCTATTGCGGATAAAGGGAAAGCTGTTACGTCTGACATAACAGAAAATTACAGAACCAGTGTTGATCATTCTGATGAAGAAGATGGACCAGAATACTATGAAGAGTTGCAAGAGACATACAACGCACTCTATGGTGAATGGCTGAATCAGAAGGAAGAAATCAAAATCTTGAAGAAGAAGATTGAGGTGCTGAAATGTGAAAAATCCTATGCTGAAAATCATATCTCAGAACTAGAGACTGTTTTGACAGACAAAACAGCACATATTAAGAAAATCATAACATAACTGGTTGAAAGCAAGTGGTGTATTGATCAACTCAAAATTGGAGCAGCCAAACTTGATCAGGTCTTGAGTCTTGGAAGAGACAACTCCAACAAATATGGATTGGGGTACAAAGAAGGTATTTTCGCATCTTCATCAACAATAGTCTTTGTTAAAGCTTTAACATCAGGTAAGAATTCTGAACTTAACTCTTTAAAGTCAAGTCCTAATTCCAAGAGCAATGAGACATTTATTTCTCCTCTGAGTTCTTTCAAATCTAGTCTTGAAAAAGTAAGGAAATTCATTCCAATTTGTTATTTTTGCGGTAAAAAGGGACATATTAGACCTAAATGCTTTAAATTGTTGAATCTTTTGCATAAAAGATCAAAACAGTTCAAACTGTTATCAAAATCACAACTGCAATGGGTTAAGAAAGACAAGACAGTATGCCATGTTGCTCTTACTACTCTTGAATACACTTCTAACGGTTTATGGTATTTTGACAGTGGTTATTCCAGGCACATGACTGGAAATAAACAGTTTTTAACATATTTTAAAGCATGTAGGGATGGTAATGTCATCTATGCAGATGGAGCAAAGAGTAACATAATTGGTAAAGACACTCTGAATGTCAAAGGTCTACCCAATTTTCAAAATGTCTTGTTGGTTGATGGTTTGAAAGCTAATCTTATTATTATTAGTCAGATATGTGATGACAAGTATATTGTTAATTTCACATAAAACAAATGCATGGTCTTAGATAATTTTGGTAAATGCATTCTTGAAGGTAATAGATCTTCGGATAATTGTTATTTGGTAAATATTGCATTTCAAGCTACGATTTCAGATTCAGAATTATGGCATCAAAAATTAGGACACTTAAATTACAAAGAGTTGGTTAAATTAACTAAGTTAGGTGCTCTAAAAAGAGTTCCTAAACTTGATGACAAAGTTAACGAAATTTATGGACCATGTCAAATGGGAAAACAAATTAGAAGTTCACACAAATCAAATCCACATCTTAGCAGATCCAAAATACTTGATTTGCTTCACATGGATCTTATGGGTCCTATACAAATTGAAAGCATTACAGGTAAGAGATACATATTTGTTTGTGTGGATGATTTTTCTAAATATACTTCAGTTGATTTCATTAAAGAAAAATCTGACACTTTTGAGACTTTCAGGAATCTTTGTGTTAAGCTTAAAAATGAGCAAAATAGGAACATTGGAAGGATTGTGAGAATAAGAAGTGATCATGGCAAGGAGTTTGAAAATGTTAGCTGTGCTGACTTTTGCAAATATCATGGAATTGATCATAAATTTTTAGCTCCCAAAACCCCTGAACAGAATGGCATTGTGGAAAGGAAGAATAGAATTCTTCAAGAGATGGCTAGAGTGATGCTCAATAGCAAAAAGTGTTACATCTTAAATGACAGAGAGCAGTTAGGAAAATTGGATCCAAGAAGTGATGAAGGAGTCGTTGTGAGATATGCATAAAATAGCATGGAATGAAGATACAGAAAAATCAGATTCAGACAGCAACATATTCACAAGAGGAAAGCATAACCAGCTTTATAGAAGATACAGAAAAATCAGATTCAGACAGCAACAATAAAGAAGATTCTGTTATGAAAGAGGAAATAACCATTGTTACACCTGACGTAACAGTAACATCTGACAACTCAGATTTGAACAGAAATTCAATTAGGAATGAAGATGAAATGAAAGATCCACCTACTTGGATTTAGAAAGCACATCCAACCAGCTCTATCATTGGAACACCAGATGACATGATGAAAACCAGTAGCAAGGTAAGAAATCAGGTAAGATTTGCTTGTTATGTTTTTTTAGTTGAACCAAAAAAAGTGAAAGAAGCCTTACAAGAAGATGCGTGGATTCAAGCTATACAAGATGAACTTAATCAGTTTAAAAGAAATGAAGTATGAGAATTAGTTCCTAGGCCAGAAAATGCAAATGTCATTCGAACTAAATGGATATTCAAAAATAAAACTGATAAAAGTGAACAAGTAGTAAGAAATTAAGCTAGGCTAGTTGCACAAGGTTACACACAAATAGAAGGCATAGACTTTGATGAAACCTTTGCACCAGTAGCTAGACTTGAGTCAATCAGATTACTACTTGTAATTGCTTGTTTGCTTGATTTTAAGTTGTACCAAATGGATGTTAAAACAACATTTTTAAATGGCTATCTAAATGAAGAAGTCTTTGTTGAACAACCTAAGGGTTTTGAAGATCTTAAACATCCTTATTTTGTGTACAGATTACGCAAAGCCTTATATGGTTTGAAACAAGCTCCTTGAGCAATGGTTGACAAACTTTTGATCAACAGAGGTTATAAAAGAGGCAGCAATGATAAGACTTTGTTTATCAAACATGCATCTTACTATTTTATTGTTGCACAAATATATGTGGATGACATTGTATTCGGATCAACTAACAAAAGCAAAACTAATGAGTTTATTAAGTTGATGCAAGAAGAGTTTGAGATGAGCATGGTAGGAGAATTAAATTTCTTTCTTGGATTGCAGGTTAAGCAAATGAATGATGGGATATTCAAATCTCAATCAAAATATGCTAAAAATCTTGTAAAGAAATTTGGATTTGAGAAATCAAACCAATGAAGATAATGCAGAAAAAGATGTTGATGCAAGCTTGTACAGAAGCATTATTGACGGCCTGCTATACCTCACAGCAAGTGGACCAAACTTGTGTTTTAGTGTAGGATTGTGTGCAAGATTTCAAGCAAATCCAAAGGAATCACATCTGACAGCAGCTAAGAGAATCATCAGGTATGTACATGGAACTCATAATTATGGAATATGGTTTTTTAAAGATAAAAATGATTATCTTACAGGGTTTAGTGATGCTAATTGGGCAGGAAATGCAGATGACAGAAAAAGTACTTCAAGAGGTTGTTTTTATCTTGGTACTAACTTGGTTTCATGTCACAGCAAAAAGCAAAATTCTATTTCTTTATCTACTGCTGAAGTTGAATACATAGCAGCAGGGAGTTATTGCACACAACTATTGTGGATGAAGCAAATGTTGAGTGATTATGGTATTGAACAAAAACTTATAACTGTATTTTGTGATAATACTGGTGCTATAAATATTTCCAAAAATCTTGTTCAACATTCTAGAACAAAACACATTGACATAAGATACCATTTTATAAGGGAACTAGTAGAGTTTAAGGTGATACACATTGAACACATCTTTACTGATAGACAATTGGCTGACTTGTTTACTAAGGTATTGGATATAACAAGATTTGAAAATCTAAGAAAGGCCTTAGGCATCTGTCAGTTATCTACATAAACACTGCTTACTGTTATGTTATTTGTATCTGTAATGTCATACGTTTTTTTTCTAATTAAGCATGTGTGAGCTGTGATATAAATATTGTGTAAATGATAAAATACTGGTCTAAAAATAAAAAATACAGAGAGGGCTATCAGTGTATGATGTGTGAAAGCCATCCATTGAGAGTAACTTCATTGTATCTAAGAAATATGGTGAGGTCATCCACTCAAATGGAAAAGGGCTACCTCTATTCAGTGTGAAAGCTATTGTATTTATTTATAAAATTCACATTGAGACTAATTTTTGTGTGTGTAAGAAGCATGCCTAAGTTAATCACTCAATTAGATTAAGTGATAAAATAATTAAAAGTAAATAAAACAGCTCTAAAATATGCTTTCTTAGAATAATTCATATGATGTCCAAATATTGTTATTATGTTATTGTTAACTGTTTTCTGTTACGTTTTTTATAACATACGATGCTCTTTGTGCTTATCTGAAATTTGATTTTCTTATGTGTCCATGTGTCAAAAATGCCATGTCAGCATTATTGAATTAAGGGGGAGAAGTTTCAGTGGCAGGAATCCTCATTCAATTAGAGTTCCTTATTCAAATGGGAATCGAATTTGAATTTTTGTTTATTAATGTCAGTTATGAAACAGTTTTGGAAATGGAATTAATATTAAATTTTGTTGAAAACAAAATTGTTTTAAATCCAGCCTAGTATATTATGAATAGTTTTTGGGCTTCTCCTGTTCATACCATACTCCTATAATAGTTTCTCCATTGTCCCTCATCCTATTTCTCTTCTTGTTCTGAGAATTTTGTGCAGATTACAAACCCTAACAATGGTGGCGCACACAAAATCCTCAAAATCTACCAGTTCTTCATCTTCTCAGAGCGACTCCAGTTACAACAGGAGCAACAGCGTACCGTTATCTCCAACGCAACAAACACATGCAGAGATCGTTGTTGATCTCGCCATGAGTGAGGACGAGCAAGTTCCAGTAAAGAAGATGAAAGACAAAGTTAAGCCAAAGTATAATAAGTTTCTCACAGCCGACATGTGACGATCTGGGCCAGGGCCTTTCACCCCACCTCGTCCCGGTACTCCGTCGGTTTGAACCCAATTGCACAATAAACCGTATTGTCCGCTTTGGCCTGACCCACTGGCCAACTTGCTCTAATGGTACTCATGATGGATTTCGGGAGCCTTTGAGGGGGTCCCAGGTTCGAGTGGGGGACACGTCCTTTGGGAACAAAGCCGTGAGGCCTGTTAACTAGTGGGCTAGGCCAAAGCATTTATTACTAGCTCGAATGGTACTTATGATGGATTCGGGAGCCTTTGAGGAGGTCCCGGGTTCGAGTGGGGGACATGTCCTTTAGGAGCAAAGTCGTGCAGCCTGTTGGCCAGTGGGTCAGTCAAAGCGGACAATATGGTTTACTGTGCGATTGGGTTCAGACCGGCGGAGTATCGGGAGGGGGTGGGGTGAAGGGCCCTGGCCCAGGTCATCACACGACATCAAGCAGAAGTTCAAGAAGTACATTTCACAAAGGAAGTTACAGATGGGAAGGCCAGTAAAACTTACTGATTTCAACACATATGGCCTGAGTGAGTTGCCTAAGTCTATATACTGGACTCGCACGATAAACAACTTCCTACCCCCTGTGAAGTCTTTAATTCAAGAATTCTATGCCAATATCTCAACTGCCATTGATAATCCGAAAAGTTTCCATTATCACAAAGTTCATTGTAGAGGAAAGTTTGTGAAATTCTCTCCGAATCTCATAAACACTTTTTTGGATATTCCTATAGGCAGTTTGCATTCTTTAGATGAGGAATTTAACATGGCTGAAGTGATTAAGGAATTGACTGGTAGAATAGACATTGAATGGAAACCTAGAGATGGCATAGACCAGCAATACCTTAGGAACAAATATAGAGTGATGCATAAGATAGCTCAGTTCAATTGGCTTCGATCTTCCCATCAAAATCAAGTTCAGGAAGACAGAGTGAAATTTCTATATTGTTTAGGCACCAAACGACCAATTAACTTTGGCTTACTAGCTTATAGATCAATTGTTCAGATTGTTCTTATCACTCTGATTATTACTTGCTTATGTTTTCATGCTTAATTCAAGGGATTCTTGCACAAAATAGCATCCTTATAAGTCCCAAGGAACAAATAGAAATTCTATCTAAATCCATTACAAAGGGATTTCTTCAAAGGCTACATGATAAGTCTGACTTACCTGTACCTGAACCACAGCCAAAGAGAGTTAGAAAAAATCAGATGACAAATGTTGAAGAACAGCTTGTGTTGATAAACTCTGCTTTGACTGAGATTATGCAGGATTTGAAAGAAATCAAAGCAAAACAACATGCTTTGGAGGCAAAATTTGTAAGACATTCTGGTACAGTAGAAGATCCACAGCCAATGGAGACTGAACATATGGATCCTACAAAGTCAGCAGAGCATACTACTTTTTCACCATTCACACAATCACCACATCATAAAGATCCAACCTCATCACTTGTAGCATAACCAGAGGTAGAACACACAGAGGAACCCCCTCTTGCAGACCAGGAGACAGAACCATTTGCACCAGCCACCTCTCTACCAGCTACACTTGCAGAAGTATCTATGGTTTCCACTCAACAACCTGCTATTGAGTTAACCACCATCGAAACCAGTGCAAAAATACATGATAGGGAGATTAGAAGAATTGTAGCAGAGGTTACTACCGCCTCTTCTAAGACAGCTGAAGAACAACCTGCTCCTGTGACTTCCGAGCAACCCACTCCTACCACAACCAGGAAGAGATATAAAGTAAAGGCTGACAGATTAAAGAAGCGGCCTGGCAGTTCATCTTCCCCTCCTGTTCGAAAGTATCCACGACTTCATTAAGTGCTTTTGGCACTTGTACTGAAATCAAGGGGGAGATAAGGAGGAGTTCTGATATTTTTACTTCTAACTCTGTTTATATTCTATTTGTTACTTGGTTCTCAAGGGATGTAAGTAAGGAGTAAGGGGGAAGAACTTCTTATGCTTCTTATGCTTGGTCTGATCATGATCCATTCGAACTATTTTGATGCATTGTGTTTTTATTGTGTTTGTGGTATCTTGATTTGATGAATGTTTTACTCAGATGTTTTTGCTCTGATCATGATTTCATTGATTGTCTGATTTCTCGGATCATGAATTGATTAAAGTGTTGCTTGATCAGTTTGACAACTTCATTTTGTTTGTAGGATATACATATTCTGACAGTGTTCTATTATGAGATTTGTAATAGAACAGTAGATAATTCTTCACACATGATATTTTTTGTTTACTACTTCATGATAGCTTATTGTTATGATTAACTTATCATGTGTTTTTCTTTGAATAGAAACAGTTGGTGTTTTCATCACAAGTTGCCAAAAAGGGGGAGATTGTTGGTGTTAGTGTCTACTACATATGCATGTGCCATGCACATGCATATTTTTTTTCAACTTGTGATAAAACAAGAATATTATTTTGTTCCTTATTTTACTGTTTCTAGAATTATAATATATGAAGTATTTGATTTATAATAAATATCTCCTTAGATTAGGATATAGTATCTTGTATCCTAATTAGAATAGGAGAATATTTATTTGTCATAATTCCTTTAAGAGTTTAATTATATTCCTTCCTATTTTATTTCTCCTAATCCTAATATGATTTTGATTAGAATTTTTACAGGATTTCTAGGAGATTTCGTCCAGGCATACCACTATATATACAAAGTTATTTTTACATAACAGAGATGCTGATTATGTGGTGTATTGTGTGAGTTTAGGTTTCGACATTCCAACAATAAAGGAGGAGAGCTTCAACGCAAATTGGAATGTGTCATTGATTTGATTCTTTGAGTCTTTGATTCATACATGAGAGGTCGTAATCATACATGAATTGTTAATTAGGTCTGTCTGAGTTAGTAGACACTTGGGATAACTTGCGGGTTAAGTATTTATGTAATTTAGCATCAGACATCAGTTGTTATGTATAACTTAATAGCGTGTTGTTAAGTTATCTGCGACAGAGAGTGGGCAGTATCACTAAAGTTTAAGATCTTGATAGGATTTTGTTTTACAAAGATTAGTTCAGTATGTGAGAGTGAGTCAGCACTATAAAAGGTCCTAAAGATTGTACAAACAAGAAATTAGAGAATTGCAACTCTATAGCTGTTTGTGGATATAGGTTTTATAACCGAATCACGTAAAATCCTTCCGTGCCAATTTACTTTACAATTTACTGTTATATTTCTTATAACTGCATACTTCCAAAACTTACAAGTTGAACCAATTTAGATCATGTCATATATTAATCACCCTCGCTTTTTAACTGTTTAGACTCTATTATCCATTTTTTAATATTTTGATATTTTTATCCTAAATAAAATAAAAATTATGTATACATTGTATTAATCATGGTTCTATTAAAAGTTTATATGTGTGTGAAATGAATGGTCATAAACATAAATTTAATATTAAGTTAAGATATATCATCCCAATTCATTCACATTTTATAATTTGATGATGAAATCTCGATTGTTTGAAATATAATTGATATATGGAATTAATTGAAATTGAAAAAGTTTCTATAATCAAGGAAGTGGATTGAGAAAGTGAGAAGAAATAAAATTTCATTGTGTATTAATAAAAAATCTTACATGTACAATAATAAGAGTAAATTGGAAATTAGATAAGGTCCTTTAGAAATAAGAAAAAGAAAAGATCAAATATAGGACCGGTTTGGGATTGTTGTTGATATGGGATATAAAAATGCTTTCTTTTGCAGCAACAACAATCCATGGTGTTTGGGGTTGCTTCTCAATCTGCTTCAAAAATAAATTGTGCAAATAATCAAATTTTATAAAGGACCCCAAAAGTAGGGGCTTAGCTGTTTTTTAAGGCTTGCTTCTACTTTTGAAATATAAAAAGTTTAAAATACCCTCACTAGAAAAATAAAAATATAGAATTATCCTTGTTGTTAATTGTTTTTTTAAGTATACTAACTTAATAAGAAAAATTATAAATATTTAGTGATTTATTTTCCCAATTTTTTATAAATTTTATCTATTTTCATAAATTTTATTTATTTTGAAAATTTTGTAATTATTTTAAAATTTCATAATAATTCATTTAATTGAAAAATTAGTTAATGGATATTATATTTTAAAATATTTTTATTTATTGTTATGAATATGTATTTATATTTTATAATCAAAATATATATTGAATATAAAATTATTTTTTATAAATCTATAATATGTGTGTATAAAATTTAAATTATTTCGTAAATAAATAGATCTATTTTGATATTATAATATTAAATTTAAATTAATATTGTGGTTTAAAATATTTTTGTAATAATTTATATATAATAATAAAATATTATTGTAAATAATTTATATCGAATTTGTGGGGAATAGTTAAAAAGAAAAAAAGAACAAGAATTGATTATAAAATATTATTTGTTTCATTTATTAGATAATGTTGGAAATAATTCAAAAAAGGGAAAAGAATTTATTATAAAATACTAATAATTAGATATTTAAAGGAATAATATAAATGTATATTTTGGTTATTTGTACATAGTAAAAGCTACAACAATAGAAATTTCAAACAACTCTATCTTACTTTTGAAAAGTATAATAATTTTTAAAAGTTGGTTTATCAAACACCCTCATACTTTTTTTAAAGCTTTTTTTTTTTTTTTTTACAACAAGCAAAAGTTGCTTATTTTCATAGCAACAGTAGTCCCAAACTGATCTATAATATTTTAGTAATGTGTATAGAAAAAATGTAAGAACAAAGCAATATTGTGTTGCTGGACCAATTTAGCTAGATGAAGAGAACAAACACTAACTCGATCAATCTAGCCCAATCCAAAGAAGCAAGCACTAACCCTAAGTCAAGCATTCCAAGTTGATAAATTTTATTTCTCTAAGGCATTTTGGACGCCGCTGTTCATATATCCTTTCAAGCTATATTTTTAGCTACTCCATTCATTTTGTAAAGTATTTTGCTCAGTTTAATTACATTTACCCAGTATTTAAGAGATCCTTTCCCTTAACCTATACAGGTTTCTATGGAGTTTACTGTAACCGATTTGTCTAAAAATATATGTATCCACATTTTTTTCACCACGGCCTATATTTCATATTGTTGCATGTGTCCTACTTCAATTTGTCTACATGTGATTTAGGCGGTTTCAAGTGTTTGAAGAGCATATCTACAGAAACAAATATAATTTCCTTATTCACTTTTGAAAATAATCAATTAATCACGTTAGTAGAGTCGCAAGATGAAGAAAAGAATAATATGAATAAAACTTTCGATTTTTCGGTAGAGAGTGATCATATATGCTTGTGTTTACGATTAATCAGGATGTTTAACATAATATCAGGGATTTTCCGTTAAAGAAAAATGCATTACTTTGCATATAAAAACACCATAAAACAAGCCACAACATAATCTTAAGCTCAATTTAGCAATCGCTTATTAGCCCAATCTATCATAACAAACCTGGATCCCAAAGCCCACCCCAAGCTAAGAATAGCAGCCTTAGTAAAAAAATAGTTCTATTCAACCCTATTTTTTATCTAATTAACCTCCACTTTAAAATTAAATAAGAACATAATTATAATAAATAAGATAATTAATATTAAATTAAAGAATTTAACAAAAACTATCAATTTCTCCTTATATATCCCAACCATTTTTTTTTATTTTCTCTCCAACACTATTAATGACCAATCTCGTCCTCTCTCTCATGCCACACATCTCTTTTTCTCCCCCATTTCTATATTTTTTCTTCTCAAATTAATTAAAATTCATTTATCTTTCCTTCTTTTTTAATTTCAATTAATCACATAACCCTATATCAAATGAACATCAAATCATTACATTTTCTCTTTCTCTCTATCAAAACCATAACTAAGAAATATTTGATTAATTTTTTTTTTTTTGTATGGGCTTGGATACTTTAATAATATATGAAGAAACAATTGATTATTGTTAAAACCATTAATTTTTTTTATGTATCAATGGTGACAGTATTGTTTAAAATATTAAGAAAAATTAAATACCATTAAGATTAAATAATTTAATTGAGCTTACATCTAATAAGATGTAGGGATTAATGAGATAAAAAAGGGTGTTAATTATAAGATAAATGATAATTTAATTAAACTCGTCATAAATATATTTAAAATTAAATTTGAGTTTGATAAAAATTATCTAAATCATACTTTTACTCTAATTAAATAAGAAGTGTGGGTTAATGAGATGAAAAATAGGGATTGAATACAACTACGCATTAGTAAATCCTCTCCAGCCCCAGCCCAACTAAATCAAACCCAGCCGTCCACAATCCATCAATTTCCAGTCTAGTCCCCACCCAATCCAATTAACACTAGCACTAGCCCAACACAAGATTGCAGCTCAGGTCAATTTATTGCCCAATCAAACAACACCCTCCTAGCCACAAACCCAACTCAATCCAACAAACACCTTGGCAACAGCCTAAACCAACACCCTGTCATTGCCCAATCCAATAGACATCTATGCCTCAGCCAACCTTAATCTAAGGCGGTACCATATCCCAAGAAATCTAGCCCAGTCCAAGGTACGCCCTAGTCACACCAATCCAGTCCAGGAAAACAGCCCTCAGCCAACACCTGGCCCTATTAAACGATCACCCTGGCTTGCTGGCTACAAACCAACCCAACCTAAAGGCCACAGCCGAACCCAAATCCAAGAACAGTAGCCAGGACAACTGAGTCCACCCTAGTGAAAGCCAAACCCAATCCACTGAAGCCAGTCTAGCCTAATCCAGTGGAAATCGTAGGCACAGCCCAGCTTAATGCAATCCACAGCCCATTTAATACTAGACACAAGCCAACCCAATCCAATAGCATAGCTGACATATTCCCATATTATACAAACAAGTGAGATTTGGGTCTAAGAGATAAAATCTAGGAAAAATTGAGAAAATAGATAAAATTAGGGGCCTTTGATAAAAAATAGACACATCCTGAAAAATTTTCATGCCATAGACACTTTCTTGACAAAAAGACCCAATTAACCTTATGTATTCAATTTTTTCTAAAGCCTTATTTTTCTCTCTTCAGACAACCGAAGAAAACACTCGACACTCGAAAATAATCTGTCGAGTCTTGTTGAATTATGTAATGTCGAGTATCGAGTGTTTGTCGAGTGGTGAATATCGAGTATCGAGTGTTTGTCGAGTGATGAATGTCGAGTGGTGAATGTAGAGTGTCGAGTGTTTGTCGAGTGGTGAATGTCAAGTGTCGAGTATTTGTCGAGTGGTGAAATATCGAGTGTCGAGTATTTGTCGAGTGGTGAAATGTTGTGTGTCGAGTGGTAAAATATGTAGTGTCGAATGTCGAATATTTATCGAGTGTCGAGTTGTGTCGAGTGTCGAACGCGCAAGTCTTCGCGCGATATATAACTCTAAATAAATATGTACTTTTAGTTTTTTTAGTCCCCATAGTTTATAATTTGACAATTTCATCCCCAAAAAGAGTTGTGCCTGATACAAGTAATTACTTTCAAAGGGTATTTGACTCTTTTTGTCAAGAAAGTGTCTATAGCATAAAATTTTTTTAAGATGTGTTCATTTTTCAATGAGATCTCCTAATTTTGTCTATTTTCTCAATTTTCCTTAAAATATCTACCCTTTAATTATGAGTGGGCCTATTTGCACCCAACCGTTTTTTTATACATACCCAATTACTCAACAAGCCCATTATAAAATTTTATAATTTTTAATTTTAGTCAACACACCCACTTTCTTATATATTATAGCCTTTATTTAAAATAAATCTAATGATTAATATCTTACTAACTAAATCCATCAAAATAAAACATAGACACCCACTTTTTAAAAATATATAAATTCAATGCACTTTTTAGCCTTCATCATTCATTAAACTATTTTTCAAATCGCATATTAGGTTTATTGATTATAAACTTTAATATCTGTAATCTTTTATTCACTTTATTTGAAAAAATTTTAACCTTTTGTTGTGTGTTACGACCTAATTGAGTTCCATGTTCTTAGTTTAAGGCCTAACAATTAAGCTTATAAACACTTGAGGGTCATTCCCTTACAAACCGATTTTAAAGTGCATAATAATTGGTATCAGAGTAGTTATTACGTTGAGAGTCTTTCGTCGTCGTTGGGTAGGTAACCTAGGCTAACCTTTGCTGCGGATGGGGCGAATCGCTACTCATGCATGGGATCTACAAAGTTATCTAGCTAGAAAAAAGGCTGTTGTTGACACAACCTAACTGAATTACATATTGTTAATGTAAGGTCTGATAATTGAGCTTATAAACATTTGGAGATCCTTCCTTACAAACTGATTTTAAATGATGAATTATACTCAATGTGTGCATAACATTGTGCCCTTTAAGAGATGGAATCTGCTACTTACACAATAGTAAAACTAGATTTCTAAAATAAACTATTACGTGTCACAAGTTTTCCTCCCTATTTGGCCATCTTTTTTCTTCACCCCTTAATCTACCCTTTATTAAAAGAATTCTCCCTTTCTCAGAAAAACAAAAGAAAACAGTAGAAGAAATGAAATTATGCAGAGTAGTTTTTAGGTATTCAAAAACCATTTCATGCATTATAAGCTACTTAAAAAAAAAAGCTTTAAAACGAGGTTTAACTAGTTAACGAATGCTTCAAATATCAACGTGATTATTTTATGTATTATTATTGCATAGCTTTTTAAAGGGGTTGTTTTTTGAGGAATTTATTTATTAGTTTTTCTTTCTTTACATTAGGATTTTTTTAAATAATTTATATAATTCATTGAGATGGGTAACTGAAAAATGGATCATCCAAAATCATTAAAACCAATACAAATCATCCAAGTTTAGTGGAAATAAGCTAAATTAAATGTCAGGACTATACTTTTGTTTCGAATTGAACTAATTCATTTTCTAGTTAATTTTTTTCAATGATAATTCTCGAATATAATACTAAAAATTACTAATTTTAGATTGTATCGAAGTTTTTGTTTTCATTGGTATTTGTTTAAAATCATAAATTTAAACCCCAAAGAGTTACATTGTTTATCAATATACATTTAAAACCAGATTGTATCAATGAGGTAGCCATGAATAAGCAGTTACAAAATTAATTAAAATCTAAAAAAAATAATATTAGATGTATAACTCATTTACAATATGAGTTGACAAGATATTATTAGATGAGTAATTATTATATCTTTTAATTCAGTATCATTTATTTATTCTTATTTTTTATCAATTAAATGATAGTTTGTTAACTTTGATTATATAAAAAAAAATGATTATAGAGAAGCTATAGATATAATATTTATCTAAATCGAAAAACGCATTGTTTGTTTGTTCGGCCCAAATGGTTTGGTTCTGAAACTTAGACGGCAACTCGGCATTTGCCAAGACGGAAGTGTACTCCTTTTGCATCCTAGTCAATTTAGCCCGGTTCAAATAATTCCCTAAACACAGACGCAATTTGAGAACATTGCCCACAACCGATCCTTTAGCCCAATCTAATAAACATCCCAGCTACCGTCCAATCCAACTAGCCAACCCAAAGTCCACAGTCCAATCTAATCCCCAGACACAGACGAAACCAATCTAGCCCAATCCCACTAACACCATAATTCCAAGCCCAAAGATTAAACAAATCCAGGAAAACACTCAGAGCCAATTAGCCCAATCCAACAAAAACACCGTGGTTTCAATCCAATCCACACTTGCCATCCTGAAGCCGACAGCCCAACAGCTCCAACATAAACCCTAGACCAACCCAACCCAATTGACCCCTAGTCTCAGCCCATACCAATGACCCCGATTAAACACACACCTTACCACAAGCATACCCAAGCCCACATCTCCCACAAGCAATTCGCATCCTGAGCCTAGTCAGACAACAGCAGAAAAGAATCTAACCCAATTTAAAGTACACTCTTGTATAGTCCAACCCAGTTTCCTTAGCGACAGTCCAATTCAAGATAGCCAAAGTCGACAAGCACATCCACAGTAGAATCTGTAGCCGCTGGCTGACCCCCATCCAAGACTAGTGGCCCCCGCCAATCCCGACCCAATCCACCTTGGACACAGCCCAACAAATCTAGCCCAATCTAGACCCCAGACATAACCCAACTCAAAACGAAGCCCACTGCAATCCAAGACAGAGTCCGCCCTCGCTACACCCTAGCCCAATTCTAGAAATTCTCCAGGGACAGGCCGAGCCCATCCACCCCAGTAACAGCCTAAGCCGATCTAACCCCAGAGCCACAGCATATTTCCCATAGAAAATGAGTTTGAAGTTTTCATTATTTTCTCAAAGCATGAAGAGACAAACCGGTCTATTCACGTTAATAAAGCCGCCAATCGAGATCATGCAAATTTAATGAAAAGGAACTAAATAAAATTTTAGGACTTTATTTGGTTAAGAATTGAGCTAATTCATTTTCTAATAAAATATATTCAATAATAATTATCCAATCTAATAACTGATTTTAGACTGTATTTTATAATCTTCATTTAATTTTTTTTTCAAATTATAAAATCAAACCAAACACAGCCACCCTATTCTAAGAAAATGCATTTAAAACGAAAGCTTCGAACGTGGATTGAGGGAACGCAGCCGTTTTGTTTTGTTTTGTAATTTGTTTGAGGCAAAAGGGCAACTTTGCATTTGGCAAGAGTGAAGTGTCCTCCTCTTGCACATGGGTCACAGAGATGAAGCCACACACACTTGTACTCTTATCTGTCCATATTTCTCCTCCATGTTGACGCACACTCAGACACTCAACCATCTCCTCTCTTCTTGTAAGTAACATCTTCTTAATCATTTTTACCTCTTTTTTGTGGTATTTAATTTTGTTGTTGATGCTTAGCAATGATTCTATTATGGTGTTTTTTTTTTTTATGTGACAGAACGTAATTTTGGCTTTCTGTTATTGTGGAGAACAAAGATGGAAACTTTGAATGATTTGTGGTTAAAAAGATTGAATTTTTTTTTTTCCTTTTTTGACTGGAAAGCATGTTGTGGAACTATTTTATAGGGCTGTGAATATAACCCTTTTGATTCCTTCTGCTGTTTATCGAAAAGTAGAGGTTTTTTGTGGGGTTACAGTTATTTTAAGCATAAAGTTTTGATTTTTTTATTTTAAATATTTGGATATAGAAAATAAGGTTAGGAGATTTTTATTCAGTTATTGGAAATTAGAGCTAATTAGAAAGGTTGATGGTTTTGATACTGTTTTTGGGTTTGTAACCGCAATTGTTTACTTATTTGCTAATGTTTCTCATGAGAGAAAGTCTTTGTGCGTTTTATGGATGCGTTGAGATGTTTTGTTTGGTTGAGCATGAATTTTAGACTTTGGCCTTTTACTTTGTGTAGGATTGTTTGCATTTAATATGAATCTTGTGTGGGATTAATAGAAATTGATATTTTCGATAGTGAATCCTTTTCGAGCATGAGTATGTGCTTGATTGCATTTACAGAAGTTCCTTTAATTTAAGCACTTAAAGCTCCTGAATCCCTTATGCTGACTGTAATGCTACTTAGAATTATCGATGATTAATATAAAGTATTCTAATAATTGGACTATTCCAGGTTTGAATTCTCGGGTAGATGCTGTTCACTGTTATGCTTAAGAAGAAAAAGCTTCAAAAATCTTGATAGCATAGCATTCTTCTACAAGGACACTTCTTTTAAGTTGAACTTTGACACGTTCACCATGTGGAATTTTGTTTCCAAGGCTACATCTGGAGCCATTAGATTGAGGAATGACTATTTGAAGCCAAGTCAAGTTACTTCAGAGTTGTCAGATGATGACGTCTCTTCAAACAACAATGGCGAAGAGGGATTGGAATGCCCAATATGTTGGGAATCATTCAACATTATCGAGAATGTGCCTTATGTTTTGTGGTGTGGCCACACCCTCTGCAAGAATTGTGTTCTGGGGCTGCAGCGTGCAGTTGTTAAATTGCCAACATTGCCACTCCAACTCCCTTTTTTGGTTTCTTGCCCATGGTGTAATCTTTTATCTTTGCGGTTGGTTTACAAGGGGAATCTCAAGTTTCCTCATAAGAACTACTTCCTCCTGTGGATGGTTGAAAGCATGAACGGTGACAGGACGAAATCATACCCTTCTTTCCGTGGGGATCGTCAATCAGGCTGTTTGTCAAATAGAAATATAACTGGAAGAAATCAAGGTACCTACATAAATACTAGGCGAGGCACACGTACTCATTCCTCGGAACAGTCTGAAATCAACCATGATGAAGGTCGTTTCTTCACTAGCTACCTTAATTCCGAAAGATTTCACTTATCTTTTCGTAAGTCCTTGGTTTTCTTTGCATACTTGACAGCCAAATTCCCGCTGATTGTCATACTTATTTTGATCATCGTATATGCAATACCTGCTAGTGCAGCCATCTTGGCCCTTTACATTCTTATCACTATTGTGTTTGCTATTCCTTCTTTCCTGGTCTTGTACTTCGCCTTCCCCACTTTGGATTGGCTGGTCAGAGAAATTTTCACTTAGTCGGCATCAAGTTTTGCCCGTCATTCCTCAAACCTTGCAGCATCACACTGGTCCTGGTCTGAATCAGCTTATGATGCAATTGAAGACATGAATTTCTTTTACCAAAAACTTGTCTCGCATCAGTATTGATCGAAATAATCGTCATATATAGCTAGAAATGGTTGCTGATATTTGAATGGTCTGGCAATGGCTGTTGCATCGTGATGTCAAAACTTACTGCAGCAACAGATGTCCTTTGGATCCTTTTTTTTTTTTTTTTTTTTTGTGGGTACTAGCAATGGTGTCTTTCTTTTCTTTACATGTATATATGAATGGAGCTCTTGCAAGAAGATAACGTACATAGTGCATTTTCCTTGTCTGTGAACTTCTGTGATCTCGTAGGTCTTTGAGTTTCTGCACTTCAACTTACCATGTACATAAGAGGTTGAAGTATCCTTGTACCTCTTTATATGCACCCAAAAACATGCAATGTTGCACCGTTCAGAAGCTTTCTGTATTAATTGGATTATGCAAGAGTTAGGAATAGGACTTCAACCTAACCTGCAAATACCTGCTTTTGTTTAAATGCTGTGTACAAGAATCATTACAGATATTTGACTCATGCATGTAATTATATGGTCATATTGGTCATATTCTGAGCATCAAAGCTTATTGAACTCCCCTCTCTTGTCACAACTACAGGATAGCAAAACTTAAGTCATCAGATAGCATACACGGTATTAACTCGTTTGTTGCTTTTCTTAATTAATTTTCAGCCAACTGAAAAGAACTACGCCACAATAACTTTATATATCTTGTCCCAAATGTTTCGAGAGCTAGGCTAGGAAGTTAAGATGAAATGATAATAATATATCGGCTCCAAAGAATTGTAGAATTTAAGAAAGCTTGGTAAGACAAGGTAGGCTATCACGGTACTTTATTATTAGTTATAATTCATGCAAATGGTATATTGCCGTTAGATCTTTTTCTTAAATCTTACAGGGAGAAAAAAGAGAACCCAGTTGACACATGTCTATGTTGTTGTGATCTTATCCTAAACATATGAGACTTTATTCCCCTTAATCTATCATTTTAGTGGTCAGCACTTTGATAAAGAGAGGACTAACTCTTGCGATGCCATTATTATAACGAGAATCATTAGTGGCGGATCCAGAAATTTTTTTAAGAGGGGACATCACATAGTTTAAAATTTAAATAAATACATAGCAAAATATAACAACTAAGATGTAATCATATTTAATTTTTAGATAAATTAAAAATAAGATAATTTTTTATTTTTGAGTGTGTGTATATACGTAAGATTAAAGTAATATATTATAGTTTGAAAAAGTTTTCTAACATATATATAAGTTTTAAAGTCTTTTTATTATAATTAAATTAATATGTTTTGAATAATATTGTTTTAACACTTTTTATGAAAGGTAAATGTATTTAATATTTGAATTTTGATATTCTATACCTACAGAAATTTTTTGCCCTATTTAATTATCTAAATTTAAGATTCTATGTAAATTAATATATTGATGATGAATTAAGTTCACATAATATTTATAAAAATTTAGATTGATGTACCCTATATATTGCAAATAAATTTTCAAATCTATTATGATTATGTATATTTTAAATGCATTCTCAATAGATTATATGAATAAATATATTATAACATTTTAATAATGTAATAACATAAAATAGAGGTACATAAATGGACCCACCTAAAATCAATACTTAAAGTTAAGGATGAATCTAAGGACAGGAGATATATTTGTTAAAACCAGGTAAATTTTAAATGAAGATATATTTGTTAAAATCATTTTTTTTTATAAGGGTATACTTGTGACTACTGAAAATTAAGGGATACTATGAATATTCATATTTTTAATGGGGCCCCAGGACCCCTCGATCCAAGCATAGGTCCGCCTATGGGAACCGCATTTTATCCATTGCAAGTAGAGAAAGAGGGTTGCAGATGCTCATACTCAAAACAAAGCAAAAAACCTTTGCCGCTCATCTCCTTTTACTTTTGGTCCAAAACTGTGTGCTAGCACCACGAGGATGGACCATCATACTGCTAATTAACCCAACAGTTTAGAAGCCTTTGATACTGTTGCTAGTGGGACTGCAGAACTACGAGAACTTTATTATTTTGAACCTCCCCGTTCAAATTTTTTTTGCCCCGCCCCGCCCCATTGCCCCGTTGCGGGGCAGGGCGGGGCGGGGCAAAAAGATTTTGAACAAATTGGACCCGCCCCGCCCCGCCCTTAAACATTTATATTTTTGCAATTAACCCCCTATAATATTTATATTTTTTGCAATCAACCCCCTATAACATTTACACACTCTAATTTTTATCATATTATTTTACTTACTGTCAACCCTCTAATATATTCAAATGTGTTACAGTCACCCATAATAATATCATTTAAGTCCCAATAGTTTATTTTTTATCACATATACCCTTATACTGTGCGGGGCGGGGCGGGTCGAACGGGGCTAAGTGTTAGACTCGGACCCTGACCCGCCCCTACCAGGGCAGGTTTCTTTTGCCCCAGACCCGCCCCAAAACAGTTTTGGGGAGGGTCTTGCCCCGCCCCATTTGTCCGGGGCAAATCGGGGCCCCGGACCCGGCGGGGCAAATTGCCACCCCTATTTGAACCTTACACTTCAACTTCTTTTGGGAGGAAAGGCTCTGATACCATTAAATTATTAGAAGGATACGTTTTTATACAAATGATAAAGTCTAATCCAACTCTTATTCAATACCAATCCAACTCTACCTAATACAATACCATGGTATCCTTTATATAGGCAAAGCCAGGATACTATGCTATGATGCTTCCTTATCTCTAAGGAATCTCCTTTACACCTTATTATATGACTCACTATACTTTATGTCACATCAAATTACTTTACAACTCAAACCTTATCTCTAACATCATTACACTGGACACCTCACTACTATGACTTATCATATAAGTACAATATTACATTATTACATTGGACACCTCATTATGTTATGATGCTTCCTTATCTCTAAGGATAAGGAATCTCCTTTACACGTTATTACATGACTCTCCATACTTTATGTCACATTACACTACTTTAGAACTCAAACCTTATCTCTAACATCATTACACTAGATACCTCACTACTGAGTCATGTTAATGAGGTTTCCAATGTAATGATATAATATTGTACTTATGTGATGAGTATGTAATATTGTACTTACGTGATAAGTCATAGTAGTGAGGTGTCTAGTGTAATGATGTTAGAGAAAATGTTTGAGTTGTAAAGTAGCGTGATGTGATATAAAGTATAGTGAGTCATGTAATAATGTGAAAAAGAGATTCTTTAAAGATAGGGAAGCATCCTAGCATAGTATCTTGGCTTTGCCTAATGTCTCTTGTTGCAGCAAATAAAACATTTGCCTGATTGCTTTGGAAACTTTCACTTCTTGACGAAACGATACTTGATATTTTTGTTCTGTTTCCAAGCCTTTGAAAATTTCTTCTTAGAATTCTTCTCTTTTTTGCAGTTGCAAAGCAATAGATGAAAACATCCAAATTCTTATGGCTTCTTGTTGCTGTATTTTGCAATAGAAATTTTCTCAATCTGCTTCATGCGCTTTTTGAGATCTTGATTGAGACAGTGAGTTTGAATCACTTCTGTGGCTAACTGATATAAGTAGCAAGACTATAAGATATAAGATTAGTTATGCTATCTGCTTTTAGTTTTGCTTCAAGCATTTTCGCCACTGGTCCTGGCATATTAAGAACAAAAGTTCTTTTGATTGTGTTCGTCTTCTTGTTGAATTTGAAGTAGAGAAATTCCTCTATAAGAAAATATTGCTCAAGCATTTGAACATCACAGCACTTGTTTTAAAGATATTCTTTCTCAGAAATTTTGCTTTCACGATCTCCAGTACCAAAGAAATGAGCAACCATATATTTGATTAATTCATTGTATGGCTGATCATGACTTAGAATGACTTAGAATATACTCTTTTTCTAGCTAAGTAAATGTATCTGCCCACCATCTTCTCAAGGATCTGAGAAATCTTGAAATAAGTCGAAGAGTGACTGCTCTTTTGTTAAGATGTGGAGTACGTTGAATTTCTCCTTCTGCCCAAGCTAGCATCTTTTCGAAATATGCTGGTCTTTCTTCTGGCTTTAGGCCATATATGTTCCAAAATTTTTTTACATTTGGAGCATTAAGCACCTGAACTTGAACATGGAGTTCTTCTTGATTTTCTTGATTTTGATTATCACCAACATTTGATGTAGAAGAAACTCCTGATGTTTCTCCTCTACTCATGTCTGGTGTGAACTAAGGAGTTCTTTGCCTGAGTCTGCCTGTAGTATCAACATATGTTGGAGTTGCAGGAATATGAGGCTGCTCCATCATAACTGGTTTAACAACTGAGGAAGAGGAAGAGTCTGAGGAATCGTTTGATCCATCTAATGTAGAATTAGATTGATTATCATCCCATCCAGAGGCATGAATAGGCCAAGGCTGCATAGGTGGTATATCATAGTTTCTCCAGAAGTCTTTGATACTGTTGCCAGTAGGACTTTTTTCCCAAATATTTGAATTCTTTCTCAGCTTATCTTTATTCCAAGAAATCTTCTTTTTCTTATTTTGCTCAAAGTATCTACACTATTCCTCACGAAGTTGTTGAAGATAGTGGTCACTATCAACTCCAGTATTGATGATCATGTTGATTGGACGAGGCTTTTCATGAGCATCTAAAAGTTGCTTGACTGTAAGCCTGTGAACTTTCTTGAATTTCCTACGTATCTCATGAAGTTCTTGCTTTATCTGCTCCTACTGCTCAATAATAGCTTCTAATACTTTGTTTTGTTCTAAAGCATTAGTGTTCTGCTAGTTGACCGCTTTTTCAATAAGACCAAACTTTGGTGGACCTAGCTTTTGAACAACCTAGCTTCTAGCAACATAATTTCCAAAGGCATTAGAGACGAAATCATTTTCTGGAAGCAAATGAGTTTTGGGCATTGATGCGTTCGAAACTAGCAAGTATACTAGTCGCACAAGTAATAAAGTGATGAGTAAGATATCGTTCCCACGAGGATTGATTCTAATTGAATTTGTTATTCGAAAGCAAAAACAGAATAAACGGGGGGTTTTGTTGATTGATTAACTAAATGAAATAATTAATGCAAGTAAAGAATAACAAAAGAAAGTTAATTTGATGAAAAATCAATGAGAGAAACCTGGTTAAGGGATCATTCTCTACCACAAGATATGGATTTGCGAATTAATTGTAGAATTGTCATCCAATTACACCATTGAAATTACCAACCGTAGATAACAACAAGCTCTGTTATCCCAATCTTTCCTTACTTTGTTGTTAAATAAAACAGGCTCTTTATTTAATCTCTATCCATTAAACAACCTAGAACAAGCTCTCTAAATTTAATTCAATGGATGCATTACGATAAGAAAGATAGGTTGATCTAAGCAATAAACACACAAGCTCGGATTATTTAACTTAGGTTGTATTCTCCAATTGCAATCTCTGATCACAATTTTGCTACTAAGGATTAGAAATTCAAGACAATTACGGATCAAGATTTCTACTCTAGCAATAGACAACAACCAGATTATATTCAGTTGGCCATTCCAAATACAATCAGCAAGCAATCATAAGCATTAGATATAGGAAAATACAAGCAACTTCAATTAGAGAATTGGATAACAACTTCTTGCACAATCAACTTACAAAAACCATATCAGGGGCTTTGAAATCACCCTCAACCAATTCAGATTCAGTTACACATGTTTAAGAACGTGGTAAATACAATACAACATGGAGACATTCCAGAAAATGAAAGGGAAGGGAAAAACTTAGCAAATTTGATGTAATTCTCTTTGGATTGTAGTTCTTCCTCTTTCCAAGCTTCCTTTCTCCTTCAAGAACTCCAAGAGATGAAAGAATTCCAGAGCTGAAGCCTCCACCACGTTCTCCCCTCTTCAAGTTATGAAAATAAAACCCTAAAATGTGTTTAAATACTCTGCTACAGTAACTTGCTACAGTTCCCCGTATTTAATAACATGCTACAGTGATATATGGAATTACAAATATACACTTCTCATACCATTTTTATCACAACTTTCGGTACACTACATAAATTCGTGAACCGTAAATTTCTCTAAAAAATAGACTTCGAGAGCTTTTCAATGGTATATAGCATGTATCCGGTTAATTGTATATCGATACAATCAACTCCGAGAAATTGCTTGATTAGCAGAGGTGAAAATGAAGGGTTTTACTTCATTTTTGTGCAAGTTGCTCCAAAACTCCTACAAACATCAAAACCACACAAAAACATAAAAATACCAAGGAATATAGCAAAGAAACATGGACAAATTGATATGAAAGTAATACATAAATAGACACCTATCAGGCATATGAGTGCAAGATCTGAGATTCTTGCCTTGAAGTTGGCACTTTTCACAAGGATAGATAAGAGCTGATTCTCTAGGAAAAGAAACTGAAGTTCTTCCAGTAGACAACTTTTCTATTTTTGGCTTTTCATGGATAGTTTGAGGTTTGTTACTATGCTGCTCAGCAATAGCTTCTAATGCTTTGTTTTGTTCTAAAGCATTAGTGTTCTGCTAGTTGACTTCCTTTTTAAAAGGACCAAACTCTGTTGGATCTAGCTTTTGAATAACCCAGCTTCTGGCAACATAAGTTCCAGAGAGATTAAAGACGAAATCATTTTCTGGAAATTTGAACATCTTAATAGATCCGCCATATCTAACTGATTGAGATTTAGAAAGCAAATGAGTTCTTGGCATATGAGTGCAAGATCTAAGATTCTTGCCTTCAAGCTGGCACTTTTCACAAGGATGGATAAGAGCTGATTCTCTAGGAAAAGAAACTAAAGTTCTTCCAGCAAAAAACTTTTCTATTTTTGGCTTTTCATGGATAGTTTGAGGCTTGTTACTTTACTGCTCAGCAATAGCTTTTAATGCTTTGTTTTGTTCTAAAGCATTAGTGTTCTGCTACTTGACTGCCTTTTCAATAGGACCGAACTCTGTTGGATCTAGCTTTTGAACAACCTAGCTTCCCGCAATATAATTTCTAGAGAGATTAGAGACGAAATCATTTTCTAAAAATTTGAACATCTTGATAGATCTGCCATATCTAACTGATTGAGATTTAGGAAGCAAATGAGTTCTGGGCATATGAGTGCAAGATTTGGGATTCTTACTTTCAAGTTGGAACTTTTCACAAGGATAGATAAGAGCTGATTCTCTAGGAAAAGAAACTGAAGTTCTTCCAGCAGACAACTTTTCTATTTTTGGCTTTTCATGGACAGTTTCAGGCTTCTTACTTTGCTTATACTTATTAATCCATTTGGGTGAAAAAATGAGCTGATTTTGCTTGAAAGATTGAGGCTGAATGATTATACCATTACCAATGAGTCTAGTAATAGGCATATTTGTGTGATTTAAAGAAAAGAGATGTGTTTGGACTTTATAAGTCATGGAATGATGAATTGCAAGAGTTGACTCATTGGGATTCATGTCTAATCTATGAAACTGGATCGAAACTTTGATAGTGTTTGGCAAAGTAGGCTTGAAAATATCAAGGGTAAAGTTAGGCTCAACTTGTATAACAACATGACCTTGATTAAGACCTACCTTAATAGCTAAGATCAAAGCTTTTTCAAAAGTTTGCCAACGAGTATCTAAGACTAAGACAGCAATAAAACAAGTAACATTTTTACCACCAAGGAATAATGGTTACAATCCTATTCGAATTGCTCCCAGATGAATTTCATGGTAGCCTTCTCGATGATACCTTTGAACTTCTGGTGCAAAAATGCGCGGAAGATATGTTTCTGAAGAGCTAGAAGAAATAGACTAGACTGACACTTCAAATGACTTATACACAGACTCGAGTTTTGCAGCTCTAAAAGGAACAAGGACATCATAGAACTTATAAGGATTAAGAGGATCCAGATGAAATGGTTGTAGAGAATTTGGTTTAGTATCCGACTCATATTCTGCCTCAAAATGGAAGTTTGTAACCATTTGATCTACAGGTTTCAAACATTAATTAGGTTCCATAGTATGATGATTTCTTTTTTTAACTTTGATGAATAATGAAGCAGAAGCAAAGTGGACCTACCAGCAGAAGCATTGGTAAAGAGACATGATATGACTTGATGAGATATAAAGTAAAAGTAATAATTCATGTGATGAGTCATGCTAATAAGGTGTAATGATATAATATTGTACTTATATGATGAGTCATAATAGTGAGGTGTTCAGTGTAATGATGTTAGAGAAAAAGTTTGAGTTATAAAGTAGTGTGATGTGACATAAAGTATGGTGAGTCATGTAATAATATATAAAGGAGATTCCTTAGAGATAAGAAAGCATCTTAGCATAGTATCCTGGCTTTGTTTATATAAAGGATACCATGGTATTGTATTAGGTAGAGTGGGATTGGTATTGAATAAGAGTTGGATTAGAGTCTATCCTTTGTATAAACACTTATCCTTCTTATATTTTAATGGTATTAGAGCTCATGCTCTGCTTCTTATAATTTAATGGTATCAAAGCGATTCCTCCCAGAAGGAGTTAAAGTGTAAGGTTTAAAATAATAAAGTTCTCTCAATTCGGCCCTGCTGTCGGTTGAATTTTATCATTTTGATATCTTACGAATTTTTGAGTTAGAGGTTATGATTCAGTTAAGGCTATATAGTATGAAGAAATATAGATTAGGAATTTTCAAGTGGTGTATTGCTCGTAGTTAAGCCAATGGGGCGTGTGAAAGAGCTGTTGCCATAGAAAAGTTTATCTATATTCTCTTTTTGTATTAAGATCCGAGAGAAAGGGCAACATAAGGATTATGGATAACCAAGAGATAGCAAAGACTGAATTTTCAAATTCTTTTTAAAAAATTTCTTCTTCTTCTAGTTCAGTTACAAACTTCCATTTTGATGCAGAACATGAGTTAGATACTAAATCCAATTCTCTACAACCATTTCATCTAGATCCTCTTAATCTTTATAAGTTATATGATGTCAATGTTCTTATTCATAAACTAAAAACCCTTGTTCCTTTTAGAGCTCCAAAACTCAAGTCTGTGTATAAGTCATCTGAAGTGTCAGTCCATTCCATTTCTTCTAGCTCTTCAAAAACCTATCTTCATGTCATTTATGCACTAGAAGTTCAAATGTATTGTCGAGAAGGCTACCGTGAAATTCATCTGGGAATAATTCAAATAGGATTGCAACCATTATTCCTTGGTGGTAAAAATATTACTTGTTTTATTGCTGTCTTAGATACTCGTTCATAAACTTTTGAAAAAGCTTTGATCTCAGCTGTCGAGGTAGGTCTTAATCAAGGTCATGTTGTTATACAAGTTGAGCCTAACTTTACCCTTGATATTTCCAAGCCTACTTTGCCAAACACTATCAAAGTTTTGATCTAGTTATATGGACTAGACATGAATCCCAATGAGTCAGCTCTTGCAATTCATCATTCCATGACTTATAAAGTTCAAACACATCTCTTTTATTTAAATCACACAAATATGCCTATTATTAGACTCACTGGTAATGGTACAATCATTCAGCCTCAAACATTCAAGCAAAATCAGCTCATTTTTCCACCAAAATAGATTAATGAGTATGAGCAAAGTAACAAGCCTCAAACTGTCCATGAAAAGCCAAAAATAGAAAATTTGTCTGCTGTAAGAACTTCAGTTTCTTTTCCTAGAGAATTAGCTCCTATTTATCCTTGTGAAAAGTGCCAATTTGAAGGCAAGAATCCCAGATCTTGCACTCATATGCCCAGAACTCATTTGCTTCCTAGATCTCAATCAGTTAGATATGGCGAATCTATCAAGATGTTCAAATTTCCAGAAAATGATTTTGTCTCTGGGAGCAATTCAAATAGGATTGCAACCATTAAAAGAATTCAGATATTTGGGAAGCAAGTCCTATTGCCAATAGTATCAAAGGCTTCCGGAGAAATTATGATATGCCACCTGTGCAGCATTGGCCTATTCATGCCTCTGGATGGGATGATGATCAATCTAATTCTACATCAGACAGATCAAACAATTCTTCAAACTCTTCCTCTTTCTTAGTTGCTGAACCAATTATGATGAAGCAGCCTCATATTCCTGCAACTTTAACATATGTTGATACTACAGGCAGATTCAGGCAAAGAACTCCTCAGTTCAGACCAGACATGAGCAGAGGAGAAACATCAAGAGTTTCTTCTACATCAAATGTTGGTGATAACCAAAATCAAGAAAATCAAGAAAAACTCAATGTTCAAGTTCAGGTGCCTAATGCTCCAAATGTAAAAAATTTTTGGAATATAAATGGTTTAAAGCCAGACCAGCATATTTCAAAAAGATGCTAGCTTGGACAGAATGAGAAATTCAACGTGCTCCACATTCTTAGCAAAAGAGCAGTCACTCTTCGACTTATTTTAAGATTTCTCGGATCCTTAAGAAGATGGTGGGCAGATACATTTACTCAACCAGAAAAAGAATATATTCTAAGTCATGATCAGCCATACAATGAATTAATCAAATATATGGTTGCTCATTTCTTTGGTACTAGAGATCGTGGAAGCGAAATTTTTGAGAAAGAGTATCTTTAGAACAAGTGCTGTGATGTTCGAATGCTTAAGCAATATTTTCTCAGATAGGAATTTCTCTACTTTAAATTGAACAAGCAGACGGACACAATCAAAATAACTTTTGTTCTTAATATGCCGGACCAGTAGTCGAAATGCTTGAAGCAAAACTAAAAGCAGATGGCATAATTGATATTGCACCTTATAGTCTTGCTAGCTTATATCAGTTAGCCACATAAGTGATTCAAATTCATTGTCTAAATCAAGATCTAAAAAGGCACATGAAGTAGATTGAGAAAAATTCTCTTGCAAAATACTGCAACAAAAAGCCACAAGAATTTGGATGTTCTAATCAATCGGCTTGCAATTGAAAAAAAGAGAAGAATTCTAAGAAGAAATTTCAAAAGCCTTGGAAACAGAACAAAAATGTCAAGTATCATTTCGTCAAGCAGCAAAAGTTTTCAAAGCAATCAGGCAAATGTTTTATTTGCAACAAGAAGGGACATTTTGCCAAACAATGCAAGAAGAGAAAAAAGGCTCTTATTCAACTTCTTGAACTTATAGATCAACCATAATTTTTAGAAGATTGGTACTATTGGTCAGAAGATCTAGATGATGCCTTGTTATCAATTAAAGTCTAGCCAGATGATTCAGTAGATGAAATGGGCAATGAATCTGAGTCATCATGAAGATTCCTCAAGAGGTACCTATTGATCTTACTATGCAGTCCGGTCTAACTTTTCGTCCATATGTCAAAGTGGTGCTTCAAATTTCTGATCAAGAACAAGTTTCTCTCTCTGCACTTATTGATACAGGAGCAGTTTCCTTTATAATTCATAGCAATTGTCTTCCAAAATCTCTATTCATTCCTACAACAGTTCGTTTCTCAGTAGCTAGTAGAGATTTGTTTCAAAACAGCAAATGCACTAGAGCTATCAATCTCTTGCTATTTGATAAAAGGCATAACTTTTTTGCATTTGATTAATCAAGAGAAGATCTATTGCTTGGGATGGATCCCCTGTTCCTCACGAAGTTGTTGAAGATAGTGGTCACTATCAACTCCAATACTGACGATCATGTTTATTGGACGAGGCTTTTAAGCCAAGAGGGCGTGTGAAAGAGTTGTTACCACAGAAAAGTTTATTTATATTCTCCTTTTGTATTAAGACCCGAGAGTAAGGGCAACATAAAGGCTATGGATGACCAAGAGACAGGAAAAACTGAATTTTCAAATTCTTCTTCAGAAATTCCTTCTTCTTCTAGTTCAGTTACAATCGCCTTACAAAAAAAAAAAAGAAGAATTCTAACAAGAAATTTCCAAAGCCTTAGAAACATAACAAAAATGTCAAGTATCGTTTCGTCAAGCAGCGAAAGTTTTCAAAGCAATCAGGCAAATGTTTTATTTGCGGCAAAAAGGGACATTTTGCCAAACAATGCAAGAAGAGAAAAAAGGCTCCTATTCGACTTCTTCAACTTATAGATCGGCTTGAATTTTCAGAAGATTGGTACTATTGGTCAAAAGATCCAGATGATGCCTTGTTATCAATTGAAGTCTAGCCAGATGATTCAGAAGATGAAACAGGTAATGAATCTGAAGTCATCATGAACATTCCTCGATAGGTACCTATTGATACTATGCAATCTGGTCCAATTTTTCATCCATATGTCAAAGTGGTACTTCAAATTTCTGATCAAGAACAAGTTTCTCTCTCTGCACTTATTGATACAGGAGCAGGTTCCCCTATAATTCACAGCAATTGTCTTCCAAAATCTCTATTCATTCCTACAGCAGTTCGTTTCTCAGCAGCTAGTGAAGATTTGTTTCAAAACAACAAATGCACTAGAGTTATCAATCTCTTGCCATTTGATAAAAGGCATAGCTTTTTTGCATTTGATCAATCAGAAGAAGTGACAAATTTTGGGGAGCAATGCCACTGAAGTTCAAAGGTATTGTTGAGAAGGCTACCATAGAATTCATCTGGGAGCAATTTGAATAGGATTGCAGCTATTATTCCTTGGTGGTAAAAATGTTACTTATTTTATTGCTGTCTTAGATACTCGTTGGCAAACTTTTGGAAAAGCTTTGATCTCAGCTATTGTGGTAGGTTTTAATCAAGGTCATGTTGTCATACAAGTTGAGCCTAACTTTACTCTTGATATTTCCAAGCCTACTTTGCCAAACACTATCAAAGTTTTGATCCAATTACATGGATTAGACATGAATCCCAATGAGTCAGCTCTTGTAATTCATCATTCGATGACTTACAAAGGCCAAACACATCTCTTTTCTTTAAATCACGCAAATACGCCTATTACTAGACTCACTAGTAATGGTACAATCATTTAAGCCTCAAACTTTCAAGCAACACCAACATATGTTGATACTATAGGCAGATTTAGGAAAAGAACTCCTCAGTTTAGACTAGACATAAGCAGAGGAGAAACATCAGGAGTTTCTTCTACATCAAATGTTGGTGATAACCAAAATCAAGAAAATCAAGAAGAACTCGATGTTCAAGTCCAGGTGCCCAATGCTCCAAATGTAAAAATTTTTTGGAATATAGATGGTCTAAAGCCAGAAGAAAGACTAGCATATTTCGAAAAGATGCTAGCTTGGGCAGAAGGAGAAATTCAACGTGCTCCACATTCTTAGCAAAAGAGCAGTCACTCTTCGACTTACTTTAAGATTTCTCGGATCCTTAAGAAGATGGTGGGCAGATACATTTACTCAACCAGAAAAAGAATATATTCTAAGTCATGATCAGTCATACAATGAATTAATCAAATATATGATTGCTCATTTCTTTGATACTGGAGATCATGGAAATGAAATTTCTGAGAAAGAGTATCTTCAGAACAAGTACTGTGATGTTCGAATGCTTGAGCAATATTTTCTTATACAGGAATTTCTCTATTTCAAATTCAACAAGTAAACAGAAACAATCAAAAGAACTTTTGTTCTTAATATGTCAAGACCAGTAGCCGAAATGCTTGAAGCAAAACTAAAAGTAGATGGCATAACTGATCTTGCACCTTTAATCTAAATCAAGATCTCAATCGACAGTAGGGCTGAACTAAGAGAATTTTATTATTTTCAACATTACATTTCAACTCCTTTCGGGAGGAAAGGTTCTGATATCGTTAAATTATAAGAAGTAAAGCATGAACTCTGATACCATTAAAATATAAAAAGGATAAGTGTTTACAGTTTTATGTATTTAATGTGTACTAGCCTCTTGAGCCAAATACAAAGCTCGGTAAGGGTAGCCAACTTCCAGTAATGATGGACATTAAAAAAGCAACATTTTGTTGGTTATTTCTATTGAGCATGATTGGATGCTGAACCTTTTCATCAACCAATTCTTACCATAATTTGTGAAGAATATAAGCCATTCGTTTTCAAACTATTTACCTGTGTAGAGAGATAGAGAGAGAGTGAATAAGATTTAACGTGGATATAGTTTTCTATAGTTAGTTAAGCCAGTTGAGTGCTGAGGCAATCATTGCCTGAAATGGATATAACTCCTCTAACAAAGACCGTATCTTCTGGGGGCTGTCTCTCTTTTCTCTCTCTTGGGAAAAAAAAAAAGGGAGAGAAGTTGGTATGCGAAAAAGCCCTCCAAAAGAAGGATTCATTCATGTTTCTTCCTTTGGGGGGTTACGTTTCTCGTCACTGCTGGAGACAACCGCATTTCGTTTGTCTTTGGCCTTTGCTGCCTTGCTTTGGGACCATGCTTCTGCTTAGAGAAGAAAAGATTATCTGCAGTTTGAGGTAAATGAGTTTGTTTTTGTTTTCGTTTTAAGATTTTAACGCTTTGTGTTGTATATCTTATGGTTAATGAGTTCTTTAAAGGCAATACTGAAAATGGGTTTGTCCCTTTTTGGCTTGTGATTGCTATTGGATTGATATGGCGGTTGATGGCGTTTTGATTCTTCCCAACTGACTTTGCATAGGTGAAAGAAACACAAATGGTTTGGTTTTTGTTCTCTTGATGAAGTATGGGATTGTTCATTTAGAAAACGCAGTTTTAGTAGAGCTTTTGGGTGATGTTATCGGATATTTTTTCTCAAATAGTGATGGCGAGAATTGAAAAATGTTACAATTTTGACGGCCTGTTTCTATTATGTATTTTACAGTGAATTGGCAAAAAGGTATAGATTTATCTCTCACTCTTATATAGATTGTAACAATCTTTGACTTGAAAAAAATGTATCATCATTATACAAACATATCTATTTAGAACGAATAGCTTTTTGGGTGATATCGTTGAATTAAAGGAGTGGAAGAATTAATTTTCTCAATCCTTCTTTTCCCCCCACTCCCCCACACCCCCACAAGATCCAACCCCACCCACCATACCCACCATACCTTCCCCCCTCTCCCCTCCCCCCCCCAAAAAAAAAAAATTTGTTATATAAAATTTGTTTTTCCCTCTCTTTTTTTACCTTAACGGTTTGATGCAAGCATTTGATTGTAAAACATTCATCTTACAGTAAAGAATTACCTTTCATCATAAGATTATTTTCGCCATGATGAGTGTGAAGTTCCACATAAAATTGTTGCTTCTAAAAAATCTTTGCATAACTTCTTAATGCCATTTCATTGAACTTTGAAAGGAACAGTTCGAATGTAAGGATAAGTAAGAAACAGAATAACATTTTCTGTTCTAGTTTCTTTATTTGAGGTTCACCTTTTTGCCGTAAGCCTTTAAGAGTAGCAGGATGCGCCGGAAATCTATACTTGGGTGGATCATCGTGGTATTTGTTAAGATAAATTAGTTTTGTACTTGTTTTACTTCTTGTTTTGCATATAACATATTTTCCAGCATGAATTTGATTTTGAATTTCAGAACAGGAAGTCCTCATCACCTGCCAGTTCAAAAATCTTTTTGGGCTTGATGTAACATTAAAATCAAATTTGTCTTGTTGTTTTTTAGATGTGTATTGGTATAAATGGAAGAGATAGTGATGTGACTGATAGATGACAAATGCACAGATGGTATCAACTTCTTGAACTTGAGTTTGTATGCTAAGGGCTTTGCATTTGACATACTAACATAAGATTAAGATCCAGCCTCATGTGACTTCAAACACTTCACTGGGTTTCTTGCTCTGGCTTTCGATGAAGTAAAAATGAATTGCGTTACTTCTTTGGAAATTCGAGAGTAAGAAAAAATCTTGATTCATTTTTTCCTTTCAGGCTGACAAACTAGTGAAGTTCTTAGATCTGAAGATAATTTCTGCCCCAATTTTATATTGGATTCTTTGTAAGAACCTTCCTTTAACTTCTTTCCTTTTCTCTCTCCCTCCCTGATCCTTTTTCTCTCTCTTATAAGACTCTAATCTGCTGCAGAATTCTAATTTTGTTATCTTAGTTGGTTACGGATGACTGAGAAGAGAATCATTATCCTGGGAATCCCAGATTTAATTAAGCATGAAAGTGGACATAGAAGAAGCAATTCCACTGGAAAATTTGAACTCCTTAATGGAGTACCGATTTTTTCTCGTTATCTCAGACCTTCAACTGGTTCCTGCCATGATTTTTGCAAATTTGGAGAAGAGCGTGCTCTTGAAATAAAGGCAAGAGGCCCCACGAATTTATCAAAAGAAACTACAGAATCACCAGGTGAAGGCCAGCATCTGGACAGAACTCTAACTTCCACTGAGAGAAAGAAGAGATCGGTGGTCAGTCTTAGACATTCTTGTGGTTCCAAAACTCAGAAACGTGGCAATCCCATTGTCAACAGAGAAGTTTCATCATTGACCAACGAAGAAACTGTCTTGGCAAAATTGGTTTCATCACCTGTCAAGGGGACGGATGTTTTGGTAAAACGTGCCAGTGATCCAAAGCTGAAGTCTAAGCTATCAAAGCAATTATCCCTCCCAGTACAGAGATGTTCAAATGGTGGGGGAGACAGAAAAATTAGTAGAAGAAAGGCTATGGGAATGTTCAAACTTGATGTGGACATTGTCAAGGGAGTAGTTCCATCATTGACCAAGCAAGAAACTATTTCGTCAAAACTGGTTTCATCACCTCTCAAGGATTCAAAAGCTGTGGTGAAACATGCTGTTGATCGAAAGATGAAGCCTAATCTTTTAAAGAACTATTCTTTACCAGTGCAAAGAAGTTCTAATGGTGAAGAAAATGGAAGAATTAGAAAAAGCAAGGACATGGGAAATGTTTCAAGGAATTCACCGGGAATTCCAATCAGCATAAGAAATAGCAAAAGCAAAAGAAGCAAAGAAATGAGGAGCCCTGTAAAGGGTGAGAGAAAGGTTTCCATACCATCATCCTCTTTGCCTGCTAAACTTCCTCTCAAGGGTGTTTCAGGCCAGAATGTC
The DNA here is from genome assembly GCA_013180625.2 of Boswellia sacra. Taxonomy (NCBI): domain Eukaryota; kingdom Viridiplantae; phylum Streptophyta; class Magnoliopsida; order Sapindales; family Burseraceae; genus Boswellia; species Boswellia sacra. Next base: position 183,682 of record SNVD02007196.1, on the reverse strand, counting down.
AAAAACTCTAGAAACCTGAATGGGGTTTCACATTTGAATAATCAGAAGAATATTAGAAAACCCAAAACCAAGCAATCCAGCAGCAAGAATGTAAGAGAGAAGCCTTTGCATGTTGTTGAACATAATGCTGAGGACGAAGCTCAGAGACCTGTTAAAGATGACTGTCGTGCTACTGACATGTCTCCGTCCTCATCTCCTTCCCCTGATGATAAAATCTTGAGGCATGTTCAGAATGAAGTTTTCACTGCTCAATTGTCTCCACTCTTGGCAAAGCAGAACTTAGGATACACTAAACCTTTTCATGTTACTCGATCACGTCGATCCTGTCCTCCATCTCCTAGGAGAAAAGGCTCAAGAGCTAGTCTACTTGGAAGTCGTATTGCTCGATCAGAGACATCTTCATTGGCATCATTTTCTACTCCTACTAGTGCCTCCTCTGAACATGGTGAAAGTGATCTTGAAAACCAAACATCTCTTTTGGAAAAGGAACTGAAAACTAGGAGTAAGAAAGGTGAAACAATTAGCTTGAAAGATGAATATAGTCCAGGCCACAAGCTAACATTTAGGAGAGGAAAGGTGATTGACCTTCAGCCTGAGGACAGTACTCTTAACAGGCTGACATTTAGGCCAAGGGTTCTTGATGACAGGAAAGCCATAGGGAACGAAGAAGCCAATGCTGCTCAATTATTCTTATTCTCCATTAAGAAAAACTTGAGACGTACTCAAAAGAGAAGTTATGCCAAACGTACTAAAAATAAAGATTCTGACACTCAGTCACTTCCATCATCGCCTCCATCTCCCAGGGAAAAAGACTTGCTAGGTACTCAATTTGGAACTTGTGTTGCTCGATCATATCCATCCTCATTGGTTTCATGGTCTGGACATGGTGATGCCTCCTCTGAAAATGGTGAAACTGATATTGAACACCAAATATCAGATTTGGAAAAGGAACTCAAGAATAGGTGTAAAACAGATGGAACAATTAGCTTGAAAGATGAATATACTCTTGGCGAAAGGCTAACTTTTACAAGAGGAAAGATGGTTGAACTTCAGTACGAGGATACTAATCCAAGGAGACTCAAATTTAGGGAAAGGGTGCTTGATGACAATCAAAATGGTACAGGTGATGCTAACAAGAAAACCCTTGAGAAACAGGAAGCTGATGGTGGTGAGGATAGTGTCAGTGAGACAGACTCCAAGAAAGTTGTTTTGAAACACCAAGATTCATCAAAGAAAAAAGACTCTCGGAGGTTGTTCAATAATGTGATTGAAAAAACTGTAACCAAACTTGTCAAGACCAGGAAGAGTAAGGTTAAGGCTTTGGTTGGGGCTTTTGAAACTGTGATCTCTCTTCAGGATATCAAACCATCGGCAACAGATGATGGCATACCTAGTGACTCAAGCTCTGTATGATTCTTGAACATATAGCTGCTTTTGTACATATAGATTAATTGGAAGAAAAACAGGGTGATATTGGACTGAAATCACATTCTTTTCTGAACTTCGAAAGAATGGAAGTGCTTTCACTGTGTGTTATCATTTATTATTATTATTATTATTTTTTTAACATTGGTTTGCTGAAGAGTGTTTTCCTTTTTGTTTTTCTTGTCTTTTTGCTGATACTTTTAATCTATGTATGCACTTTTAGAGAGGCGAAATTGTACTTATTTGCATATGAATAAGCAGAATAAGTTCAAATGTTGCTATCAGTGATCATAATGATCCTATTCTTATTTTGTAAGTTGAATAAGGTTGATTGTTGTGGTTTCTATTTTATGATAAAATTACATATTATAATTAGTCTTGCATTATGTGGAGACTACTAGAGAATCAGGCATTCTCTTATGCATTGCATAGTCTTCATTGTGATCAATTTGTTTGAATAGGCAGGTAAATATAGGGGTTCTGCATTCTGTAGAATCTAGAATGTAATACTTACCTGAAATAATAGCTCTACAAGACTACAATTGTTTGTTCAACTTGAGTTTTTGGTAGTTTATCATAAATTGATGAAATTGTTTTGGTAATGTAGAAGCCCATTTATGTTCTTCAAGCCCACTTCTGTTATGTGGATTGGTCCAAATTTTTAACTCAATCTAGAGCCTGGCCCAAGATCGAGACTGCCAATTACAAATCATAAATCGAGGTACAATAACAAGGCCATTAATTAAAAAATCTCTCGTTTTCCGTTTGAGTGGTGCTATTTGTTTGCGGCCTACTTACATGCTAAATAGCCCTTGTCTTTGAATTGGATGAGGATAAAATTGTAATAAAAATTTTAAAAGGGCGGTACATTTGTCTATTGGTGTCTGATAAAAATACCTTAGCATCAATTATTTTTTCAAGAATTAAAAAGCATCGTCTCAGCATGCTTGCACAACTCCATCCAAACTCTTTTCTAAATGATTAATTTGTTTGCAAAGCATCTATGAAACTTAATTTTTGTGACAATCTAATGAAAAACGAAAGTGGTACATTTCAATTGCAAACAATATTTAGAAGAAGGTTTAGTGGCAAAAGGCACTATTATAGGAATTAAAAGCGGTAAAACATTGACGAACTACTGATGATATTACTGTCCATTGTGAGTTGAGTTGAGAAGTTCTTCACAAGGAAAAAAGAAAAATTACAAGTGATATTGTGGATTATCATAAAGAAGTGAAGTAGAGTCATGTGCTGCAAACTACTGTGCATAACACATGAAAAGCTTTGGATTTAATTTGTAAGAATACATATAAAAATTAGTTATGTAAAGATTCTGTAACAGGCGTATATAAAGAAAAGGAAGAAAGATAATAAATTTAGAATTCTTACTATTAAAGATTGTTTGTTAGGTTCCTTTTTCTTTTTCTTTTTTTAACAGTTTTATTCTCTCTTAAGAAAGAGGTATGGTCTTTTTAGTTGATCAATGGGGTTCAAACAATATTAGTTTAAAAGTGTTTTTTTTAAGATAAAAATGCGGATCTTGCTCCAATACACCTAGTGCATCAATACATCTTAAAAAAATTATAAATGTATATATAAAAGTTGTAAACGAAAAGAAAAAAATTGTTTTAAATATAAAAATTATAAATGAATATATAACAGTTTTAAATATGTTACTTACAAGTTTTTTACAATTTTTATATATTTATTTTACAATTTTTATACAACCTGGTGTAGCTGCATGCATATAAGTTTTATATACTTATTTACAACTTAGTGTGGCTGCATGCATTCGGTTATTATATCATAATCCTAAAAATTTATACTTCATATCACTACTTCTTTTTATTCTCTCCATATCGGCCGGCCTCACAGAAAATGCAAATCTAAGACATTTCAAAGCACTGGTGAATATCTGTTCAATTTATACACAGTGTGTTTGGAACCCCTCCTTCAAACAAAGAAGAGAGCTAGTATAATTGTCCCTTTTAATTCTTTGTGACAACTCCGTAAGTTTATAATATATCTTTTTAGGAGGATCAGATGACTATAGATTTAACCTATTAAATTTTCTATTGTGAAAGTTGTCTATATCTATGGATAATTATTTGTATCTACTGTTCATTTTTTAGATCAATGTCAATCATGTCATTCCTCATATGATAAACCCAAGCCGAATTAGAGAGGAATAATACAACCAAAACTGGATGAATAAAAAGGTTGAACTGAATTTCAAAATATAGGTAGAATTAATTAACGAATTAAAGGTGGATTAGGGGCCAGGTCAGCAAAAGTGATAAGTAGAAGATGAGGCAAGTCACTCTCATACTAAAGTTGCCATCTTTTCCACATGTAGAAAATTTTCTTGATCAATCTCCTGTTTCCACTTTCCCGTCTGTGAAAAAGTAGTTACTGGTCCTCATTTTTCTTAATTCTAATTGTAAATTAATTAATTCACAGTATGAGGTGATCCACCTTTTGTATAGCGCCAGTCCAGTATTATATCCTACTCGAAATATATAAAATCTTCGTAAATAGAATACAATTTGAAGTCGAGAAGAATTTGTGTTGATATACACATATCACCTTAACCTTTTCTCCATTATAATTAAATACATGATTTTTTCTTCTTCGTACGTAGCAACTGTCCCATCCATCTTTGTAGCTAGCTAGTGGGGAGCACTCTTAAGTTTTATTCTCTCTAAAATAATACTATAATGACGTTTTTTTAATCAATCTTTAATGAATATATAAAAATGACGTGATATTTTATGAATAATCTCGTGACTTTTCTTGGAATTAATAATTATTCTAATTAGAACAAAAATGTCAAATATAAGACGACATATGATCAGTATTATAGTGCCCCTTGGACTATATGACCGCAACTAGCACACACGAGTGGTGCAAAATTGTAAGATGTTGGATCCTCTGTGATCTTGAGTGCAATCCCTAGCCTATCTTTCGAGCAGTATGTGCGACCTAATTCCTTTCCATTTCTATGGTACTGTCTTGAACTATTTTTTGTACTTATCCGTTTGAACAATCAAACGTGACGATAAGGTGCATAGTTTTGACTTCACTACTCGAGAAACAGGTAGCTACTAATTAATCGATGAAGCAACTAGAAAGCTTGCAATATGATATATATAGCTTTCTGTTCCAAGAAATTGATGTCTATTGCGGCTGTCGAAAATTTCTCGTAAGCTTTGATTGTGAAACTAAGATTTCCGACACAAGAGATTAATCCTGTATCAAAGAAAAAGATGGACATGTTTATCAGCAACAGGTCGAGCCCAGCGCATGAAGTCCCTCTCATTCCAGCAGCTCTGATGCATGCATATAGGGGAATGAAGGAACATATTCACAAGGGTGTGTGGGCAGGAATGATGGCATTGTTGAAGACATTGTTGATCAGCTATCTTTGTCTCTTGAAGAATTTTGTGGAGTGATGAATTGTGATGTTGATCTTGTCTTCCGCTCTTGCCTAAGCTGCCAAAATCAACAGTCACATTGATCAAAACACTACTGTCCCCTTGGACTAACATGTAAACAAAGCCTATCCTATGAGGCTATGGAACCTTGTTCCCTCATAAATGAACTAATCATGTCTTGTAGGATAAGAAGTCTCAATCATGCATATTTCTATGTATGCTTTAACAAAATATTAATGCCTCTTCCCTGTAACTTGTTTGGATCTGCACACTAGAAAATGATCATTCTCTGCCGTTAATTTTTGCCATATATTCATGCTCTAGTAGGGCAATATTATCGATATTTCGTTGTACTTTTCTATACGTTTGTTTTTATAATTATTAATTAAAAAGTTTCTCACTATTTGAGGATGTATCTTTATTTTTGCAAACTCATATAATCCAGTAAGCTTTCCTAACCAAGCATTATTATTCATGAGATTTCGATAGCCTAGTCTCATATATCTTTATGATTTTAAGTCGCTGAGTGTACTGTTGACGTTTTGATAAAGGTGGTCTGGGATCATATGAGAGGCCAATTATATGTGTCTGTTTGCATATGCACGTACGCATAAGCAAGCGACCCTAACCAAACATTTTTCTTCGATTTGGTCCCCTGGCCACAACATTGCACGTGGAGACGCTTACAGAACACAATTTCAAATCATAGGGTGAGCCCAATTTCAGCTATATCGATCGAAGTAGCAGAAAGAGCTAGCGCATAACTTGAACCTCCAAAAAGTCTTAAGCTAGATAACAACGTGATGGAATTGGCAAGATCAGATCGATATATGTCCATCACATGTATGGTGCACGATTATTGGGAAGCATGCATGCTTTGACTGAGAAAGTTGAAATAACTCCATTACTTTTTTCCTCAATTTTTTGGTGCAAATGTGTTTTCTTTTACAAAGTCGCTGTTATAGTCGAAACGCTGAGCATGTCGGCAAGACTAAAATGGCTCTTCTCAATTCCAATTTAGGTATATGTCAATTAAGATGTTTAGTTTTGCAACGACCTTGATCTATGGTTGATCGATGACTCTCATTCATTCAGATCATTGCCTTATTTATTTGTGTACTCTAAAAATTATTTTCAGAAAATATATATTTATCAATACATTTAAATCAATATCAATTACATATCATTTTCAAAATTCAAAAAAATTTAAAATGAATCACATATTCTTATCAAATTTTAAAAACAAAAACTTAAAATACACAAAGACCCACCACTTTAGTGATTTACCAATAATGCTACAGAAAATTTATATAAAAATGGTGTTGGAATCAGGTGAATGTAAAATGAATATAAGAAAGTTAGAGCAATATTAATAAATATTAAGGTTGATATGTAGTGTAGTACAAATTAAACAGTTGATGTCACGTACGTGCCTTTACGTATAAAACTTTGTATATATAATTTTACTCGATGATTAATATATATATATATAAATTAGCTATACTTGGATTGCTCCCGTGACTACACAACAGATGTCAGGAAACTTATTTCCCCCTTCCTCCAACACCACCCCACCCACACCACCTCTTTTTTTTTTTTTCTCTTAAAACCAAAGTTAAAGCTTTGCATTTGATCAATATATATCCGGGACTAGTCTCTGTTCATTTCTCGTAGTGGGGGAGATGCATTTTTTAATAATTTGTGCATTGATGAGTCAATGTGAAGGCGTTCCTGCTGTGTTGTTCTGTTAACATAGGCCTCATACAGACGACTTTTGACAATCAAACTGGCCGGACATGCTCATAATTAACTTCGCCAAAGGTTGTACAGCGGATGTTGAAAATCTAACGCAGTGTCTGGCCGGGTCCGCATGCCCATTAATTGATATGAAACATCAATCTTAATTTCATGGACCCCCAAAACATCTCACAATAAGAAAATAATTGAGTCGCTGATTAATTGGAGCCCTTAAATTATGAGATGACCCCAACAATAGTTATAACACTGAAATCTGTTTTTGCTTGTTGTACGTAATGGTAAATTCAAACACATTGATCATGGAAACAATTTTACAAAAGATAATCTCGATCAGTCAATAGAGTACAAACTATTCAAAGTCATATTAATTAATTTTACATCAGTCAGGCCAGCGATATATAAGCTTTGTATAATCTCTTCACCATTTCTTCTTGACACGCTCTTCTGGTGGCTTCTTGATGATTTTGTCTACGCAAGTACTAATGTTATTCTAGCACTTGTTGTTCTCTTAATCCCCTTTCACATGGTTGGACCGCTGCGATGGACCGCTTGTTGGTTGTTGACAACTTTGATTGTCTTTTTGACGGTAGAGTGCTGCCATCTTGTTGTACAAGTCCATATTCATCGACTGCGTCAAAAACCCCGTTTCCAATTATAACAAGATATATAATTCATTCGAAAAATTCATAAAATGATATTATTAGTCGCAAAATTTATTTTATTATTTATAAAATATCATACTTGTTAATAGTAATATGAAATGCTATATTTTTATAACATACTTGGGCAAGGAAAGCGGCGAAATACGGATCAGGCAAAGGGATTGAAGCATTTGTGTCAGTAGAGTCAGGATTTGGTTGAGGTGGTATCATGGAAGGCATCATGAGGGGAGATGGAACAAACGGCGGAGTTGCAGTGGAAACCGATGAAGGGTGGATAAGTGAAGGGAGAGACGATTGGGGTGCACCACGACCGGCGCCTGCCATAGAATTGATGTCAAGCATTCCTCCCATGCCCATCCCCAGCCCAACAGCTCCCATGCTTGCCATGCGAGCTAGTAGAGACATTTGAAGATGCTGCTGCATTCCTAATGGCATCATCATCTGAGGCATGTTGGCGTTCCTCATACTATGCATCATCTGAACTTGTGCTTGGAGTTGTTTCAAATAGTCTATCACCTCATCCAACATCGATGCCTTATCAGTCTGCATGAATTATATGTCAATCATCATAAATTAAGTATTTTTTATGTAGGGTTACCATGGACAGCCCAAAACTCCACATTGGTATGATATTGTCCACTTTGGGCCTAAGCCCTCATGGATTTGCTTTTGGATTCTACCCAAAAGGCCTCATACCAATGGAATACTTGTCCACACTTATATGCCCATGATCTTCCCCATGTCTAGCCAATGTGGGACTTTGGTTGCACACCCAACAATCCCCCCATCAAACAAAGGACCATACTATTTTGTATTTTTTTTTCCCGAGCCTCCCCACAAATGATCATTCATTTGTATGCTTTATCGAGGCCTTTGTCTACCTCGAGAGCCATCCGTCTTGCTTCATCGAGGCTGCCTTCCTACCTCGAGAGCTTGCTCTATCTTTGTCCCCAAATAGAGCTCAACCACGGATCCAGGGGCTCACCACCTTTTGTTTGGGTTTGAGAATTTTCATCACATATTCTCCTGGTTAAGTCTGGGCCTGGGCTCTGATACCACTTGTAGGGTTACCATGGACAGCCCAAAACTCCACATTGGTATGATATTGTCCACTTTGGGCCTAAGCCCTCATGGATTTGCTTTTGGATTCTATCCAAAAGGCCTCATACCAATGGAATACTTGTCCACACTTATATGCCCATGATCTTCCCCATGTCTAGCCAATGTGGGACTTTGGTTGCACACCCAACATTTTAACATGTTTTTTCAGGGTACGTAGACATTATAACCAGTGATATCAATTATATATTTTTAATTGTTTTTACCTTGCTTGCATTAGGGACTAGCCTTTGAAGCGCTTTCATCTTTTGGTTTATCCTATCTCTCCTTCTCTGCACACAAAAAGTTGATATTATTTATTGAAGTTGTGTATATGCAAAAGGGGTTTGTAAATTAATGTGATTTAACAAAATTTACCCGCTCGGACTGATTGTGAATAGCAGCAGCTCGACTTCGTCTTGATGAGTGGGGTCGGCCAGTTTCGGCACCTTTAATATCTTGACCTTCATCTAACTGGTTTTCCTATTTGTCAAAATAATCCGACAAAATTAATTATGGTATTTGTAGATTAAGAGAAACACTACATAAGGGATCTTCGTTTGCAACCTCTTTTTAAGTTCTACAATTTGTTCCCAGGTTGTCAATGTCTATTGTCAAAACTTCACTCTTATTTATGATCTCTTCATTAATACCTTCCTCCAATTAAAAAACAAAAAAATAAAAACCACCTTCCCTTCTAGCTAGATTTTTTTTTTCTGTAAGTTACTAAAAAAATATTATTTCAAATACTTTTATAGAAATGTTTTATCTATAATACTTATTAATTATTTGAAATAAAAAAAAAACTCTGAGTTTGACTAATTCTTTGAAAACCTTGATAAGTAGTAAACAACTATATAACAATCACGTTACCAGCATCATCTAAATGAAAAAGCATCGGCTGTTCTCCTCTCTAAAAGCAACAAAAAAGACCACTAGTGCACTTTTAAATGCAAGGTAAAGACTAAAAAAAAAAAAAATATTAAATAATTACCGATCCACCATGACTAGCAGAGTCTTCATCAGTAGTTTTGGCCTTCAAGTTCCTTGGAGATTCATAGGAAGCCCATGTCATCATAGTCGTGTCATTGTCCCTACAAAATGTTGCACTAGCACATGCACTTCTATCTACCCTTTCTTCTTGCATACTGCCACCGCCAATATTTCCTCCACACTGACAAGAATCAGCCCGCAATCGCTTCTTATGCATCCCCGACGGCACCATCTGGACCTGGCCGGAGCTCTCAGAACATTTCCCACCGGAGGAGGGCACCCTGGAGCTCATTTTTACCTGTGGCTTGTGGTCCTGTTGGAGTGAATTTATACCCTCTTTGTGGCAGGTGGCTTGATGAACTATGGACTCTAGTGTGCCACCGGACCTACCCCATGTGGGCTTTGTCGGAGCAGTGGGAAGGAGCCCACCGAGCCCATGCATGGCTAGCTGGCCATTCTGCCATGTTAGTTCTGCAACTTCATAGTTGGTCCTGAATTTCAAGCACAACGTTGACTTAGGGCTGTCCTTTGAACAAATAAGTCCATCAAAATGATGATGGTGAAGTGGAATATCATCACATGCTTAAATGTACAAATTCTATTGGAATAAATAATAAATGTAATTATAATAATTTTTATTTTTAAACGTATTGAATTGGTTTGGGAACATCTTTTGGTCAAAACAATACAATAAGAAAATTTTGGGTTGTTTTATATATAGAATATGACGATAAAAATGTGAAAATGATTGAAAAGAAGAGTAGGTAAGAAATAAAGGAAATTATGGTTTCTTCTGGAGAACTATTACATCATAACTTTAAGAAGAAAACTAAAGATGGTCATGGTTCAATAATTTAACAAATGGACAAATAAAGGAACAATTAAAAAATAAAAATAATAAGTAATGAAAAAGAGATGATAACTCTTGAAATTAAAGGAGGGAAATTATACAAAGTGGAAGAGAGAGAGTTTATATAATATTTTCAATATATACAGCTATTTTTTTTAACCAGAGACATTCTTTAGAAAAGATTAACAAAAGAGTAGATGGAGATGCAGGCATGCAGCTAGGAGCTAGCTAGTAGAATTAAAAATACATATGGAAAGTTAAAAAAAAAAAGGAAAAAGAAGAAACAACTGAAATTAATTATTATATATATCTGGAGAAGAAAAAGAGTGTAGTGAATGAAGAAGAGAGAGAAAAATTTAATTACTAGATGGCAATAAATAATAATATTGAATAACGAACCATTGAATATTGTATACAATAAATGAAACGAATTAAAGAGCGTTTCCAAGCAGAAAACACAAGGGAAAGATCATAAGAGTATCCGGACTCATGACAGCCTCCTTGTTAGAAAATTAAGAAGCTAGAGATAGGCTAGGCTAGTTCTTTGACATATCTTTCTCTGCAAAGAATATGAAAACACAATATATATGAATGAAGTGTTATGCTGCACTTCATTGCTCTTGGTGAGTGGCCATGAATTAAACAAGTAATTAATCAAGAATTGTACAGTAGAGAAAAGAATTGTACAAAATAACCCTCCAAAAAAAAAAAAAGCACTGTTCATACATGGGGAAAAGGTGATGATTACTACTAGTAGTAGTGAGATTATTGTGTTGCTGAGAAGTAGTGTTGTTGTTCACGTAAGAAGATCTGTTTCCCTCTGCTCGTTCGATTTTTTCTTGTCTCTGGTGCCTTAGATTCCAATTTGGTACTGTACACTGACTCATGATGAATATGATTCTCTTTCTTTCAGCTGTGAACAGAAATTTGAGATTTAGGTTTTATATATTTCTTTGTCTTCTGGTCCCCCTTCATGTCACTTTTCAGTGGATAATTGAGATTTAACACACAACATGTGGTGCCTAAATCATGATCCTCAAACACACAATCGGATATGCATGCTTGCTGCCTTTCTTGTCTGTTACCATTTTATCCAGGAACCAACAATATACAAACTGATCAACAAGGAGCTGTGTTTTATTTTCGTCTAATTCTAGGATTATCATGCTCTAATATGTTATTTAATTAATACACCTTTCAAGGATTCAAATCAGAGTTACAAATTTCTTAAATCTATGGGACCGATGGTGGTTTTTGAACTTCAAGGGATTATTGTAGTGGTGGCCTGCGAGAGTCCTCATAATGAATGGTTTTGTATATATATGTATTCTTATAATTAATACAACAGAGATAAATATCCTGTTGGTGAGAATTTTATGGTTGTGGGATGTAGACAATTCGAAATCAATCCTGGTACACATATTGCAGAGACCCCATTTAGTTACAAGGGTTTCAGGGAGGTTGCGCCATAGCTAGTAAAAAATTTCATAACGGCAATAAATGACTTGGAACAGTCAGCCAAGACTGATTACATTAGCAATTTGGAAGAATTTGTCCTTTTCATTGAATCCTTCCAGGCTTTTGACAATCAATATTGTCCTTTGATTCAAACATATCAAATGTATATATTAGTTTATGTAGTTATCTCCAACTTAGAAATTAAAATTACTGGAGTTTATTACTCAACACCCTCTTGGAAAATTAATTTTATGTCGTATTCCCATTATTCTTTTTTTTTTTTTTCGAAGTTTGCTCTGGGGGCTTGAACTTGCTCTTTCTTATTATTATTAGAGTAATACTACTCATACAAACTATTTATACAAACTCACATATACAAACTGATATGATATCCTTATATGATTGTCACATCACCTATATTAATTAATATTATTTATTATTAATATATATTTATTAAATTACTGTATTTATTTATCAAATCAGTCATGTCAATTTGTATGGGTGAGTTTCTACAAATAATTTATAAGAGTAATATTACTTTTATTATTATTGGCGTTTGTAGAGTTATTTTATATCCATTATAATTTCAATACATAACGCGTTTAAAAGTTGCAACTAAACTATTTGAAGAGACGTAATACGATTTTATATATTATCTGAGTTGGTGATAATAATATGAACAAAACCCTAGAATTGAACCTTACATGACATCTTTCAAATCAGCAGCTTTGTCGCTTTCTTTTATCTTCAGCCGTCTATATATATGTTCAAATTTACAGAAATGTACGAAGACATGAAGCATATCACCATGTATACCCTCAAAGAATGATTTCATTGGCCTCTAGCTAGCTATAAGAATTGAGATGTCGAAATCAAAGAGATATATTAAATAAATGAAAACTTCATATATAACACTAATTCGATAATTTTACTCAATTAAAACTAATTTATTATAGTTATTACATTGAAATGTATAAAACCAATTTTAATGAATATAAAGGATGATATTAATTCGATAAAGTATCATTATATAATAATAATAAATATTAAATGGGATAATTTCAAAAACTGCCCCTGAGTTTTGGTTTAATATCAAGCAGAAACCATCTATACATTTTTAATCAATAACACCCCTGAACTTTAATTCAAATCATCAACAGTATCAAAAAAGACACATATACCCCTCTTCTCATATACTTGCATATAGTTGAAATTACATAAGTTAAATATTATAATAAAATGATCAAAATACCTATAAAATATATAAAAATATTATTAAACAAGGTAAAGCACATGGACTTTAAAAGTCAAAAATACCCTTAATTAAAGTTGAATTTGAAAAATGAAAATTACATGACCATTGGATCAAACATTTTTTTAATTGTTTTAAGAAATTGAAAAGTCTCAGTCATTTTTATAGACTTAATAACAAAGTGTTTTTTTAAGGATCCAATCACAATGTGAAAAAAATGGTTGTTTATGTAGTGTCTCACTTTCATAAAAAAATTCTCACTTTTAGTTTCTTAAAAAAATTTCAAAAAATGGTTTTAAAAGATTGGATGCAGTGTCTCATCTTCGTATACTATTTTTTAAAAAAATAATTATTTTTTATTTTTTTAAAAAAAGTATAATCTTCATATCCAACGGTCATGCAATTTTATTTTTTAAATTCAACTTCAATTAAGGGTATTTTTGACTTTTATAGTCCATCTGCTTTATCCATCTGCTTTATCTTGTTTAATAATATTTTTATATATTTTATAGGTATTTTGATCATTTTATTATAATATTTAACTTATATAATTTTAATTATATGCAAGCATATGAGAAGAGGGGTATATGTATCTTTTTTGACACTGTTGATGATTTGAATTAAAGTTCAGAGGTGTTATTGATTGAAAATGCATAGATGATTTCTACTTGATATTAAGCCAAAACTTAGGGGTAGTTTTGAAATTATCCCTAGTTCTATATCGACTAAATGGTCTTGAATTTGATAGAAACAAAGCTTCCAATCATTTACAAGTCACATCTACCGCAGAACACTCAACTGCAAATTCATTACGCATCCTTCCTTCGTTCCAGATCAAGTAGTTCTCAGTTCTCAGCCAGAAATTGGTTGTGGGACACATAACGAATAAATGCAGCAACACAATGCCACTCAGAGTCCTTCTATAGAGCTGTACATGGTCCTCCATGGCCACCACGTATCTCCATCAATCATTTTCTCTAATAACAACTGATAATCAATCTCAACGCTCCCATGCTTTCTTCCTTTATTATATCACAATATTATAAGCTCCAATCGCGTATCTCTTCATGTATAAACTTAATTATGGGCAATATTGCCCATGTTCATTTTCTTTTTAGCTAGTAAAAGATATATATTTACTCTAGCTACTTGAGATTAAAAGGGTTAGATTTTAGTTAGATATCAACTTTTGCTAATATCTAAGCTTATGAATTTGTTTAATGATCTTGATTTAGAGATTAATTAAACTTAATTAACGGTTATAAGAAGCCGCATTTGCAGTCATGTTTGGTAATTAAGTTTGGAGTGGATGGATGTTGACATGGGCCTAACATCCATGACATCTAACTGCAAGCATGCATGCATGGATAGTAAGCGGAAGAGATGATAATCTTCAAATTGCAAAGCATTAAGTTCCTCAACTACCTGGATAGAGGTGACAATGTCATAATAATAAGTTTTTATTGTTGTTCGATGTGAGCAAAGTTGACAAAAACCATATACTTTACTGTTATCGGTTTAGTACAATCTGGGGATTTAAAATTGAAGTATTTTTAGAGATTGGGGATTTTATTTTATTTGTTTTTAGAAAAAAACAAAAAAAAACAAAAAACAAAAAAACAAAACAAAAGAATGGGCTATTAAAGTTCTAATAAGTTTATAACCTTGAGGGCCTTGGCTTCAACACAAAGCTTAAGGCTCTGTGGTGGTGGCTTTGAATTATGCATAGCCAAAGTGAGTGAATGTGTGAAACAACTAAAGGCGTGTGACACCGCAAGAGAATGGGGACGAAAAAAAATAACTTAGGATTCAAAGTGCCTGGCGCACTGTAGTAGTCTCACTCTAACTAATATAGATGAGAATCAATTGTAAGAGTTAGGAAAGACATTGAAAAAGTTTAATAGGAGTTTTAACTTCACAGATGGAACTTGATTTAGATTTTGGATGCTTAATAATAATGGGGTTCATCAATTCTTGAGCGCTTTTACAATTTTTCACCTCTTACTCTCGACCAAACAGAGTTACATTTCTTTCCCTGTGAAAAATGCCGCTGGCCGCGGCAACTGTGACTCTCTTAGCAAAGTGCATGCAATGTGGAATTCTTTCCTAAGCATTTGAATGTGCAGAATGCTGCACAGCTAGCTTGCTTAATCAATTACTGAATTCTAATTTCACCAATTTCCAGTTAGAATGAAAGAGAGAGTAAAGATATTCACATTAGAAATATAAAGTCTGGACTATGTGCATGCCGCCAGATTTTGCATACGCGACAGGATTCCAAAAGCCTGAACCCCTTTTTCGGTTAACGCAAGTTAAAAAGAGTTCCACTGCACAAAGGAGTTGGCCGGTTCTCATTTTATGAACCCCCTCATCTATATAAAGAAGAGAGATCTTTTATCAGTATTAAAGGGTTTGACACAAGATTTCCGAATTGAATGAATCGATTAGAAATTATTAGATTTTAATTTGCTTATTAGTTAGTACATAATAGATAACTGTATGCGGAGAAATATGGTGACACAACACAGACCAAGTTGTCCAATTCTATCAACTTCATGTTTGTGACATGGAAGCTACGATCAGCGACATTTTTAGTATTATTGAGCCAGGATCAGGGGCATGCCCAGCCTGCAAATGAAGTTATTAGGTGTGGACAAATAGCAGCCACAAATTTGAGAATATCTCAACTTTTCAATTTGCACCTTTTAACCAATTAGAGGGTTTATTCTGTTGTTCATCTGAACTTTCGGAAAGACCTTTTGAAAAATTCACCCTGGCTGATACCATTTTTTTAAATATGTAGCTTTTTTTAAAGCTGATACCATTCCAACATGCATGACATAACTTTTCTGATAATTGGCTGGTTTGAAAGCAAAGTCGGGTATCTTCAGAGGCGTTAAAATATTCTGTTTCACTATCTGTCCACGAAGTTAAAGTTAAGGCCAAGAACTTGCACTTTTATCACTTCCCAAATGAGTAATTATAGCTATTTATGTATTTGAATGACATATACATATGTAGGTAATTCCAGAGTATTTTTATAACTAAGCAGTTTAATATATATTAAGTATAACAACAGGAACTCCATTTTGTTTTATACATATATTTGTCACCATCTTTGTATATATTCTCTTTCCCCTCGGGCCTCTCTTGACATCTTCAATATTTTCTTCCATAAGTTAAAGCAAAACCTTAATTTGTTTCTTCAATTTTGTGTTTAGCTTTCATCTTCTGCCCATTTGCCCAAGCAAGAATTGATTTCAGCTTCTCATGCCTGAAATTTGCTCATGTGACACACCAAGATCAGCAAATAAGCCTAGCGTAGCATTTATAATATTTTTTAGATATATAAGCAACATATTGGTATGAAATTAGTAATGAACACTTGCTTAAAGAACTTGAATTTTCAAAATCGATTGCTCAATCATTTCCGGGGTGAAATCAGAGAAAGTTTTGGTGAAACAATGAAGCTTTACCTTTCAACCTTCTCCCTAGCATCTGCTACAGGTGTTGATCTAAAAGAGGATGAACGACTTGGAACCGTTGGCTTCCTAATGGAAGTTTCACCTGTTACATTATAATTTTTTCATATTAATTACTCGCAAAGAATGACATTGAGAGATTTGTGATCTTGTGCTGAGACTCACCAGCATTTTTTGTGTTGTTAAAAGAGGGTCTCCTGGTTACTTCACTAGAATGAGGCTGCAGTGCATTTCTGCTTACTTCTTTTCTCTTCTCGTTCTTATTCTGATGAGTTTTGGCTTCTTCGAGTGAGTGAATGGCGAATGTTGCTGCTAAGACCGCAGTTGCAAACTCACCATTTTGCGGATCTCGATCCTGACTCAATGACCTGGAAGCCTGCCGGCTTTTCTTCCTGATTTGCAGGTTGAAGAAACCTTTGCTTCCAGTCCCTGGGGAGTCTGTTGGCCTTCCCATTTTGCTACCTTTTTTTTTTCTTTCAAAGGCAAGTGTTTGACTGCAAACCAACCTCCTTGCAATGGCTATTAATACCAAATAAAAGCATGGGAAGCTGTAATGCAACGTCTTGTAATATTTATAGCTATGCAGTGTGTAAGGCAATAGTCAGGTGGGCTGCATGTGATCGATATTTAGCCTTTGAAAACAGCTGAGAACTTCTCTTCACCGCTCTTTACCGCCTGATTTAATTGGTTTTCTCTATAGTGTAATTAAGTTGACTCTGCATATACTTATAAAGAAATATTTAGCAGAAGTCATTTTGCAAATCTTAGATTCTTCTGTGTAATATTCTTGGCGGTTGGCTAAAAGGAGAATGGAACCTAGTAAAGCAAGAAAGGAATTAATGCTTATATTCCCCACTTTTGTGCAGCACTCCAGCTATTCCTGAGTATCTGTTGCCAGTTGCCGCTGAATAAAATGGTACATCCGTCCATGCACCAGCTGTGGAATAACTGAAAATTTGCGGCCCAATGAGTCAAATTAATTGTTCTGAAAGCAAAGTCATATCCCTCATCAATCGTCATTAACCAACCATTTTCAGCTGGAGAATGATTAGTAAAGGTTTAATGTGGCACAAGTATCAGTTTATTTTAAATTTGCTCATGATGTAACCAAGGTTGCTTGACTGTACAGGATTCCTACATGCTGCCGTATCAAGAATTATTAATAGAAGTTGTGTGTAAATATCCTCGTTAAACAAGAATTATGTTGAAGAATAAGCTACGAAGTCCAAATACAAGGCTATTGGCAGCCACATAGAGCCACCAGTCAGATTAACTTTTATGAAACAGTAAAACTTTTATTCCACTAAAGATTAAAATTTTCACTGCCTTGCAGTGTTGCATTGGATACAATTACACTTTTTGTTGCTACTTTTAGAAGAACACAATTTATCCCACATAAGAAATTTGGCAATACTTCGTTGCAATATAGCTTTCTGTAAGGGGGATAAACAATTCTGGAGCTCTGCAACTTATCCAGTTGAATAGGACAGCTTATATTTAGTTTACTCAAGCATCCAGTATGAAGTAAGTTTGCCCAGTATGAAGTAAGAAATTTAGTTACAATTTAATTTCTTGGAGAGTTTTGTGGTGTGCTATTACGAGATAGCTACCATGGAGGCTACAGGAATTCTGATTAACTTTGGGAACTTCTTTTTATATAATAAATTAAAGCTGCATAACCAGGAAAAAAAAAGTGCTAACAAGAAAAAGATTGTCTGCATGCTGGATGCTAATTTGTGTCCATATTATGTGAAACCATCACAATTGTAAACCATGTATATAGTACATAGAATTGAACAACCAAATAGATAAATGTATTCTATGTAGAAATTACACACTTCCAATTCCCATTGCCATTCAAGAAGAACATTAGATTCCAGAAATATTATATACATTTCGAGCATCTTGTATAACTTCCTTTTCAAATGAGTCTAATTCATTGTGCGTTTAACAGCAGAAACACTTGACAGGAGCCTTTCCTCTTGATCTAATCATTTTTGCCTTTTGCTTTATCTCAGACTCCTTGTTTCTTCTTTCTTCCTCGGCCTGCACTCTTGCTCCTCCAGCAATATGCTCAATTCTTGCTATCTTGTTTTGGTAATGCTGTTGGTTTAGTGTTCTTCTCTGCTCAATTTCACCCTGCATTTCATCAATGATCAGAGGCTTTTAATCATTGATATCATGAACTTAATTTAAAGACAAATTGAAGTATATAAAACCTTTTTCTTTTCCATTTTAAGTTTGGCTTGCATCTTCCTCTCATTCTCCCAAGCAAGAATTGAAGACTTCATCTTCTCATACCTGAAATTTGAGCTTATTATTAAAATATTAAAAAAAAAAGAGATCCCCAAGAACTTGAACCGCGCAAGCATCTAATTTCTATATATTAATAAGATTAAATTCATTCAACTTTTAATCTTTTAACTGCTCAAACAATTAAAGTGACCGTTTATTAATCTTTTCCATCTGAGCTCTCTCCCAAGCATCTGCTTTTGATTCAACATTCTTTTGTCTTGGTAAAATCCCCTGCTGCCTTTGATTTAAGTCCACAGGTGTCATAGTTCTTGTAGAGGATGAACGACTTGGTCTGCTGATTGGCAAGGTACTTTCTTGAGCTTTATGAACTGCTTCCGCTGAATTTCTAGACGAAGTTTCACCTGGAAAGCAGTCTTTTATTATTCTCTGACAACAAATCATTCTGGAAATTTGTATCAGGTGTTTACAATTACCTCCATTCCTCATTTCCTTGCCAGAAAATCGCCTGGTTACTCTACTAGAACTCGGCAGCTCAGTTATGCTATCTTCTTTTCTACTCTTCGACTTGGTCCTTGATATTTCAATCTCCTCTCTCATTTTTCTTCGATATTTTTCTTCAGCTTCTTCAAGAGAGTAAATGGCAAATGCAGCAGCTGCAACTGCAGCTGCAAATTCGCTGTCTCCTGAAACATAGTCCTGACTCATTTGCCAAGAAAACTGCTTCAGGATCTGGAGCCAGTTCTGCACCTTGTTTTCCAATAAATCTGGCAATTGAAAATTATGAATTCATCATGTATATGCTCAGTTTGCCTTCGTTTCATGGACTAACATATATTATTAAATTCTCTCTTCAGCTTTTAGTTATAAGAATATGAAAATTAGCAGAATGATGGATTTATTTTCTGCAGGGTGAAAACCATTCTGGTATATGAAATATTACCTCCTATAAATGATTCTATTTGTTGAAATGGTGAGCATCTTTCGCTAGTGCTGCTGGATTCCCCCTGTCGCGGGTCAGAAAATCTCACTCTAGCAAAGTCATCAGTAGACATGTACATGGAAAGTGAAAAAAATAAGCACCAAAAACAATGTGGTTCGCAAAGTCCTATTAAGTGTTGCGTTATATTAAATTCTATTAAATCTTAAGTGGTAGAAACAAACACCTACTTAGTTTGCTATATTTTATTTGAAAAACTTTTTCAATGACAAGAAATGTGCAGGATTCTTATATTATAACATATAATGTCCTCTTTTTCTCTTTAAATTTCAAAGCTATTGATTCTTGAAATCAGATAATTGACAGTTTTCCTTGAACCAGATAGGAAAGAGAAATGAGTTCTCACATGGCATATTTGACTTAATGAAATTCAATGCATTTGAACTAAAATTTTATTTTTATATTTTTTTTATTCAAATCTACCAAGATTAAACAAAAAATGGCAAAGTAAATTATTAGCTGAGTGGTGGTACCTCTTTTGCTTAACCAAATTCTCCATTCCTCCAAATCTCTTTTGCTGATCTTCTGTCAGGTTCTCCTGCCTTCTCCTGGTGAAACTATGTGATTGTAAAGAAGACTAGAAACATCAGCTATTGATAGGAATAAGAAACCTTGAAAGAGAGTCTTGCTTTCCCCTTATGAGAACAGCGGACAGGAACAAGCAAAGTGGGATATACCTTTTACACAGCTTTTGAAGGAAGCAAAGAATCTCTCCCCTTTCTGCCTCTCTCTCTCTCTCTCTCTCTCTTTCTCTCTCTGATATACAAAGGCCTGGATTTTTTCAAGTTATTATATGGCTGACAACTTCATTGCCTCCCTCCATTATACACATTTTTAGCATAAAGTGATCATATCATCTTTTAAATATTAGGTTAACAAGGATTCATCAAGTGAATTTCATGCTCAAACAGTTATTCCCTCTAAATGGAAGGGTATAATCGCACATGCATTCACAGGTTGGCCAAAACTTGCGTTCTAGTTGGTCCACCTGCGGAAGGAGATCATGTAACCCAACTCATAACCCAATATCTGTCAAAATTTAACTTGTTCTTCATCACCAGGTTGGCCAAGTAAGATTTTAGTGGTTTTGTAAATTGCTGAAGTCTGAAAACAGATAATTAGCTTTTTGATTTCTTCTCTCCTGTTCCCCTCCTATAGAATCCTGGTTTGCTTGGTCTTTATGTTTTCTCTTTTCACTTTTCACTTACTGGCTTGAGAATCACAATTTGATAGATGCTTCTCCAGCATATATAATCTACCTAGCTTTAACTCACTTAGCGTATTAGTTTCTCATTAAGAAAAAAAGTTATTAATATTTTGCTGATGACAATAATGTATTAACAGTAGCAATATAATATGACCATGAACAAAAGTGCTTTGCTACTGATTAATTCAAGACATTTGCATAAGGTCATAGCTGGAGCCAAGAATTTATTTAGGAGATGTGAATTCAAACTACAATAGCGTTTAAAAAAATTCTTAATAAAAACATAATTATTGAAATCCTAATATTTATTATAATTCTTTAAAGATATTTAAATTTATATTTGTCTTTGATTTAATTTCATATTTTGAAAGTTATTCTATAGATGATATAATTAAAATGATATGAGTTGTAATAAATTTAACGTAACATAAAACAAAACTATATAATAGAAATATGAAACGAAATAGTTATTATAGAAGCTCGATACTGACAAAATATAACTAATGGGTTATTACAGACAAAATACTTATATGCTGGGATAAGAAGAAACTCTTGCTTTTAATTACATGGAAAAGTAAATGATCGTACTAACAAAGTCTTTAAGAAGTCAGAACAACAAAATTCAGAATAAAAAGAAGCCTATTCTAATTCTTTTCTTTTTAGAGTTTTTAGACAATTCAATGAGAATGTTGTGAAGTATTAGATATTTTACTGTCCGTGGTAAAAGGTAAATATTCATTTTGTATAAAGCGGTGATTTGAGGCAGTGGAGCTTTCTATAAATACCCTACTGCTCATCCGGTTTTTTTAAAACGTTAATAAGAAGAACAAATAATTATTCTTACATATTTTCTCTCTGTTGTCCCATCTTTTCTCCTACCTCTCAATATCTCATCTTCTCCACCGTTTTATCTCATCTTTTTCATTTACTTATTTCCAATTTCTCCTCTATTACATTTTCACCATTGCACATGACATATTCTTTTCTTCCTTCAACACACACGTATATATAGATATAGATATAGATATAGATATAGATATATATACACACACATTATATTAAAATCATTACAACAATTATATATTATTATAAACATTACACTTATTCTATACTTAGATTATAAGAGAGAAGATGGTTTTGTACTAAAAAAAAAGGAAAAAAGAAAGTATCTCTAACCATAAAAATATCCAACCGCTCGAACTTTCCTCAAACAAGCTGACCAGACAAGTATAGTGTAAAACACTACCATAACCTCACCATTTTATGCGCTGATCATGTCCACTAAGAAGCAGAAAAGTAAAACATAAAAATAAAAATACTAAATGCAAAACCCCTTGAATAAATATGATATTCAAAATGTTCACTATTCCATTGCATTAGTCTGGTGTGGTAAAATGATAACCACATAGGTGGCATCGACAGAAGGAGGAAGAGACAAGAAGGCAATTATAGTAAGTGACTTGTGTCACTTTGATATTATACATTTTTAATTTATTAAAATTATGTGATTTTAATTATAATATATAACTCTCAGATATAAGATTATGTACCACAAATATAAATATAATTTAAAAAATATATTTATTAGAAAAATTTTTGCAAAATAAAAAGCATCCATTGCTCCATTCTTCACGACAATATGCATGGTTTTGCTCCTGGTAGGCAAGCTATCCCCAAGGATTGCATTTTGATAACAATAATCCTACATCTAAACCAGCTGTGAAAAAAAATGTCTTCAAAAGATGTGCAGAAAAGCTAACCAAATGCCACCAATGCAAACACTAAGAATGTCATTAATACTCATCAAAAACAAAATGCTATCACTTTAGGCAAACACTAAGGCCACTAATGCTACAGCTCAAAAACTATTGCAGTTAAGTGTTAGATCATCAATAGATGATGGGCAAAGAAGAAAACTCAACTAATAAACCAACCTTTTGTTGTAGCAGCTATATGCATGGGAGTACATCCTTCGGTTGATTAATTATGAACAAGTTGTTTATTATCTTGCACCATCAATCTTACTAATGAGTGATGATGATAAATGAATGGCTGAGTTTCAATCTACATTTAGTTTCCAAGCAAAGAAGGGCTTTAGAACCAAGTCCATGGCATAGTTTTGTATAATAGAGTTGTTATGACTACCATGCTATCAAACTTATCAAGTCAGGTCAGATGATATTTATTAGTAGATTATGCAACTTGATAACATCATCTTTTCAAGTAATACCTTCATACCGGTAAAATAAATGAAGCTTCCCATAACCTATGATTCATCTTAATTAGGATGTTGTCCACACAATGAAGGGCTTGTTGATGATCACTCTACTCTCCACAATGGACTATTTATTGTTAATATTGATTAAAAGGGCAATTATGTAATTCATGAGCTTAGGGGCAATTTTGTAAAGTCACAACAAAAGTTAGTTAAGGTTGTTATGAGTCTGTATATATATGCTTTGCAGAGTGTATATCGGTAGCAAGAAAGAAATACAAAAACAGTTTTCCTTTTCTTGATTTCATAACTCCAGAATTCTAATATGGTATCAGAGCTCTAAGATCCAATGGAAACCTTTCTCGGAAACCCTCAGTCGAATGCAGGAACATTTCTTGATGCTGAAACAGCCATGAATCCTTCATCTCATACCTCCACTCTGCCGACAGTTCTTCCTAACTCCTCCATCAAACTTCAGAGAGCAAACTATGGATTCTGGCGCACTCAAATTCTTGCTACACTCAGGGCTTTCGATCTTGAAGGATATGTTAATGGAGAGAAATCGTGTCCAGCAAAAATAATCTCTGTTCGATCAGCTAACAATCCGGATGAGGTATCAACTCAACTCAATCCTGAATTCTTTAATTGGAGAAGAGTTGATCAGTTCATACTTAGCTGGCTATTATCATCTATCTCTGAATCAATGTATGGAAATGTAGTTAGATGTATAACAGCCATGGAAATCTGGAATGTTCTTGAACAATTATTTTACACAGAATCTAAGGCTAGATCCATGCACTTAAAGCATCAGCTTCAAAACACTAGGAAAGGATCACTAAATATAGCCAATTACATACTGAAAATGAAAGAAATTGCAAACACACTGATGGCTATTGGACATAATGTTTCGGATCTGGATCTGCTGTTTCATATTCTTGATGGTCTTGGACCAGAATTTGATGCTATAGTGGTAAATCTTACCTCAAGAGCTGGTATAATATCATTAGAAGAAGCTCAGTTTCTGCTTCAAAGCTATGAAATGAGACTGGAGAAGTTTAATTCCACTCAAAGTCTTAGCCTAGAACATAGTGCTAACATAGCATCTAGACCATATCAATTTGGTGGATCAAATCAGTTCACTGGTCAGCAATTTCAATACTCTACTGGAGCTAGACAAGCTTCTAACCAAGGATTTAGGGGAAGAGGAAGAAACATATTTGCTGGAAGAGGATCAGGTCACTCAAATGGAACCAAACCAGTGTGACAATTGTGTGGGAAAACAGGACACACAGTGGTCAAGTGCTATCATAGGTTTGATATAAGCTATCAAGGTCCACAACCAGCTCAATCTTCTCAAGCATTCAATGTTAATCAGTCTTCACAGCAAGTATTTCCGAGATCAAATCAAACATCTGCTGCTTCATCATCTGTTGTGCAAGATCCTGCTTGGTATCTTGACACAGGTGCAACAGATCATATAACTTAAGACATGAGCAAGCTTTCAGTGGCTGGCAAATATACAGGTCCAGAGACAGTACAAGTGGGTAATGGTACTTCCTTACCTATTACTCATATAGGATCAGGTTATTTACTGTCTCTTGACAACTCAGCATGCTTTAAGCTCCAAAAGATTTTATTTGTGCCAGAAATTACTAAGAGTTTAATTAGTGTCTCTCAACTTCTTAAAGATAATAATATAATTGTTGAGTTTCATGATCATGGCTGTGTGATTAAGGACAAAACTACCAGCAAGATTCTGCTGGAAGGATGCCTGAGCAATGGACTGTACCAGATAGCAACAACTTCAAATAAAACTGCCTTTCATGCATCAACAAAGAAAGCTCCAGCTCCTATGTCATTGTTTTCCTCATTAACTCAGTCTACAAGTTCAGATACTTCTGCATTAACAGTGGTAAGAGATCAACACTGTGGCACAGAAGGTTGGGTCATCCACACTTTCAAGCCATGCAGAAATTATCTACAACTACAAAATTATTCAAGTGTGTAAACAAAAATGACTATTTCTGTGAATCATGTAGATTTGGCAAACTATGTCATGATACTTATCCTAAGTCAGATTCTAGAACAAGTTCACCACTTGACATTGTATATACAGATCTATGGGGACCATCACCAATAAAATCTGTTGAAAGATATTCCTATTATGTGAGCTTTGTGGATGATTTCAGCAGATATATATGGTTATTTCCTCTTAAATCCAAATCTGAAGTGATCAATGTGTTTAAACAGTTTCTAGCACTAGTTGAGAGACAATTTAGCACAAAGTTGAAGTGTTTACAAGCTGATTGGGGTGGTGAATACAGACCACTTATCCCCTATCTCAAGGAACTGGGAATTAATTTTAGGCATCCATGCCCTTACACACATCAACAAAATGGAATTGTGGAGAGAAGGCATAGGCATATAGTAAATATTGGTCTCACACTACTGGCACAAGCTTCCATGCCTCTCTACCTCTGGTGGTTTGCATTTCACACAGCAGTCTATCTCATAAACAGACTGCCTTCCTCATCAGTAAAGTTTCAGTCACCATTCTCTGTTTTGTTTCATGTGGAACCAAATTATAAAATGCTTAAGGTATTTGGATGTGCATGTTATCCCAACCTCAGGCCCTATCAGTCTCACAAGTTCTCTTTTCACACATCAACATGTGTATTCATTGGTTACAGTTCATCACACAAAGGATACCTGTGTCTTCACTCAACAGGCAGAGTTTACATTGCACAAAGTGTGTCATTCAATGAAACTGAATTTCCCTTCAAAACAGGTTCATTTCTACACTCATCTCCATCTACTTTATCTCATGAATCTGTCACTGGACCTTGGATAATTCCATCTAAACCAGCAGTTAATTATTCAACCCCACCATTAAATAATACCTCTGCATCAACTAACAACTCTAAACAAACAACAGAAAATTTTAGTCCTATCCACTCGCCTTTACCATCTAGTTCCACTTCACCTCCAGATATTCCCACCAGAATTTCAAATTTACCAACTCAACTTCAATCTGTTCAGTCAAATAGTCATCCAATGGTCGCCAGGTCCAAAGCTGGTATCTTCAAATCCAAGAAATATGCCTATACTGCTGATTCTGCCAATTCCACTTCTGTTGAACCTACCAATGTACAACAAGCATTATCAGATCCCAACTGGTATGCTGCAATGCAAACTGAGTTCCAAGCTTTGCAAAGCAATCAGACATGGACCCTAGTTCCATATTCTCCGGATATGAAGGTGATTGATCATAAATGGATTTTCAGAATTAACTACAACTCAGATGGCACAATTCAAAGGTATAAAGCCAGGTTAGTAGCCAAGGGCTTTCAACAGATTTCTGGTGTTGATTATTTTGATACATTTAGTCCAGTCATCAAACCATCAACAATTAGAGTCATTCTATCACTAGCTGTTACATTCAATTGGGACATACAGCAAATAGATGTGAATAATGCATTTCTGCATGGTGAACTTCAAGAAACTGTGTTCATGACACAACCTGAAGGGTTTATAGACAAATCACAGCCTACATCTGTATGCCATCTTCACAAATCCGTATATGGATTGAAACAGGCCCCTAGAGCTTGGTTTGACAAGCTCAAAGGTGCACTGCTTCAGTGGGGGTTCCAGCCATCAATTTCAGACTCAAGTTTATTCATTCTCAAAACTAACAAAACAATGGTGTTGTTGTTAGTCTATGTTGATGACATTCTAATCACTGGAAGTGACAATACTCAGATTAAGAAGATCATCTCTGACTTGAATCAAACATTTGCACTGAAAGCACTAGGTTCTGTCAACTATTTTCTTGGATTTGAAGTAACAAGATTCAAGAACTGCATGCTGTTAACTCAGAAAAAGTATGCTATTGATCTGTTAAAAAGGTGCAACATGCTGGAATCAAAAGCCATACATTCACCAATGGAAGCAAATTCGAAACTGACATTACAAGACAGTGCAGAGTTTGAACAACCAAGTTTATACAGAAGCACAATTGGTGCTCTACAATATCTATCAATGACAAGGCCTGACATCTCCTATGCTGTAAATAAACTAAGTCAATTTTTACAATGCCCTACAGTTAAACATTGGCAAGCCTGTAAAAGAGTGCTGAGATACATAAAGGGTACTCCAAATTTTGGTCTGACTTTCAAGCCAATGCAGTCAGTAAACCTTGAAGCATACAATGATGCTGACTGGGCAAGCTCCTTGGATGACAGAAAATCCACCTCAGGCTGCTGTGTGTATCTTGGAAACAATCTGATTTTCTGGAGCTCTAAGAAACAAAAAGTGGTAGCAAGATCATCCACTGAATCAGAGTATAGAGCCATGTCCTTTGCTGCTGCAGAGATAATCTGGTTGCAGAGTTTGTTGTCTGAGATTGGAGTTAAATTGAATGACATTCCAGTGATGTTCTGTGACAACAAAGGTGCAGAATCATTAGCATCTAATCCAGTATTCCATGCTAGAACAAAACATATTGAAATAGATGTGCATTTCATCAGAGAAAGGGTGCTGGCAGGACAATTGAAGGTCCAACATATATCCACAGAACACCAAAATGCTGATATTTTAACAAAACCTTTAGCTGGAATCAGGTTTGAATTTCTTAGGAACAAGCTCAACATCTCATCCGAAGAATGTGAAGGTTTGACAGTGAATCATGCTTCATCAAGCAATGAAGGAAGTTCAAATTTAAGTTCCCAAAAGCTCATCAGCAATCTACCAACAAGCAGTTCATGCAGTTCATCAGAATGCTCATCACAATTAGCAAGCTGGCTAGAATTGTCAAATGAAAATCCTAGCTGCACTTGAGGGGGGCTGTTAATATTGATTAAAAGGGCAATTATGTAATTCATGAGCTTAGGGGCAATTTTGTAAAGTCACAACAAAAGTTAGTTAAGGTTGTTATGAGTCTGTATATATATGCTTTGCAGAGTGTATATCGACAGCAAGAAAGAAATACAAAAACAGTTTTCCTTTTCTTGATTTCATAACTCCAGAATTCTAATATTTATACACCTGCAAGTTTCAGGCCATTCTCCACATTAACATGCGCTCAAACTTCATTAGCTTTTCTTCCTAGATTCTGAGTTGCTCAAAGTTTTCTGTAACTGAAAATGGCTATTCATCTCTCTCAGATTAGAATCAGGGCGCAGTTAGTCGGGTGCATGAATTTGCGCTTTAAGGGCCAATTGAGATGGCTCCAATCACCATAAGAGCAAGGTCAGGCAAGAATTTCAACATAGCCTAAAATAATAATAATAATAATCAATAATCAATATTCATTATACCATTTTGTATGGCAGATACTTAAATGTTGAACTCTACCTCAATGCAATGCTCAAAATAAGAAAAACCAATAATTTTAAACAGTTGTCAAAGAAAAACTCTATATTACACTTTAGTTGTCATGTTCTAGGCTCTTATTGTGATTATTTGATCACATATATGCATTATATACATTTGCATTTTATGTTTTGTAAATATTGTTAAAATATTTACTATTTGGTGCCACTGACACCTATAACACTATAGGCTATTAAGGACCTTTGATAAATTTAAATTAAAAGATTTTTTTAAAAAAATTATTGAAGTCATCTGAAAAAAATTTCCCCCTCCCCTTCTCCCTCGTGATCAGTGGTGATAGGGGGTTTGATTTGTTTATGAAGGAGTTCCAACAGAGTTCCGTTGATTTTGAACTTTTTTTTCCTTTTCAATTTGTTTTTAAATTTCTTATTATTAAGGTATTTGTGATCTTTGTTGTAGTTCATTAGAATTATTTTATAACAAAAAATCAACAGAATTTAATCACAATTAGTTTTTATCTTGAGGAATAAGTCCAATTAGATATACTACATAAATGAGTTGACTTTCACTTTTTTTTTGGGTTTATTTTAGATTAACTTTGAGAAGTTTTGTTAATTATGTTGATCATTTTATATATATCCATATTATATTTAAATAAATACTAATGAGAGGTAATTTCCTCATTGCCTCTAAGTTTTTGGATCAATTGATAGATCAATGGTAAACTAAAATAGAGCTCTCAATATTTCTATGGGAACAATGAGAGTATCGGTATTACTATTGCAACCTAGTAGGGGTGTGAAGGTAAATATCATTATTTGGCCTTCACATTTTATTTCAATAACAAAGGACGATAGAGGCAATTTATGCCCAAAAAGGGCAATTGCTCCTCTTGGGTACAATAAAATTTTTAAGCATTTTTTTTGTTCTTTCTTTTTTTTTAATACTTAACTTTTTTTTCTCTCTTTTTTTTTCTTTCAATACTTATCAACTTAAACTTTTCTAAAACAAAATTCTTTATCCTCGATCATCATTCATCAATTTATTTTCTTTATCTATATATATTCTTTATCAACTAAAACTTGAGATTTGTACTATAAATGTACCCTCCAAATAAAGTTGGATGAAAAAGATATATATATATATATTGTAAGTTTGATAATTATATTTTATTTACCTTAAATTACCTTCTTGTATCGTATTTCAATCTTGCCCTCTATGATAAAATTTCCTTTCTTCCTCATGGTGAAGTGAAAATGATTAGTAGTAGATATTAGAATTTTTTAAGAAAAGAACCTGGATCATGCTACACTAAAGAAGAATGGTAGTATTTGACCCACTAAACTCATTTTGGCATGTTGTAATAGGGAAAAAGATCGAATTGTTGTAACCATAGAGTCCCTATTTGGATAGTCCTCATTTGGAGTCCCATATTGATTGGTTAAGGGAAGTCCTGGGGCTTATATATGGGAAGAGTTCCTCCAACTAATAGACTAGTCTTTTGGGCTGGATACTCACTCCATATATGGTGGTCCATTTGTTGAAAATTGTTGTTGCACAATACAGAAGCGGTAAGAAGTGGTATCAGAGCCAACGCAAGATAACAATGTGGACTCATTGGGTTCAGACAAGGATGGTGCCTCTATCCACCAGGGCCTTGTCTTTGTAGAGGATTATCGTTGGTTCAGACAAGGATGGTGCCACCACCCGCCGGGGCCTTGTCTGAGGATGGAATCGTTGTACCCATAGAGTCCCTATTTAGATAGTCCTCATTTGGAGTCCCACATTGATTGGTTAAGGGAAGTCATAGGGCTTATATATGGGAGGAGTTCCTCCACCTAATAGACTAGTCTTTTGGGCTGGATACTCACTCCATATATGGTGGCCCATTTGTTGAAAATTGTTGTTACGCAATGGGGAAGCGGTAACAAGTGGTATCAAAGCCTAAGGTTTTGGGTAGTGAGTGGCTATTTCATTGAAGCACTTACTACTATTCTGGGCTGTTGAATTTGGATTGCTAGTTATTGAATATAATAGTTTATTGGAGCTTGGTTATTGGTGATTTGTATATCGAGCTTATTTGTGAGAGGCAGTGGTGGCATCATCATCAACTATACCAGAGAAGACAGTGACTGTGACAAATACAAAAATAGATGCATTGACAGTGAGAGGGCATAGTCAAAGTAGGAAACCGAAAAAAATGAAAAAATCTTGGTCGAGGGATAGATTAGGAAAAGATGAGTGTGCCTGTTGTCGTGAGAAAGGGCATTGGAAGAAAGATTGTCCGAAGTTGAAAAAGAAAGATAAGGACAAGGCTGGTTCTGATGCATGTGTTATTGAGTGTGAGGATGATAGTGATTCAGATATATGTCAGTTGGTCACCCATCCACTTCTGGTTTTGATGAGTGGATTATGGATTCGGGTTATACTTATCATATATGCCCACATAGGGAATCGTTCTTTCAGTTTGAAGAGCTTGATTATGGAGTTGTGTATATAGGCAATGATGATATTTGCCATATTGCTAGATAGGTTCGATTCGATTGAGGAATCATGATGGATTGACTAGAGTTCCGACAGATGTTCGGTATGTACCGAAGTTGAAGAAGAATATCATCTCTTTGACAGCCTTGGCATCTAAAAGCTGTGCGGTATCTATTCGAGATGGTATTCTGACTGTCACTTTAGGCGCTCTTGTGGTATTGAAAGGCACTAGAAGGAACGACTTGTATTATTATAATGGTAGTACGGTTATTGGATCAGCGGCTATGGTTTCTGACAATGATACAAATTCAGAGATTACTAGACTATGGCATAAGCATTTAGGACATGTACGTGAGAAAGCCTTATTCAATTTGGTGAAACGAGGCTTATTGAAAGGTGCAAAGATGTGCAAGCGGGATTTTTGTGAGCATTGTGTTCTGGAAAAGTAGAAGAGAGTGAAATTTGGCACCGCTATTCATAATACTAAGGGTATTCTTGATTATGTTCACTCAGATGTGTATGGACCTACCAAAACCACATCTATGGGAGGTAGGCACTACTTCGTTACTTTTGTTGATAACTTTTCTAGAAGAACTTGGGTGTACTGTTTGAAATCAAAAGATGATGCACTTAGTGCTTTCCTTAAATGCAAAAATATGATTGAGACACAAACTGGCAAGAAGATCAAGCATCTTAGGACAGATAATGGTGGTGAGTATTACAGTAATCATTTTTTGAAATTGTATCAGGATGAAGGTATTGTACATCATTTTACTGTTAGAGGTACTCCACAGTAAAATAAGGTGGAAGAACGCATGAACCGGACATTGTTGGAGAAAGTTTGGTGTATGTTGTCCAATGCTGGGTTGGTCAAAGAATTTTGGGCTGAGGCTGTGACTTATGCGTGTCATCTCATTAATCGTCTACCTTCGGCTGCTATTGGTGATAGAACTTCATTGGAGGTATGGTCTAGACAACCTGTTTCTGATTATGATTCTTGACATGTTTTTGGTTCCACTGCATATTATCATGTGAAAGAATATAAGTGGGATCCTAAAGCCAAGAAAGCGATTTTCTTGGGGTTTGCTTCAGGAGTAAAAGGATATCGTCTTGGTGTCCTAGTTCGAGGAAGATTGTATCTAGCTGAGATGTGACATTTGATGAGTCTTCAATGTTGACATAATCAGAAAACCAGACAAAGCTGAACGGTACTCCATAACAGGTGGAGCATACTCAGCAGCAAATAGAGTTTGAAATGACAACATTGAACCCAATTAGATCTGTTGAGACAGATGATGGTACTCCTGTGACAGAGGAGGATTCGGAGGATGATGGAGAGGGTTCTACTCAGGAACCCCAACAGCAACAAGAATCTATTGCAATTAATAGGCCAAGACGTGAGATTTGCAGACCTGCTCGATTTGCTAATATGGTCGCCTATGCAGTTCCAGTTGTAGATGATGATGTTCCTTCCATTTATAAAGAGGCAGTCAGATGTTCTGAAGTTGATTAGTGGAAGACAACTATGAGCGAAGAGATGCAGTCTCTTAAGAAGAATAAAACTTGGGAGCTAGCTCAACCACCGAAGGGTAAAAAGGTAATTGGGTGCAAATGGGGATATACAAAGAAAGATGGATTTCCTGACAAGAATGACGTTCGCTACAAGGCAAGGTTAATGGCTAAAGGTACGCTCCAAGAGAAGGAATTGAATATAATGAGGTATTTTCTCCAGTTGTGAAACATTCTTCCATTAGAATTTTGTTAGCTTTGGTAACTCAGATGAATATGGAACTATTTCAACTTGATATAAAAACTACATTTTTACATGGTGACTTGGAAAAGAAAATCTATATGACTCAGCCAGAGGGATTCAAAGTTGCTGGTAAGAAAAGTTTGGTGTGTAAATTGAAAAGATCGCTTTATGGTTTGAAGCAATCTCTGAGACAGTGGTACAAGCGATTTGATCAGTTTATGATGTGTCAGAGGTACACAAGAAGCAAATTTGATAATTGTGTGTATTTTTGAAGGCTACGTAATGGTTCTTTCATTTATCTACTCTTATATGTCGATGATATGTTGATAGCTTCAATGAATGTTGAAGAAATTGAGAAGTTGAAGACTCAGTTGAATCGAGAGTTTGAGGTGAAAGATTTAGGTGAAGCTAAGAAGATACTTAGGTATGGAGATTAGTAGAGATAGAGGGAGAAGCAAGATTCGTTTGACTCAGAAGCAGTATCTGAAGAAGGTATTATAGTAGTTTAGCACTACAGAGTAGTCAAAACCTGTAAGTACCCCACTTGCTTCTCATATGAAACTCAGTGCATCTTTATCTCCTAGTACAGATGAGGAACGAGAGCATATGTCTCGAGTTCCATATGCTAATACAGTTGGTAGCCTGATGTATGCTATGGTGTGTACAAGACCCGATATTTCACAATTAGTTGGAGTTGTGAGCAGGTATATGCATGATCCTGGTAAAGGACATTGGCAAGCAGTGAAATGGATTTTATGGTATTTGCTGAAAACTGTAGATGTTGGCTTAGTCTTTGAGGGGAATGATACGTGTGATCAGTATGTTATTGGTTATGTTGATTCAGATTATGCTGGTGATTTGGATAAACGTCGGTCGACAACCGTTTATATGTTTACTCTTGCAAGCGCACCAATGAGTTGGAAATCTACTTTGCAGTCTACGGTGGCTTTATCTACTACAGAGGCAGAGTTTATGGCAATAACAGAGGCTGTAAAGGAAGCCATTTGATTACAAGGATTACTGAATGAATTAGGAATTGGGCAGAAGAAGATCACTCTTTATTCTGATAGTCAGAGTGCTATCCATTTAGCGAAGAATCCAGTCTTCCATATTCGTATGAAGCATATTGATGTTTGGTATCATTTTGTGTGGGAGATTATTGATGAAGGGAAAATCTTACTTCAGAAGATTGGGACTGCCGAAAATCCTGTAGATATGTTGACTAAGGTTGTGACAGCGATCAAGTTCAATCATTGTTTGAACTTGATCAACATTGTGGAAGTTTGATGGCGCCATTGGGAGTATTTAGAGGCGTTGCAGCTGTGATAGAGCATATGGGAAAAAGAAGAAATTTATGGTAGACCGGCATATTCACCAAGGTGGAGATTTGTTGAGTTTTTTGACTCATATGCAAGTGCGAGAAATCCCACATTGGTTAAGTAAAAAAGCTTGAGTCTCATGTGGACTTATAAAAGAAGCCATGTGAGAGATGTTTATATTGTTGACCCAGGTATGGCAACCCAAGAGGGGGGGTGAATTGGGTTTTTATTTATCAAAACGGATTTAGAAAACTTTTTTTGAAAATCAAAATTATTTAACTCTTTCTTTAAGAATAAAGGTGAAGAAGATGAAAATAGAATGCAATCAAGAGAATAGAAATAAAGAACAATCACAAGTACAAGTAAATATAAAGAGGAAAGGGATAGAGAGAGTGCAAACTAAATTTACGTGGTTCGGCAAACCTTGCCTACGTCCACGGGCTCCTAGCTCCACGAAATAAGCTTTCCACTAAGTTGTAGAAATCTTTACAACTTGCTTGATGAACAACCTCACCAAGACTTTTTCCTTCAACTCTTGATAACACCACACCAAAAGTTCTTCTTGATGAACAACCTCACCAAGGCAACTTCTTTCAACTCTTGATAACACCACACCAAGAGTTCTTCTTGATGAACAACCTTACCAAGGCAACTTCCTTTAACTCTTGATAACACCACACAAAGAGTTCTTCTTGATGAACAACCTCACCAAGGCAACTTCCTTCAACTCTTGATAACACCACATCAAGAGTTCTTCTTGATAAACAAACTCACCAAGGCAACTTCCTTCAACTCTTGATAACACCACACCAAGAGTTCTTGTTGATGAACAACCTCACCAAGGAAAGAGTTCTCTCAAGGATAACTTTTATCCTTTACAAGAAGATCTCACTCTCACCACAATACAAAAACAAAGAAAATTTTTACAACAAAAATACAACTCTCTTCAAAAAGTAGATAAAGAATATAAAAGCTCTCTAGACTTGATATTTCTCTTGTTTTTTTTTTGCTTGATAAAATGCTTCTCTTGCACTACTTGAATGCATGGGAGAA
The DNA here is from genome assembly GCA_013180625.2 of Boswellia sacra. NCBI lineage: Eukaryota > Viridiplantae > Streptophyta > Magnoliopsida > Sapindales > Burseraceae > Boswellia > Boswellia sacra. The sequence continues at coordinate 148,655 of SNVD02007196.1, read as the reverse complement.
TGGCTCCTTTTATAGGCAAATGAGATGAACTTAATCAAGTGAAGACACCATCTCCAAATTTTATGCCCACCATAAAAACCGTAATCTTGTCTGCCATTTTTTTCAATGTTACGTTTGAAATTTGAAAATCTGTAAAACATAAAAGATCTGCAAATTTGAATAATCTTTCCAACGCATCAAGAATCAAGTCATTTGGATAACTGTAGCTCAAGATATGGCTAAAATACCATTCAGTGCTCATGTGACTTGATTTTTCTTTCTTGTGTCAGTCCACCAAATTGAATGATAATTCTGTCAGCCTTTCGTTTAAAATTTGAATTTCATCAAAACATAAAAGATCTTCATATTTGAATAATATTTCCAAAACATTAAGAATCAAAGCATTTGGATATCTCTATCTTAAGATATGGCCAAAACACCATTCGGTGCTCATATGAGTTCATTTTTCTTCTCTGTGTCAGTCCACCGAATTGCATGTCAATTATGTCGGCCTTCTGTTTGAAATTTGAATTTTTTTCAAGACATATGAAATGTTCTTCATTAAGTCATCTTTCCAATGCCGTAAGAATCAAGTCATTTTGATTTTTCTAGCTCAAGATATGTCCAAAGGAGTATTCGGTGCTCATGTCAGCTGCTTTCATTTGTCTTTCAACTTGTATGATGATTTGGACAACTTTGCACTTGAAATTTGAATTTCATTAAAACATATGAAATTTTATAAATTGAGTAAGCTTTCCAAAAGCTCAAGAATCATGTCATTTAGATATTTGTAGAGATATATATAACCAATTGATTGAACATTACTCATGTGTCATATTCCTTGAGTCAATCCTTGTTCTTAAACTTTGGTGCCTTTAACATGTAGTATTCTCCTTAGCTTCAACACTTCATTTTAATAAGCCTCTTCTTGATTTTAAAATTATTTCAACGATCTTACTCTTGCACATAAATAAACATGTTAGTAAATCTCAATTAATCAATGTGTATTGTTATCATCAAAATTATCATGTAGCCTTAGGGCTAACATATATGTCCCATTAGAAATTGTCCTTCAGCCCCATATTGTATAAGACTCATATAAGACATCATAGTTTAAAGGCCTTTCATTAAGGACCTTAAAGTTTGTAAGATTTGCTTTTCTCCCTTTATTTTTGGGTATTTGTAGTATTGTCCAATTGTTTGGGTAACTATGGTTTGCCTCAACTGTTTGGGTAATTGTAGTTTGGCCTAATAGTTGTGTTATTTGTATTGTGGTCTAAAAGTTTGTAATTCTCTTTGAAGATAGTGAAAGGTTTCTTCAGTAGCGTCGGAGGATGTAGGTAACAATACCGAATCTCGTTATATCTTGGTGTTCTTTCTATTTTTGTATTGTTGGTTGATTGGTTGCCTCTTTAGTTGATATTATATTCAATTATCTAGTATAATTTGTGGTTGTGCATTTGGTTGTTTTGATGGTATCGCTCCCGTATTGCACAACAAGTGGTATCAGAGCCAACCCAAGACAGCAATGTGGACTCATTTGGTTCAGACAAGGGCCTCTGTCCACTAGGGCCTTATCTTTGTGAAGGATTATCATTGGTTCAAACAAGGATGGTGCCGTAATTCGCTAGACCTTGTCTGAGGAGGGAGATTGTTGTACCCATAGAGTCCCCATTTGGATAGTCCTCATTTGGAGTCCCATATTGATTAGTTAAGGGAAGTCATGGGGCTTATATATGGGAGGAGTTCCTCAACCTAATAGAATAGTCTTTTGGGCTAGATACTCACTCCATATATGGAGGCCCTGTAACACCTCAAAAATTTTATGAATAAATATGCCTTTATATGCCTTAAAGTGTGTATTTATTTATGCATATATGTGCCTAAATGATATATATGTTAATAAGTAATCTTGGAGGATAAAATTGAAAGATGTTAGTAAGTACAAGGGCTAACCTGAAATTTCACCTCAAACTTTATCTATATAAGCATGGACAACTCTAGAAAATTTTATTTCTCTTTCTTGTCTCTACATAAACGTTTCCAGCCCTCTCTATTTCTCTCAATTTGCTTTCTTGAATTTTGAGGAATCAAAGGAAATTAGGAGGAATTCAAGGTATAAATCTTTTCTCTCCTTCAACTTCTCATGCTTAGTTACTAAATTTTGTGAAGGAATGTTAGATTAAAATATGGTCTATGGTATGTTCATGTGATGTATGCAGTTAGGTACGATGAAATCACAAATTTGGTGGGTTATACATGATTCTAATAGATTGGATGACATAGGAAGGCCATATATGATGATTGGGTCAGAATTCTGCAGGACAGTCAAACTGAGCAGTAGGGAGTACAAATTACCTCTAAAATTATAGGAATATAATTTGGTTCTGAAATTTTTATATGTGAAACTAGACACATTTAGGAGTTTATATCATTTTGAATCACTCAAAAATTCGAAGTGAGCAATTTATGGTGATTTTTCAAAGCTGCTGCACCGAATTTAGATATCCCCTGTTTTGAAACAGAGTATGGGAAACGGTTTTCATTTGAGGGACCAATTCCACATGAAAATTTCTGGTTTTTGATATACATCCCCTTAGGTATGTTTTCTATTGAACTGGAAAATTTTATGGACTTTGGAGCTTTGTATGAATTTATATGATTTTTCAAAGTTGAGGTTGTAAAGCTGGAAATTTTAACTATCAAAATAGAATAGACATGTTAAATTACTTTTGGCTGACTTAGACACTATAGAAAATTATGATTTTTGGTCAAATGACAGTTATATGTGTCTAGTTTTAGACTACAAAGTTTGGTAGTTATTTGATTAATAATGAATTTTATAAAATTATTTAAAGTGATACTGCTCAGTTGAGAGGCCTGGAGACAGATTCTTTGGATAAGCAAGATTCAGGGTTTCTATGTGGTCTATGGCCTTATTTTTTTACTCAATAAAATTCATGGGATATAATACATGTGTCTACTTGAGTTCCATGAAGTTTGGTGAGGATTGGGAATAATTGACCTTTTATTTTTATCACCCTATCAATGTGTGTGGGTGATATTGCTTAGTAAATGATTGGTTGAATTGCTGTTAACCTATAAGGGGTTTAATGATTTTTAAATGGACACTGATCAGTGTATCATGACTATGGCAATGGTTACCAGAAAGGAAGGAGAAGAAGAAGAGATGAACTTTACTGCTTGTCAAGAAATATAGGACAACAAAATTAAGAGGCAAGGCTAATCAGGTAAGTAGCTAGACCCTTCTAAGGACACAACAGATATTAACTTTTAATGAAATGTATTTAATGATTGTGTTTGTGAACATATGTGAAATGTGTTGATGGAATGTGGATGGGGCCATGAATACATGGACCTTGATATGGAAAATAATGTGATCGGGGTTTATAGTGATTTATAAAATATGTGATTTCACACACTTTGATGTGTATGTGAGTTGCATGTTACTGTTAATTCTATGTGTGTGAGATATAAAAATGTGAATGTGCCCTCATATATGTGAATCTGTTGTGATATTGCTTGAATAACATTGCTAATGGAACGACGTGTGTATATGAAAAATGAAATACATGCCAACCGTTCTAGAATACTAATTCCTCATGTGAGATGGCATGACAAATGAATGTCTATGAAAAACCATGTGTATTGGAATGCCATGAATATGTATGAGTGAAAAATAAATGAGATCAGTTATACATGGTCATAGTTATGCAACGATGTGATTGAAATACATCGAAGAGTAATGGAAGGGTTGGCACTAATAAAGAATTCAATGGGGTTCTATATGTACAGAAATGATGCCAATGTGTGGATTGTGCACATCCATAAGTGTATGGGAGATATGTAGGCTTATTGTGTTTATGAATGTATATGTGATTAATGAGAAGCCTACGTAGAACCTCAATTATGATAGTGAACTGCAATATCGTAATGTGTGAAGCATGCATCACTGTGTGATGTGTTATGAATTTGAAATTACATGCCAAGCCCATGGGAATATCTTGAATATCGAATGTGAAATGTGATACCGTTAAATGCTAGCATTATGATGAATGAATTGTGATAAGTAAAGATTGGATTGGAAGCTTGACATAGAGCTTCATTTATGTGATTGAAATGTGATATGTGAGTGAAAGCTTCATGTAGAGCTTCACTTATGTGACTGAATGTGAAAACTAATATGTGAGTGGCATGCCACAACTTAGGATACTTGGCTCTCATAGCTTGAGGGGAGGTCTGGACCATGTGTTTCCCTACATGGGATTCGGTAGCATAGGCCCGGTATCACCCGGATTGTCAGACTAACCTCGAGCTATTTCAAGTGTAGGCATTTGAATGTATCTGTACTGTTACGTACTCCCATGGCTTGAGGGGAGGTCTGGACCATGTGTTTCTCTAGATGAGATTCGGTAGCATGGGCCCGGTATCACCCGGATTGTCAGACTAGCCTTGAGCTATTTCATGGGTAGGCCTCTGAATGTATTTGTACTATTCTGTATCCCCATAGCTTGAGGGGGGGTCTGGACCATGTGTTTCTCTAGACGAGATTCGGTAGCATGGGCTCGGTATCACCCGGATTGTCAGACTAGCCTTGAGCTGATTCATGGGTAGGCCTACATATGGGAACTGACTGTGAAATGAAAAGTCCTACCTGGATTAGAGAGCACTGTTCCTAAGTATCTGTGACTATACTGTGGAAGCTTCTGAAATTATGTGAAATGGATATCCATATAAACAATGAAGCTAGCTTGTGGAAACTCATATGTGAATGATTTATGTGTTTATGGGAGCACATGAGGATGTGATAGACTTGTGAAAAGTTTATTTGTAAATGAGAAGTGTATGTAAACGGGTGTATGTGATGAGCTTTGACATGGAAAAGCCATGTTTGATTATCCATAGACAAGTATTTATAGAATTAGAAATGTGATGGGATAAGTGAGTAATTGGTCTAGGAAATTGGCTAATGATGCAAGTTTGGTGCATGAGCACCATTAAATGGTGCAGGAGCACATCTTACCGACCTAAAGAGGTATAAACAAAGAAATGGCATTGTTGTGCCATACTTTACGCATTGGAACGCCAATTGCACCGATTCAGGTAAGAGAGAACAGAGGGTTGGCGCATGCGTGCCTCTCCTTTGGTGCAAGAGCGCAGAACTGAAATTTACAACGTATTGGAAATCAGAAACTTGGCACCATCGTGCCAGTTCCCTGGCACAGAGGCGTGATCCTTGAACAGTGAAATAAATTTTCTGACTTTCTTAGTAGGACACTGGTGGCTTGTATACCAAGAAATAAACAGTAATAGGTGATTTATGGAATAAGTATTAAATAGTAGTCATATTCTGAAATGGTTATCGCCATTAATTGTTCTATTTTGAGTGTTACACCTATTTTTATAATTCTAGCTGCTTACTGAGTTTCATACTCACTAATCTGTTGTGTACCTCAGGTAATTGATCAGCTAAAGATTATGGGAGGATTTCGTCATAGTGACGACTGTGTTCCCTTGGCAAACTCTTTTCCGCTGTAGTATTACTATATTGGATGCGGGGTGTGACAGGCCCATTTGTTGAAAATTATTGTTGCGGAAGCGGTAACACGAAGTTTATGTTCTAGTTATTGCACTTTCCTATGGAAAAGGCTATAAAAGTTAGATGAAAAGGGTAATGCCACCAGTGGTGCTTACCCCAGTTGATCAAGTTAGTTGATAGTGACTTTGGTAAATGAAATCTTAGTTAATAAAACGATTTAGACTTTTAAGCTAGGTACTCATTGAAAATAGAAAGATAAAAATATATATATATATCGAAGAAGAGAACTATCTTTGGTCAAAGGTCTATAACGCAAGATATAAATGTTTTTACGATGAGAGGAACAAATTGGGTCATAAAATTGGGATATTAACATACATACATACATAAATCTCTCTCTCTCTCTCTCTCTCTCTCTCTCTCTCTCTCTCTCTCTATATATATATATATATATACAAATTTCAAATATTAATATGACATGAATAGGTCATAATTATTGTTTAGCAATATTTTCTCTTTAATTTCACTTGTGATTTTGAGTTGTGAACAAATATGCCTGTCATATTTGAGTGTCAACCAAACGCCAATGTATATCCAATTTGAGGTCTCATTGGTTTTAAAAAAAGACACTTTTATAGGTACACTAGAACTTTACAACCTAGATTATTTTAAAATTTATATAATTAAATGTAAAGTGATTTTAGTTTGGGAAAAAAATACTTGAATTAGAACGTGAAAAAATACAAATATATTACGTGTTTAATGTAATCCGTATGATTAAAAAAATTAATCAAAAAATGAAAAACTAGGATACATTTTCATAACATAAGTTGTACTATCAATATTTTAAGATTAAAAAATTTGCTTGATGTATAATATCAAAAGAACTATTTTCAAAGTTAAAAATTATATTCATTTTCACATTGTACATTAATTTTTTTTTTTGTTGTTGTTATATATCATTTTGGTAATGCTGTTTTTATCAAATTTCTTATACCCTTTGCTTCAAAATAATAAGAATAATAAATTATATCTAAATTGTAAAACCTCTAAAGAATAAGCTGAAAACTTATTTAAAATTGTGAAACGAGGGTAACAAAACCCTGCTAAAAAACTGATAAATACGAGCCTATACTTAGACAACCTAGTTACCGATTGAGAGAGAAAATCAATCCCCACAATTCAAAGAAATCAATTCCTACAAATTATCAAGAATCATTTGGAACATTTACACAAAATAGGAAAGTACCCTTAATTTCAAATCTTACAGCTATACATTGAATTTCTAAGGAAGTTAATGAATCTATGGATTCTCCAATAAAAAGGAATAAGAAATTCAGTCTAACTAGTTAAGTATGCTACCATTTTAGATTTCCAACCAGACAAGCATAATGTGAAACAATGTGTAATTTCTCCATCTTATATCTTGGATGCCTTTTAGGTTCACTTGGATTAGGTCCTCTCAAAGTCACAAAAAAGCAAGAAATCCTATAACAAAAAGTCCATCAGTTCATTCCCTATTACTAGGGATGTCAAACCTATCATATAATTAAAATAATAATATGAAATTATTGTTAATAATTGTGCGGAATTATATTTAATATTTACCGTGTTGTTTTAGTGATTGTTTCATATTTTTTTATACAATACATTTTTATTTTGTGATTTGCCTAATTTATTAAAAATTATAGCATTTTAATTATATAACTTATTGACATCCTTACTCATTACTCATGAGGTTGTAAGGTTATAACTACATAAGAGGCATATGAGCTAAAAGTTAAGCCCTCTCAAGTAAAAAATCCCAAACATTGAATTGCCAATGCAACATATAGATATAATAAAGGCATATGTATTACAGACAAAATAGAAAGTATTTATATAAAGACTCCATCATCATTTCCCTATGGAATGCGATTTTTTTTAATTATCAATAATATTTGTTGTATCTGACCATAATCCTTCAATAGGGCTTAAGATAGGGCTTGGTATGTGGCAATGAAAAAAAAAACACTATAACGATTATTGCATTCTTGAGATCAAATATGTTCAACATATCAATGACAAAATATATGTCCTGTTTTTATCTAATTGATAAACTTTTTTTTAATCTATCTACACAAACTAACTCATGCAACGACTTAAGAACCTATTCTAGCACAAGTAATCTTTAGGAGTCTCCCTACCTCATCAATCTATCAACCTTTCTAAAGGCATATGTCCATAGTTGTCAAGTTGTTGTTTTTCTCATTTATGCCAACTACACCCATCAAAAACTTTGTAACCTACAAATTAATTTTGTTAATGAACAATTATGACAAGTTGAATACTTATGTAAAAGAATAAACACTACAGGGAGAAATCAACTTAGGTAGATTTTCTTATACATCACAATATAAGATAGTGTTGCCATTGTAGTCATTCAATAGTAGAAAACTGTGCTTGTTGGATTGTTGAGGCCACCCAAACAAAGACTTCAAAAGCATCAACCGCTTCTTTCCTCATGGCATATGCATATTCATCTCCTTTTTTAAGTGTTAGATCATTAATAAATGATGGACAAAGAAGCAAATACTCAACTAACACCTTTCCTGTTGCAGCTGCTTATCTAAGGGAGTATATCAACTGATTTAAAATCAATATTAGTAAAATTTCCTAATACTTTTTCAACACTAAATAAATGGTTGACTTTCCATCTTCATCTAGTTTTCAAGCAAATGAGGGATTTTAGAATCAAGAGGTTCATGACATATTTTTGAATGTCCTTTGCTTTTCATTTTGTGTAATAGAGGAGTTATGACTACCATGTTATCAAAAACTTCTCAAGACAAGTTAGATGATTTTTAAGTAGATCATGCAACTCAATAACACCTTCTTTTGAAGAAATGCCTTCCCATAAAGAATTGATGTCAGGATGTTGTCTAACAGTTAAGATTGACCCTAGTTACCATGAAAGCAAGGTTAGGAAGAATGTCAACACAGCTTAAGAACTGAAAAAATAATTAAAAAATATATACAAGTAATTAATAATGACTATACCATTTTGTAAAAAAAAAAAAACCTTGAATTAGAGCATGAAAAGATACAAATATTTTATATGTTTACTGTCATTCGTGTGATTAAAAAAATTAATTAAAAACTGAAAAACTAAGATACATTTTCAAAACATAAGTTGTACAATCAATATTTTTAAGATTAAAAAATTTGCTTCATGTATAATATCCAAAAGAACTGTTTTTAGAGTTAAAATTATATTCATTTTCAGATTTTACACACATATACACACATGCGCACATATATAAAACATTTTAGAGTTGTTTTCATCAAATCTCTTATAGCCTGTGATTCAAAATTAAAAAAAGATTATATCCAAATTGTAAAACCTGTAAAGCATTAGTTAAATAACTTATTTAGAATAGTGAAAAGAGAGTTACGAAACCATACTTAAAAATTTACCTAAATGGTCTATATAGAAATTACAAATAAAGGTGGTGAAAATGATTAAAATTTAGAGGACTTAGCTGGATTAGATTGTTATATATAAATTATACACACACGAATGAAAATCATTACTTTTGTAAATTGAAATTTTTTGTTCTATATTTTAGATTCAATAATCTATTCTCAGTCAGAAACAAAATTAACTCTTTTTTTGAAAGTTAAACTAATATAAGTTATTAGATATGTTTTATTATTTACTTAAAATATTTATTTAAGGATGGGGTTATATCAATTCCCAAACACACTTTACACACCTTATTTCTTAAAACACTAATTATGTAAATTTTAAATTTTAGTCTATGCATTCTTATAAATACCTATTGATGCTTGATTTTTGCTCAAGCCTAATGTGTCAATAACAAAGGCCCAAACAAACTCATGCAACATATTATCACATAGCCTCCTGAGGCTATCATGTAGACTCATCATGCTATCATGCAAACCCGTGGCACTAAAATAATTAAAAGGCCTTATTTCATGCTGACTCAATAGCATAAAATACAAAGTCTAGCTAGCACCTCATGCATTGGGCTAATTAATGGTATGTATAAGCCCAAGCCCAAATACCATTGAATCTAAATCTGAATCTGATGTTGGCATAGTTTCCCTTCAAGTCAAGTGAACCCAAGCCACCCATGTGGCTCTTGAATAGGTTATGTTCTTGTTGACATAAATGAGGGAGACAAGGCCTACTTTAACCTAATATGTTGAACCCAAACCCTACTTGGGCTACTTTGGTCATTGACTATTGAGGCTAAAAATACAAGGGCAAGATGGTAAAAGAGTTGATTAGATGATATTAGGTTTTTCTTCATGCATTATTTATATATTTGTCATTCATTATATATTTTTACCCTAGATAATTCACCCAAGCCATTATCATAATTTTATATACATGGGAAAATTTAATCTGTCGCCTCGAGGTAAGGCCTAATTTAGTTTTATCCCACACTTTTCAGAATTAACCTAAAATGACCCTATCGTTTCCCTACTTTTGTTAAGTTGGAGGCCTGAAAATGTATAATGGTAACTTTGTAGCCTATTTGTATTAAACCTTTTAAAATATTAGTGTGTGATTAGATTTGAAACGCATGGCAAAATTCAAGAGTGACACATAGAATAAAGAGGTTTGAGTTTTACATTGCTTCTTCTAAAAAAAATAAATAAATAAAACTAAAAATAATAAAAAATAAAACATTTAAATTAACATCGTTGTAGGTTTTTTCTCTCTCCAGCTACGCCCTCTATTGTCACTCCTCAAGCCTCTGCCTCTGCCTTCGCCCACAAGATCCTCCCTTTCCAGCCACGCCACAGTTGTTCTCGTTCCTTCGGCCTTTTCAATTCGTGACAACCTCTATATCTAAGTCAACTCCAGTAACCACCTAACAATCAACCCACAACCTTCAATCATGAATTTAATACTTTAATTTTCTTTTTATTTCATAAGATTGATGGGTGTTTGCACAAATTTGAGTTGAATAGGTTACGACATAATTTTTTTTGATAAGTTTGGTGGCTTAAGTGGTTAGTGGCAGTGTGGGTGTTGTTGGAGATAAAAGGTTTAAAACAAACATTTACATCATGAGTTATAAAATTATTTTGAGATTAATTTCATAAGTTCCAAATAAAATAAGACATGAGTTACAACACTTATTATTTGTAACGTTCATGTTTTTATTAAAACTTATGGCTTGGAAGTTATAAGAATGAATTTATAAGTTACATAAGCTATGAGATTATTATATAAAGAAATCTCATGCTTCTAACATTTGAGTGTGAATATACTTTGATTATTTTCTATGTTTTGAACAACTGCGACATATGGAGACAGGTTATTTTCTTCCAGTGATCAAGTTTTTTGAGAAGATAGGCTGTGAGCATTGTATTGTATCTTGAAGCCCTTGAAAACTGATGTGATCCGCACGAGGGGAGAACTCTTTGGCTTTAGGACAATGCCTTTGACATGCCTCCCAAGTGCTCGAGCCTTATATTTCTCATCTCTTTTCTACTTTAGATATGTTATTTAATTTTCTATATTATTGTTTTTATGATATTATTGTTGTTTTATTTATTATATTTAAATTTATTATAAATATTCCTAACAATCTAAAGCCAAAGAGTGTCTCATATATTTTATTGTTTGTCTAATTGGCATCTTGATTTATTATTGGTAGTACTTTATAAAAAAAAATCTAAAATATGTTTACCTCATTTTTTGTTTATTATATGACATTGTTATATTCATAAGCCTTTGTAGAGGTTAGCCAGGTTCATCGTGTTATATATATTTTAATTTTTTCAAAATTTATTATTGTTTGATTTTAATATGATTACTAAATTGTGTTTTGTGTTTATATTGCGCATATATTTGCATGTATAGACTTCTTTTAGTTTTTACAAAAATGCATCAAGTGTTACACATATATGATCAGAGAGTTTAATATTAATTAATTTATTGATATAAAATTGTAGAGATGACATAAGTTATAAGCTTGAGTGAGTAGATAATGTATGGTGCAATATTTTCTTTTAATGCTTTAAATTTTGCTTAACGTGTAGATGTGTAATACTTCTTATCACATCTATTTTGATGAAATGCAAGGGCATGATGATTAGTTATTTGTATTGTGTGAATACATATTATATATTGTATGTGTTGAATTATTATTGACATATGATTATGAGTATGATCTTATTATGTATGCTTAACATGTAAACAAAAATTGAACTACATCTTTTATCATGTTTCAATACATGCTACATGTAGCTAAAAAAAATGTCTTATATTTTTAAAGTCTCTTAAGTATGTGGTTATTCTATATATTTTCTTATGTATTTATTAACGGAATTTTAATGTTGTAAACTTGTTAAACATAAAAGTTGCAGTCAAAACAAATTCAGATCAAATGATCAGAAGCGCAAATTCCAACAACTATCTTGCAAGTATAATACCTTAAAGATGTCAAGAATGTAACATAAATATTCTTATTGTTGCTTTATTTCAACTACAAATATTATTTGTATTAAAATTTATTGTTTGTGATATTGGTTACTTATTAAATATATGAGAGTTATGTTTTGTGCGTTCATTATGAATTAGTTAAATATTCAATTTGCTTGGTACTTGTATACGTTAAATTATTACATGTTTCAATTCGTAATATACATGGTGATGTGCTATAAATTAATATTTTATTGTGGTTGTTTGAGATATCAAAAGTTATTAAACTTTGTAATCATGATTTAAGGAGTTACATGTTATTACTTATGTTGTTAATATACATTTGTTTGCAACATACAAGTTTATGGTAGTGCAAGTGTTATATTTTTAATGAATAATTAAAAGTTTGATTTAGAGTTATAATGAATTTATTGAGTGCGATTACTCATTTGTTCTATTATTTATCAATTTGTAATCATTAAGAAAAATATGAGTTTCAAAATATATGACCATCCCAGTATTTTTATTTATAATTAGTGGACTGGGTTTGATGCTAATTACTTCTTTTTTGTTCATGTTGTATATGTGTTAATAATTACTAGAATTATTGCATTCAAGATATTTCTACTGTCTTGTGAATTCTAGAATATGTTAAGAAAATTAATAGTGTATTGTGATAACTTATGTGGTTGCATTAAATAAAATTGTGGTATAAATGCTAACAATTATAATTTAATTATATATGAGTTATGTATTATGTTTATTAAAGTAGCAAAGAATATTTTTCGTTGGGGTTTCAGTTTTAAAGAGGTTTCAAATTTTTAGTTATTAAGCTTTAGACAATAATGATATGAGTTTAGTTGTTTTTTCTATGAGTTAGAGCATCAATATTTTGTGTAGTTATTATTAGTGTATTTAAAATGTTTCTTCATGTGGGGGTTTTCTTACATTATTGTTGTTAATATTTTATGATAGTTTTAAGGAAAAAAATAGGGTGCTATTATAACTTATTAGACGATTATTAATTGTTGTGTATGAGTTTAAAAATATTATTACCTAAGATTTTTAAGTTTTTGGTGATTGGATAATTCACATTACCATTCCAAGCTTCACTTATTTTATTTTTATGCACTCTAACATTATTTTGTAAAAGTTAATATTGTTTAAATTAAGAGAGCTAGTAGAAGCAATTATCAAAGATGGAAGAATTTATGAGATAAAGTAGAGAGTGTATGTGTATGAATATTTATGAAGAATTTCAGCATGCTGTATTAATTAATTAATTAATTAAATTGTTGAGGAGGATATGCTTAAGCCCGAAGGAAGTCACTGAGGGAAGTAACCCAACCTTTGTGATTGGAGATCTCATGAAGGAGGTTCAATGGGTAGGAATAATCCAAATTACGTGACTTATTAAGCACAGCTATAATACATATCTTAGAGGAGATATGATCCTGCTCATCCCTATGGCAAAATGCTTGTGATATGTGATGTTAGGAAGGATATTTATCCTGAATGAGTCCAAATGCTAGATACTCTTACAAGGGATAGGTCAAATATACCTTTTGAGGACTCACATAAATGAGAGCGTCGTGAGGGTCGCGATCAAGAGAATTGGGTTGTTGTCTAAAACTCTCATGAGAATCAAGATTGAGTGTATAGCCATTAATAGCGCTAACCTGCCAAAACCATGTCTTCATTGATATTATGTGTGTGATAGTTTGAAATTTGGTCAAGAAATTGAGTTCAAGACTTTGTTCACTCGGGTTTCTTAAATGGATGCTAGCAACAATAAGTGTAGGTTCAAACCCGAAATGTACATATACCCATTGTATAATAGAAGGTTGCTCTTTATACATATAATTTTTATTTTATGAGTATTTTTATATATCTAAATATTTTATTTTATAAAGCTTTAAAGTTTTAAACCTTTTGTGGAGGATTGTTGGAGATAAAAGGTTTAAAACAAACATTTACATCAAGTTACAAAATTTATTTTGAGATTAATTTCATAAGTTACAAATATAATAAAAACATGAGTTACAACACTTATTATTTGTAATGTTCATATTTTTATTAAGAACTTATGGCTTGAGAGTTACAAGAATTAATTTATAAGTTACCTAAGCTATGAGATTATTATATAAAGAATGCTCATGGTTCTAACTTTAGAGTATGAATATACTTTGACTATTTTTTATGTTTTGAGCAATTGCGATATATGGAGACAAGTTATTTTGTTTTGGTGATCGTGCTCATCAAGAAGACAGGCTGTGAGTCTGGGTTGTATCTTGAAGCCCTTGAGTACTGATATGACCCGCGCAATGGGAGAACTCTTTAGCTTTAGGATAATGCCTTTGACATACCTTCTAAGTGTTCGAGCCTTACATTTCTTATCTCTTTTCTACCTTAGCTATGTTATTTAATTTTCTATATTATTGTTTTTTATGATATTATTGTTGTTTTATTTATTATATTTAAATTTATTATAAATATTCCCAATAGGTGTGGCTGGTCAACAATTTTGGGTTATTTTTTTTTCGAATTCTAGTGGCTTCAGGGGTTGATGATGGTGTGAATATGGGTGGCGAAAAAATTTTGGATTTTTTTTCTTTTTCTTTTTCTAATTTCGAAGGCTTGATCAATAGTTGTTGGTGGGCAAACAATTTTAGATTAGTTTTTTTTTTATTTCTTCTTTTGTACTTGCTGGGTTGCTATGTGTGAAAAAAAAAAAGATCAACATCCAATCGAGTGGCAATGCTTTCTAGTGGTGGCGGTTCTTTGTTTGAGTTTGGTTGTTTATTTGCTTTCGTATTATTATTATTATTATTATTATTTTATCGGAGGTGGAAATGAGGTGAAAGTGATAGAGTTGCATGTTCAAGTCATTGATAATGGAGAAGAAGATAAAAGTGGATGCTTAGGGTGTTGCTGAAGAAGAATGACGGAATTGGCTTCGTAGGATGATGGTCGAGTTCATGGAGTTAATTTAATTAAAAAAGGGTGATTATCAGGCAAATCCCTATTATATGGTGAAACATCAATCGATTATCGGATTTTTCAAAAATATACACTAAACCCCCTAACTGTTAGCCTCCGTTATGTTAGAATATCAGAATTCTTTTAACATTCATTACAATTACCTATTTACCCTTAACAAGTCAGAACTAATTTAAAATATGAAATTTATTGTTTTCCTCTCTTATTCTCTTGCTTTCTATTCCTCCTCTTTTTTCTCTCATCTCTCTCTTGTTTTATAATCTCATATTTGTTTTTGGTTGGTTTAGAATTTGTCTGTGTTTGTTTGCGAAGAAAATTAAGGAAAATGATGGTAAAATATTTTAAAATAAATAATTTTTTTAAATAAAATTATTTACCTCAATATTTGTCACTTTGCTCAAATCTACATTGAACACTTCAACTCTTAGTTCAAGTCTTGTTGAATCTCTTTCCAAATCAAATGCCTTTACTCCTTTCGAACAAGCATTGGATCTAATCAACAAAGAAATTCTCCCTCCAACAAGAAAAAATGAAAGAAAACCCAGAGAAAAAAAAACCCATGAAGAAAAAACCAAAAAATAAAAAGGAAAAAAATCAAAAAACAAAATTAGAAAACAAAAAGGAAAAAGAACCCAGAAAAAAACTAGAAAACAAAAACATAATGCACTAATGATATGATTTATCAATTTTCAAATCAAAAATCATATACAAACCAAATCTAAGGCTCTGTTCTTTTATGAATCCAGTATTTTTATTTTCAATTGAATTTAGGAATATGTGGTTGATTTTGAATTATTTTGAATTTTGAAAAGAATATATGGTTGAGATTGAATATAAATTGCATTGAAAAATGTGCAATACAGAAAACAGGATTTGAAAACAAGAAAGAGCAGAGCCTAAAAGTCGTGGGGACAACGCATTTCCCAAACCCATGCACCAATCACCTCTACATATAAAAATAACACAACTGCAAAACCCAACCCAACCTCCATAACACCAACCGCCAATTCGTTGGTGCCAATTTATGTCAATACCAATTTTATGAGATACCAATTGGATTTTGCACTAGTGACACAATAAACACCCAACCACCAAATCGAACACCACAAACAAACAATCAGCCACCAAATCGATTACCACTAAGAAATAAATCAAATTGTTCAACAATCCTGAAGAAATAAAATTAAAAAAAAAAACCAAGAAAATAGCAAACTCATGGTATATGAAGAACTACGTGAAGAGAGGCAGAAGAAAGAGAAAAAGAAAGTAGAGAGAGGAGATGAAGAAGAAAGACAAAAATAAAATTATAGAGAGAGATGCTACCATTAGTGATGGTACTGCTACCTAGCTGAGAGAGAGAGAGAGAGAGAGAGAAAGGAGTTCTCATTTTTTATTTTTTTATTTACTTTTTGTTTTGTTTAAATTTGTATTTATTTTTTGTAGGATTTTAAATAAAAAATAAATTATATATATTTAATCCTAAAGGTTAAATGAACCTGTTACCCTTGACTTTAACATTCTAATGGGACGGAGACTAACGGCTGGAGTTTAGCGTAGATTTTGGAAAAGTTCGATGATCTATTGTGTTTCATCATATAATAAGGGGTTGCTTGACAATTGCCCTAAAAAAATTCAAGTATTAATAAATTGCTTTATTGGTTAAATGCATTAATTGCAGGGTGTTATATGTCAGAAGGGCACAAATGTCATTACATCATAAACCATCCATTATAATTGAATTGATATAACAACAAGGTCATTTCAGGTAAATTCCTAGGTCTTACTTTGAGGTCATAGATAAAATTTTTCCTCTGTACATTATCCTAATTTCCTAATTTCTTTAGATAATAGGATATCATTATCCTCCTACCCAAAATAATATTATCCGTAAAGTCTCTTATCAACTATAGAAAGACCTAGACACTAATCTCATAACCAAACCAACTTGAAGTCGATCACACAAATACATAAAGCCTTAAAGTCTAGTTCAATTATAGTTAAGTGTTTTCCTCTTTGTTCAAACCTAGGGTTTTGCTACCCAAAACATGTTCACTATTCACCAGGTCCTTTATAGAAAGTCTGTTCATACTATGACATTACAAATCACCTTAGGATTATTCCTACCTGGAAATCAAGCCAAAAGTGTTCATAGAATTGTTTCCTCCTATATATGTATACATTTAGGTCAACCATATGTAGAAGAACCCAGTATAATAGAGCACTATTCTTTCCCAGTCTAGCCTAAAGATATCTCCCAAATAGACGTGCATCATTTACCAGAGTCACCCTATCTGAGTCAATCATGCCATCATAAGGAACACTGTTCAAACGTCTTTCATCCCTAGAATTCATCTTAGACTTGTTTCCTCCTACCAATAATTTTGATTCGGTCTCATGTCAAGCTTTAGGGATTTAGGCCTAATTCTCATCTAATAATCAACTCTAATAATTACCATCACTTATCACTCTTATTTGCTCCCACAACCATGCTTTCCTCTAATGATCTCAGCCTTTTTGATGGTTTCCATCACATATTCGAAACGTGCATCTTTTGATCAATCAACAGCCTAGGGGTAACTTGGACTAGCTCCTCAAACTCAGGCGAAAGTCTCTCCTTGACACCGAAGGCATCAAGATGTTTCCTTCCAATTCTAAGGACATAGGACATTTCTGTAATATGTGAAGGTCCCAGACTATCCCTAAAATCCCTCACAGTAACATAAGGCAACTAAAGTCAGGATCATTTTTGTCTATTTATAAAAAATGAAGTTTTTTTTTTATATTAGGCCATACCTTAGGGTTATTTGTGAAAATTTTCATAATAATAATAATATTAAAGCTATTATATTTGTTTATGTTATGAAACTAAAATATTAAATGGTTAATATAACAGTTATCTTAGGGTGTAAACGAAAGAAATGTAAAATATGAGGTGTCGAGGTTATGCCAATGACTACTTAATGAACGAAGTGGGGCCGTGGCTGCAATAAATGAAGGAGAGAGAGAATACAAGTAATAAACAAAAGAAAAAGGGAGAGATGCGAGCAAGAGAATGAATTAATTTCTCATTTTATTGTTGTGTGTAACATTATAGATGTGTGAACCGCCTATAGCCACCCATTAAAGCCAATCACATTTTGCCAATTCCAATTCCGTAACCAATCAAAGCTTGTCTAGTAGTGAGCCAATAAGAACTAAAAACTTATCTTAAACCAACGAGTGACACCTCATGTGTTTAGTGTGGGGGGAGTCCACCTTAACTTTACAACACTACCCTTGGATTCCATCACTTGAACTCATATTTTAGTTTGCCAAGGAAAAATAATGTGGTATAAAAATCAAAGCAAATAAATAAAATAGCCCTAAAGTGGTGTTAGACTGTAACTGTCTCGTTAAAAACCTTATTAAAAAAAATCTGATATGACAAAAACTGATAAAAAAAAAAGAGTACAGTACATATATCCAAGATATGCTCCCATGATAAGTATTTCTCTGAGGGTGACAGAAATTGATTATACTTGATTCATGAAAGATTTTTCTGTAAAGACCAATATCTGATACACAACATTAGCATGTGATCACAAACTCAGTAAAATACATATTCAATTGTTCAAAATTAACAAGTAAAATATGCAATAACATATAAAACATTAATCTCATATTCCCATAGGAATTTTATGGCACTAGTCTAACTTTATCTAAACGGCTTTGAGTTCTCAAATCAAAAAGCGAACTCAACTAAAATTGTACATTTTCTAGTTGGGTCATGTGATAATGGATAATATCTCGCTTCTGCATCTTAATCAAAAGATGTTAACTTCCTCAAGAACTTCGGTCTTTTTCTATCTCTACTAGGATAAGGTACTTTTAAGCATTTACTAAGGCTAGGTTTTGTCTCTACTAGGACAAAAAGTTCATTAGCCTCTCTAGGACAACGGAAGACTTAGCTTGAGGGCTTGTATCAATTTTGAGAGAATGTAGAACTCGATTTCTCTTTACAAAAGAAAAACTTGTCACTCTACAAGATGTTCAAATGAGTTTATCCATAAATATTGACCAGTGGAATAAGTAACTTTTCAATCGGTGGATTAGTTTCATACAAAAGATAACAAAATATAAAAGACATAAACAAAAACAACCAAAAAATTTCTATTACTCTATGTTTCAATCTTCATCTTCGAAAAAGTCTGTATAGTGAAGATGAGTGGTATTAGCTTGGTTGAAATCTTCAAAAAAATTTGTCTCGACTTCCTTGATGATGTCTTCAAAATTCATTTCTTGTAAATGGCTCTTTGCACTACTGGCTCATCTTATATATTTTTCTTCTTTCCCATCAAAAGCAACAAACTTGAGACTTATTATGTTTGACATCTTCCTAATATCTTAAAGTTAATAATAACCCAGATTAAAAATAAGTATTGATATAATTAAATATACCAGAAAAGTTTTCAAGAAAGGCTGGTGGGGCAAAGCCTCATTAAAAACCAGTCTCCTTAGACTTATAGACTTTTTGACAAAACTTTTGTAGACATATATATAATCATATAAGTAAACACTTAATGTTCCAAACCAAGTTTACTTCTTTGCAATTCTACCTATATCAAATAAAGACAACAATAAGATAATACAAAATATTATACTAATTTTCCTTTCTGATGTAGAGGATCCAATTTAATAGCAACCATAGAGCATACTCATAAAATAATCGGTTAGATAATACAAAATATAAAAGACATAGATAAATAACTAATAGAGCACTTCGTACTGATAACGTGTTATGCAACTAAAATATTAAGTGGTTAATATAATAGTTATCTTAGGGTGTAGATGAAAGAAATGTAAAAATGGAAATTAATGCAAACGGCTACTTAATAAAAGAAGTGGCGCCGTGGCTGTAATAAATGTAGGACGGGGTGGACTGCAAATAATGAACAAAAGGAAAAGGAGAGATGTAAGGAAGCAAGAGAATGAGTTAATTTCTCATTTCATATTGTCTGTAAAAATTACAAGCGGGGTGCTGTATTTGTAGACGTGTGAACCGCCTAAAGCCCCCCATTAAAGCCAATCACATTTTGCCAATTCCATGGCCAATCAAAGCTTGCCTAATAGAGAGCCAATAAGACCTAAACACTTATCCTAAACCAACAAGTGAGTGACACTTCATATGTTTAGTGAGGGGGGAATCCACCTTAAGTTTACAACATTTTACAGGCAAAAGAGATCCCCTGTTAGTTGTAAGTGGCATTGATGCTTGCTTTATCCACAAACCCAAATTATGTTAACTACTGCAATTGCAAATGGAAGATGGCCTAGAGAAGTTTTTCTCAAATAGATATATCTATATTCGTTTGATTCTCTACGAGGTTATCCAATAGCCTTCATAGGTTTTATTACTTTTCTTCCATCTCATCCTTTTACAGTCAAATGATATCAAATGGTCATAAACTTAGAAGGATAAATATTGTGATGTTTCCTTGGTGGATCTTTCAAAGAAAGACAGTTTTTTTTTTTTTTTTTTTAAATTGGAGCATCTAATGATGACATGAAAGATGAATTGAGGCTTCTACTTAATCAGCTTAGAAATTAAAAAAAAAAGACTAAGAAAATACAAGTGCATATGATGTATATAAAAAGATAATTATATTTTGATAAAAGTAAAAGAAAATTAAAAAATTTTAATTATTTTTTATTTTGATAAAAAAATATATTACTTATTATATCTTTATTTGTCATTTGATTTAAAAGTTTAGTATTTGAGTTTTTTCATCAATATCGGAGTGTTTAGAGTATATTTGGGTTCATGTAGCCCAACCTTTATTTATATTTATTTGGACTTCATTTTTCATGAAAATTTATAAAGAAAAATTTCTTCAAAAAATTAAAAATCGTCATAAAATTCCTTGAATTTCATTAACAGCATGATTCGAATATAATATGGTATCCCAGAGATACATTATACCTTCGGCTAACTCAAATCACCGCAGAAAAAAAGACCATAAGCAATAAAATTCGTCCACGTCAGCTTGAAGTCAAGGCTCTATAAAAACGACACATTTCCCCGCCTTCGAGCTTCAGCTTTCAAATCATTTGCCTCAGAGTCTTACTCGCTCGATGTCACCACAAAACCCTAACGGACGAAATGGAGATGACTGAAGAGCAAAGGCAGAGAGCCGAAGCAAACCGATTAGCAGCATTAGCAAAGCGAAAGGCACTCGCTGAATCCATTGCTACCAAATCGCATAAACAGCCCCACCAAGAGCAAGAACAAAAGCAACAGGACGCCTGGAGGCTCTTCAAGTGCCGCAAGCTCTCCATTGAACGAACTACAACCTCCACTACCCATTTCCTAAAACCCTGCCAGAACGTGTCGAACGGTCCGGATTTGACTACCCATTTGCCCGAAAAGTTCCTGGTCAGGCTCGAAATCTCCTCTCCCGACTCCTTCTCTGTCACGCCTGTGGCCTTGAAGGGGTTTGTTTACCCCGGAGAGGAGGAGTGTTTGAGGAGACTCGGTTATTGTTTATCTGACGTAAGTTTCTTTCTTTTGTGTTGTTTGGACGGTGACAAAGTGCGAGAACATGTGTGGAAATTTTGTGAGTATATTGAATTAAGAAAATGTGTAATGAATTGAGGAAACAATTGGGTGTTTGCAAAAATAACTATCATTGGTTTTGAAAAATAATCATTTTTCCAAAAAATTTAGATGTGATAGCTACTTAAGGACAACTAGACAGCTCTACAGCTATCTATAAGTTTCCAGACTCGACAGCCCGAAAGTCCTTTAGGATTCTCGATCCGAGGTCATGATATCTAAATATTTTTAAGATAGTGGTTATTTTTCGAGAATTCCTTATAATTTTGGTTGTTTCTCTCAAGTTATATTCAGCAACTAGAAATAGTTCTATATAGTGTTGATATTAATGTTATGTAGTTTCACATTTGTGTAGGTTCTGCCATCTCATTATACTCAGAACAATGGTGGTGGAAAGGCCTGTGTTTATAAGCTCAGCGATTATAATGCAGTTTTCGCATGCTTGAGGAACTCTTATGGTATTGAGGTTGAAGGCATTCCTTGGGTTACTCTCAACATTATTGAGAAACTTTCGAATTCGTTTGTTACTGGAAGATGGAATCCATGTAGACCAGAACATTTATGCGATGAAATTGTTGATGAAATGATTGGAAAGCTACCAAAACGTTTAGTGTATATGCTCTTGCCTTTTCAGCTTGAAGGTATAAAATTTGGTCTGCAGAGGGGTGGCCGTTGTCTTATTGCAGATGAAATGGGGCTTGGAAAGACACTTCAGGTTAACTATCTAAATATTGTGATGAAATGTGTTTGATTTTTCTGATTTGAACACTTGATTACGTTGTTTATGAATGGTATGAGAATTTGTTGCCAAAGAAAGGTCTGAAAACGTTACACTTTTTGATGCATAATTTGTTTCAGGCTATTACTATTGCAGCCTGTTTCATGAATGAGGGTCCTATACTAGTTGTTTGTCCAGCAATTTTGCGACTCCCATGGGCAGAAGAATTAGAGCGTTGGCTTCCCTCTTGTTTACCTGCTGATATTCATCTTGGTAAAACTTTCTCACTTTTTTTGCTTTTGCATTTGTTTTGTTTTGTTTTGCTTTTTTGTTTTTTTGTCTTTTTTATTTTGTTTCGTTTTCAATTTGTTATGAGATGTCATCCACGGGGAAAGGGGTAAATCTCTTTTGCAGGTAAAGTTGAATCACTATAATCAATCTGCAACATTCTACTTAGGTTCGTATATTGCATCTTTCCTTTGACTGGTGAAAAATATTGAAATAGTTCATGGGAGAACTATGCAAGGTAGTTTCATGTTGCTCTGTCAATTAACATGGGATAAGCCAATATTAAAATAATAGTTTGGTTTCAATATCTAATAGAGAATTGTCTATCAAGCCAAACACATACCGAAACAGATGCAAGGTATCTTCTTTCTATATTTATCCCAAGTTTCCTATTTGATAAGTCACCTAAATATCCATCAAAAAGTTTCTCAATTAAAATGATAGCACATGTTATGGTGCAGTTTCTTGATGAAACTTGGTTATTCATTCATCCCACAGTTTCACACATTTCCCTAAGTTTGTAGAGAAAAAGCTATCCACTTATTTTTGTCTTCTTTTGACTTTTTCTAGAATTCTAGAGAAATGGTAGGTGGCTTTTGATAGATTGAGGTTTGGCTATTTCTTACTTTTAGATTTACTTTAACCTTCTTTTGTCCAATTTTTTTTCTTTATTTTTCTAATCTTTTAATTTGTCATTTTTATAATTATAAGGGACAATATTTATGGTTGAAACCTGTTAGAGGTTTCTCTCTGCTAATTGCTAGTAGTACAGGTAACAGAGAGCCAAACTGATGCTTGTAGAGCATGTAATGAGAGATTACCTAATAATGGAATTAAGGGAAAGTACTTGTGGGTTAATAACATGAAGTTTGATTGTTTGTGCACTTCTAAATATGTGTAATAAGCTTCTTTTGTTTAACTTTCTTTTTCCCCTTTTTTTAATTTTTGTTTGAAAGTTGTGAAAGTTTTCTCTTTGTTAGTGGTTGAGGCAAGAGGGAGCCAGCTAACATGCAGAGTATTAGCTAAGAGGCTAGGAAAGTAAACTTTGAAAAGAAGAAATGATTGATTTGGAAATTTCCTTTTGTCTGTAACTTTTGCCAATTAGAGTTTGCAGACCTCTGGTCTCTTTAGTTTGTCATTGATTTTGGAGTTCCTCATTTCAAATGTTCAATTCCACTAGTTTATTCTGTTTTGCTTAACCATTATTCCTTTTGTTTTCAGTTTTTGGTCATCGAAATAATCCTGCCTATTTAGTGAGATTCCCAAGGGTAGTGGTTATTTCTTATACAATGCTTCACCGTTTGCGGAAGAGCATGATTGAGCAAGAATGGGCTCTCTTGATTGTTGATGAATCTCACCATATACGATGCTCCAAGAGAAAATCTGAAACGGAAGAGGTATAAACCATTTCCAATTTGTTGGCCATCACTTCTTAGTTCGTGGATACAAATGATTTATTTGAAGAGCTCATGATCATATCTGATCCCAGATTAAGCTTAATGAAATTTGCAGCTTCATCTTCTGAAGTACCTTAATTCGACATGTTCATAAAGATTATAAAAGAATCTAAATTCTTTTATAAAGCAATCTAGTTCAGTTGCTGTCGTAGAAAGAAAGCACATATGGAATATAAACATGGTTGTAAATGGCTATCTTAATCATGGTATTGGTTTTAGTACAGCTCAGCGTTTGACAGATAGGTTGTAGATTTTTATAAACAAAAGCATTCTGTAGAGCATGAGGAAAATTAATGAAAAGTAAAAAGCAATGAAACACACCCAATACTGTTGGAGTACGTTTTAAAAAAGAATTCTTTTTGTGATATGTATTTTCTCACAATTGTTGTTTATCATTTTAATGACTGGTTGAGAGATGAGTGTATGCATTAACAGCATCATGTTTAGGAAAAATCCTCTTGTTTAATTTGATATTGTGGACTATTTTATTATATGTCACATCTTCTTGTGTATTAACAGGTAAAAGCGGTCCTCGATGTGGCTGCTAAGGTTAAGCGCATAGTTCTGCTGTCTGGAACACCTTCTTTGTCAAGGTTGTATCTAGGCCTTTGCTGCAAAATAGTGGCGTTGTTAAAATTAGTACTATTCCTGGGGTGAAAAGCTTTTATAGATTCATTTTTATTAATGTCTTAGCTTAAACATTTATCAATTTCAATTTTTTTTTTTTTAAATAAAGTTTCCACTGCATGCTAATATCCTATTTTATGTTTTTTCCTATGTGATCATAGGCCATATGACATTTTTCATCAGATAAACATGTTATGGCAAGTATATTTCACTCCTTTCTATCTCAAGTTATGAGTTGCTTTTCTCTATGTTTAACCATTTTCCCCATATACTTTTTATTGAATGCTTCTTTTTTATAGGCCTGGTTTGCTAGGAAAGAGCAAGTATGACTTTGCAAAAACTTACTGTGATATCAAAATTGTTCAGAGTTGTCAGGGACAATCTTTCCAGGTAAAGCACCATATGGTTCTCAAGAAATATATGAATATTCAAGTGTTGTTTGAGAATGCATTTGGAAATGGGATAAATAATTGATTGGTCCATTACTTAGAATTATAATTCTAAATCCCCACCAATTAATCTCACATTTACGGAACCATTTGTCTGACATAAGTATGTCTTATTGGTCAGATTGCTTTGTGCATGGTATATGGAATATATTGTAGTTTCTGTTATTAAGAATAAATGTGGATCTGTCATCATCAACACTGGCCTTTTGTTATTTTTTGACGTCTTGATTGAAATATTCTAAGATGTTTCATGGGACCATCTCTCTAGGATTTTT
Organism: Boswellia sacra; assembly: GCA_013180625.2. Classification (NCBI taxonomy): domain Eukaryota; kingdom Viridiplantae; phylum Streptophyta; class Magnoliopsida; order Sapindales; family Burseraceae; genus Boswellia; species Boswellia sacra. Next base: position 123,268 of record SNVD02007196.1, on the reverse strand, counting down.
CAAGGGGTGTTCGCTTGGAGGAGCTGAATGTATTACTTAAGCAGACGGTTATGGTATGCCCTTCTTCTCTATGCGTTCTATGTAATGAAAGCAATAGTCTGTATTCTTTAGTTGCTTGTTGAAATAAATGTTGCTTGTTTTGGAAAAATAAATAAGAATATGCCAGTACAATGATAGATAAAGGTTTTCAGTTTTTTTTTTTTTTTCCAATCTGTCTGTCATGGTTTTAACATTTATTTTTAAATGAAAAAATTTAACACGGTGAAGAAAGCAACATTACGAAGATAGGTGTCTACAAATTTTGTTCAAGTGTAGTTGGCATTTACCGTATGCCAATATTCTGGAATGCTAATGATGTAAATGAATCAAACAAGTGGCATATTGTAGTTCAAAAGCTTTATATATATACATAAAATAAGTTTTAACAGATGATATCACTCTTGTTTTATTTATTCAAGATGCTTTTGAACTGCAATTAGGCGTCCAGTTACGGAATAGATGTAGGGTAGGAAGGAGAAAAGGAAGAGAAAAAGAAGGAGAGAGAGTGGTGGGAGAAAAATCAGAAATTATAGGGAAAGGGTCAATTGTCAGTTTATCAAAATCAATCAGTATCTTTTCACCCAACATAAAAAATGCAAGGCCTCATCCATATCTATCCTAAAATAAGAAATGGTGAGCTGCTCCTAACAGACCAAGGAAACCAACCCAATTCAACAAAAATTGGGATAATGAAATTTCATAAATAGAAATTACTTCTTAGTAATTTCTAAAATAATTAATAATATTTTGGTTCGGGGTTGTACTTCATCAAATTATGAATATCGCTTTTGGTTCTACTAGCAAGATTGTCATTTATGTGCTTGTTCCTAATTAGCTATTTCATTAAGTTTTGTTTCAATTATTTCTTTTATTCTCGCAGTGGTTGACTCACCCTTATGATTTAAGATTATCCTATGGTTCTTATGGAAGTTGACTCAGCTGCAGAAACTTTTTTTATTTTGTGTATCATAGATAAGACGTTTAAAGCAACATGTGCTGCTTCAGTTACCACCTAAACGTCGGCAGATCATAAGATTGTTGTTAAAGAGACCAGACATAGATTTAGCAAAAGCCACTGTTGGAGTGATCAGTCATAATGCTTCTGAAAATAATGCTGCTAAAGAAGTGACTCCTGAGAATCTAGATGATCCTGATGGTGATTCATTAATTCTTGCTTGCTCTATATATTCTTCAATTTCATGTATTAAGCAATTGCATATTCTCTTTAATCAGGTCACTTTGCTACAGTTCTGATTCCTGAATGTGATATATCTTTGTCTTCTAGTTTGTGACTACTGAATGAAAATTCTAAAGCATAAGAATTCCAAAGCAGAAATTATTGAATATGCCAAATACAGCATGATTTTGCAATCAATTGTCGTTCATTCTTTCAATCTTGAGCATTTGATGTCCAATTGTAATCTTCAAACATTATCATGTTCACACCTGAAAAAACTAGATGTGTAATCACAAAACAGGCCCTCATCACAATACATGAAACAACTCAAAGGCCTAACAGGCCAGACAGTCAAATAGACCAAGGTCTGGAACCCACTTTTAAGAAGTTCATATGCACGCATGCATGTGTCATCACCTCATTGGTTGGAGGTCCAAGGGGTCCATAAAAAAAATCTTCTTCTTTTTTTATGTTTATAGTTTTTCGCATGATGGGTGCCAAAGTGTTTGGGCCTTGGCTGGGAAGGCCAAGAATCATTAAAGATTCTTTTGGATGGGTGTGCATTCTTTTATTATTAAGGAAAATATCAATTTAACTGATTTTAACTTTTCTGAAAAATTGCTGATTTTTTCTAGTTTACCAGTGCTTCAATAAATGCTATTATAGGTTTGTTCATGTGCAAAGAAACTCTGCTTTAGTATAGAATTTGGGCATGTTTTACATAAATTTGCCTTTACTGTCAGATAATGGAGCTTGTTGCAAATTAAGGAAGCTCTCATACCAAGAACTTGGTATTGCGAAGCTCTCTGGATTTCGTGAATGGCTTAACCTTCATCCACTCGTTGCAGAGTCAGATGGTGCTGGACACTTGGATTTGAACCCTAGTTCTAATAAAATGATAATCTTTGCCCATCACCATAAAGTTCTGGATGGAGTACAGGTGAGTTTCTTTCCCACTTTCACTTGTTCTTCTCCATGCTGAGGAACAATGTATACTTTTGTTAAAGGGATAATTCTAATTTGCCCCCTGAGGTTAGGCCTAAAAAAAATTGAGAACCTCAGTTTTCTAAAATCTAGAATGCCCCCTGAGGTTACTGTATCACCGTTAAATTTAACGGGAAATGTATTAAACCGTTAGATTTAACGGAAAATATATTGAATAATAACTTAATGCTAATATTAGATTTAACAAAAAATATATTAAATAATAACTTAACGCTAATAAACAGTAAAATAGACTATAATACCCTTTTCTAAATGGTTTCTAAAGCGTTAAGTTACTATTTAATACATTTTCCGTTAAATCTAACGGTGCTACAGTAACCTCAGGGGGTAATTTTGAGTTTCAGAAAACTGAGGTCTTAAATTTTTTTTAGCCTAACCTCAAGGGGCAAATTGGAATTAACCCTTTGTTAAATGTGAGGAGACGTACAGGAGGTGAACATGTTGTCCATAGAAGGATAAACTATCCACAAAATTCGAAGGAGATAAAAGACAATCTATTCAAAGCTATGTACTAGTTAGCTCAATAACTCTAAACAAAACAAGTAGAATCTTTCTCAAATCAACCTGGCCTATTTACTAGATAGAATCATTGAACATCTGTTGATGGAATATGTTGTGTGCATTGGCTTTAAAGCTTGAAATTCACCACCAGAAATTACTTGGGGCTTAGTTTTCTTTATTTGCTGGGCTCATGCATAATTGGTACTTTGTTAACCTGTGTAAACAAGAAAAAATACCTCATACTTTTGCTATTCATCTTTTAAATTTTCTTCTATGGTGACTGTTCAACTTGCACTTCTGAGTATGGCAAATGAGCTATAATTGAAGCTATATATAATCTTTATTCGACAGAAAAACCCTTATTAATGGGGTTCATCCTGAGTGTGGAAAAGTAATATTTATGCCTAACATTGTAAGTCAGTCAGAACTTGTCAAAAACTTGAAGATGCTGTGTATAAAATAGAAATTTAATATGATGAGAATGATTAAAATGTCACATATTAAAATGAGTGCACCATAACTATTTTTTGTTTTATTTTTATAATTTTAAGAAGTTATGAAATTTTGAAGGTTTACAGAATGTTGGATTAGATTATCCTAGCTTTGAGAATATTTCTATCGTGAGGGTTCTGAAAATGTTGACAAAATCAATTTTTCAAAAGAACATTTCTTGGTTTTTTTTTTCTCCCTCGGCTTTACTTTTGTTCATTGTCTATTGGATGCATCATTTTCTCTTTTATGTTCATCCTGCTATTTGTAACTCACCTTGTAATTTTTTTCTTTTTTAATTTCTCAGGAGTTCATAAGTGAGAAAGGGATTGGTTTTGTCCGCATTGATGGAAACACACTTCCAAGAGATAGGCAGTCAGCCGTACAATCTTTCCAATCATCAAATCAGGCTCGTATTTTATTCTCCTTTGTGTTTTCTTTATTCAATCTGCTAGGGGGGAGAATTTTGCTGTGCTATTCTTTTCTTTATCTGTGATGAATTTTATATTTTCTGTTGAAGTTTGGTTACTTTGAAAATCATGAATGAATCTTTCAATGTGCTACTTTCACTTCCATTTTATGATTGCTTCATAATAATTGAAGTTAAGGGGTTTCAGTGGTCATTTTCATCAGGTGAAGCAAGTTAACTTCTGTGGTGCATTTCTTTCTGATGATTTGTATGAAAAACTCTTGTTGACATTAATTCTTACTAGCAATTGTTGTGAAGGACAATTATGTAGACTTTTCTCTTGTAGAAACTATCATCATTTTTCTTAATAGTTCTTCTATATACCCCCATAAAATTGAGCACATAAACATGCCTTATATGATGAAAATCTTCAATTAAACAAATGTGTGATCTTGTTCTTGCATCACGAATTTGAAAATTTGATATTTTCTAATAGTTGCAAATCTTTTTTATCCCTTTCCCCAAGCTTAGCCTTGTTATTTGAATTGTGCCAACACAGTACATATTTTTTTCACCAGGTTAAGATTGCAATAATTGGTGTAACTGCTGGAGGTGTTGGGCTAGATTTCTCAGCAGCGCAAAATGTTGTGTTTCTGGAGTTGCCTCAATCACCATCATTGATGCTTCAGGTGTTCGAATTTCTGATTGATTTTTCCAAGTTTTAGGAAATGGAAATCCATAACTCTGATCTTATATATAAGGGTGACAATCCGCTGTACTATTTAATAGAACTTTCAGCATTAAATATGCGTCTTATATTGGGCTGCTTTTTTCGGTCATCTTTCAGTTTTTCTTTCAATTTTACTTTTGGATGGATAGGCTTGTGATTGTGTGAAACATGTACTTCTGATTGTTTGGTTTTCATTTTTTTAATTTCTGAGAGGGAGTACAGGCCTGTGTATTCACCTTTTTTTCCCCTTTTTCTTTTCTGAGGATTTTCCCTGAATTCAATAATTAACCCTCTTATGCATGTACTTATTTTGAAATTATTGTGAAGGCTGAAGATAGAGCACACAGGCGAGGGCAAACAAGTGCAGTTAACATATATATCTTCTGTGCAAAGGTAGTATCTTCTTTTATAGAATTCTGTGGAATGTTTTTTTCTCTTTTACATACGAATGATGATGTCGCAATATTGCAGGACACAGTGGATGAGTCACACTGGCAATATTTGAACAAGAGTTTGCGCCGTGTATCATCTACAACAAATGGAAAATATGATGCCATGCAAGAGATAGAGGTATTGTTTCTGTCAGTTAGATAATTGTGTATTGCAGAATTATTTGCCAATTCCTTAAAATCTCCCAAATGTGGAGGGTTTAGGATAAAGTTTAAATCTGCAAATGGACATCAGTTAGTGGTTCCAGTAAAACAAATCGGCTGCAAACTTGTAGTTTTATTCTTTAAGTGTCAAATCAATGGATTTTCTAGTAGTTCTATACAATTTGTTTTCTACTAAGAAAGTTAGGGACAGTGCTTGATATGAAGTAGCCATTTCTATCTGAGGGAGGCTGCTAGTTTCAGTTTCTGATAGGATATTATACAGAATTTATTTGTTTCCTCAACAAATTACGTTACTAACTTTTTTGGTTGGTCTTATATTATTATTATTATTATTTTATAGGCCATGGGTTGTGATTTCTCATCTTTCCTAAGATTAAATTCATTTTTCTGATTTGACAGGTTGAAGGTATTTCATATCTGAAAATGTCACGTGAAACTGACACAGGCTGTGAAGATCAAACTCTGGATCAATGGTCCTCTGGCAAGCTCTCCAAAGAGTTGATGAAATTGTCAGAGTCAAGTTTGGCTTGGGACTTGCGATCTATTGAAGAAAACAATGAAGTAACAGCAAATATGAACAACAAATCTGTAGAACAAAGTAAAACTGATGTCAGTTCAAGTGAAACAGATTATCTTCATATAAAGGTTTATCATGGAGTTGAAATTATCCTTCAATTTTACCATATAAATTTTATGAATTTTCAGTTTTAGCTTGCTTAAAAAATAATTTTTATTGGTAGAACAGGCTGATATGGTTGCTGATCTAGAAGTAGAAAAAGGCTATATTCCAGTGCAAAAAGTAAAAGAAACAAGTCTTAGTGGTACTGAAAATGGAATTCCTGAAAATGTTACTTCTAATGAGTTGGATAAAGGCTATAAAGACAAGGATCAACTGGGAAAGGTATTCTGCCAAACTCAGAAGTGAATACCCTTCCTTTTGCTTCAATTTTATATGGATCTAACTTTTCATAAATCTGAGATGCAGGAATACAAATCCCACCTCCGAACAACAGAAGTAGATGATGTTGGATTGATTCTTCCAATTGAAGCAGATGAATGTTTCTCTAATCAAGTTTATTCTCTGCGCTTTGAGGTAAATAAGAATTTATATATATGTGTGTGTGTGTGTGTTTGTTTAAAAAAAAAAAAAAAGGTCTTAATCTAAAAGTCCCCTTTATTTGTCCTTGTTTATGACAAGAGGTTGTAACACATTTGTGGTTTGGATTATTTATATATAGAGTTTGAGGCAGGCCCTAGTTGCATGAATCTATTAAAAGAGTGGGGCAAAGTTACAACAGTGTCTAGTTCATTTGCTACCTTTGAGAGTCTTTATGTTGAAAATGATCAGCCTTGCATGAATCGGTGTCTGATTCAATATGTTGACTTGTTCTGTACTGATGTATCAGATTAGGTGGGAATTATGGTTTTTGTAAGAAGCTTCCATTTATTTGGTTTAATTACAACCATGTGATCTGCTATCCATATATAGACTCCTAGCTCCCAGTGTTACCATATAACTGTTTTTGTTTTTCTATGGAAAAACATCATCTGTCCCTTTTCGGACCTAGATTTAGCAACATTTCTGTAACTTGCTTTGAGTTTGCTTTTAGTGTGCAATTTATAGATGTTGAGTATCTTACGACTACTAGGCGCATCACAAATATGATCTGTTGAGTTAAATTTTCTTCTAAGTTTGAGCAGAGTCCCTTTTTCCTTCCCTGTCCTTATCTGACTCACAACATGATTTCCCATGCACAAACACAAATTAAATGGATCTCCTTCCAAGGTTGGTACGAAGGGGATTTGATCCCTAAACCGTCTGCTCCATTGCAAGAGAGCCAACCAACTCTTTTATCCTTTTGGGGTCAATCAAGTCCCTAATATAACAATAATAGCACTCTGTAATTGTTTTGTACTTGTCAATTAATTCATCTAAGATCGTGCACTCTGGTCTTATTCTATTATGCAAAAAATGATGCTTGTTATTTTGGGGGAAAGTCAACTTATCTGGTAACATGACTTTGAATAACTGTTGAAGTGGATGAAGTTTTACTACATGTGATTACCCTCCATGTATCTGAAATTTGTTTTCCTTCTAGCTTCAAGTTACTGCTGCCATTAGTTTGTCACAATTGGATTTACCTGCTGTCCAGGTGAGCCAATATACTGGAAGGATCCACTTGTATTCATGCATTCCAGGGACAGATACAAGACCAAGGCCACTTTTTGAGAGTTTCCGACCAGAGGAACTTGATAACAAGGATAGAATTTCAGAATCTTTAAATGACAACCCAGCTTACAGGCATGGCATTCTGAAATTCATCACCGAATGGAATAAACTACGACCTATTGAACAAAATAAATTACTTGGAAAGCCTTTGCAACTTCCTTTGTCTGTGGAGTTGTGCTTTTTGAAGGAAACCATTAACCACAACACTGGGGTATATCTAATATGAGCTCTAATCTTTCTCTGGTTAATATGATGCTTTACACAATTAACCTGCACTTTTTAGCTTTACATGTTAATTTGTTATTGTGACTTGTAATTTTATCATAATATATCATGATTGGTTTGGGTAACAGTTTTGCAACTCTGTAACAGGGACTGCTGAAGGGTGGGAGCAAACGACGCACTACACCTTCAAACGAGATTGGACATGCTCTACCAGCGAATGCTGTGTGGAAAAAGGTCCGTGTTTGTGGTGGCTCCAGAAAGAAGGAGAAAGAATACATGCAGGGTTGGTCTCTAACAGATGAACCACTCTGTAAACTCTGTCAAACACCATGCAAGTAAGTCTGAATTGTGATCTCTCACTTTAAATATTTGTGGAGATCTTACTTGTTTTCTTTATTTCAGAAGGAACAATGCTAAGACACCAGAATATTTTGAAGAGCTGTTTTGTAATCTAGACTGTTACGAAGAATATCGCTTAAGAACCAGTGGCAGATTTCTTCGTGAGGTTGGGATATGGATCCTGAATTGTAGCTTATTCTAGGCTCATTGTTTATTTTCTTTTCATGAATGATTCTATTTTAACTTGGAAATTTGTTGTGCTTTCCAGCACTTGTATTCCTTGTTGTTAAATCAATGCATGATCAAATAATATACTTGAGATCTCCAGGAACTTTTTCAAGTGGAACATGGTGTCTGCACAAATTGTCAGTTAGACTGCCATAAACTCGTGAACTACATAAAACCTTTATCATTGGAGACGCGACGTAAATATATTGAGGATGTAGCACCAAATGTTGCGCAACAGAAGAACTTGTAAGTCATTTAAATGCTAATGCCTGTTTCTGATTTCTCAAAATGATACTCAAAGTGTGTCACACTTTGGTGCTTATAAAAGTGTGCTTGTGTTTGTGCAATGCATTGAGGTTTATGGGTGATTTGTTTATGCTTATTATATGTGCATATTCCAGCTGGTGGAATTGTAGTTTGGTATGATCAAACACTCCCTAGAACTTCGAGGGATTTTTTTTTCCTGACTATGGCACTGGTATTGCTACTATTTTAATGGTATATGAATCTAATTCCTGAAATCCAATAATATTAGTTTCAATATGCTGCAGGCTTGAGAAGCTTATCAATGATCCAACTGAGGGCAATGCATGGCATGCAGACCACATTGTTCCTGTCTACCAAGGTGGAGGTATGATGCTTCATCATATTGACAATATATTTATCATCATTGAAAAGTTTGAACATCTCCACGCGCCCACTATTGCTGTATATTGATAAGAACTAGTATCATTTTCAATAACATGCAAAAGTCGATCTATTTTGTTGTACTGATAATCAGCATCTCATTTATATAAGTGCATTTTTATTTCAATATTTCTTCAGGTGAATGCAGGCTGGAGAATATGAGGACTCTTTGTGTGGCCTGTCATTATGATGTTACTGCAGCACAATGTGCTGAACGACGTTCAACAAGGGCAAAGGCAAGGAAACAACTGAAAGTTATCATGAATGGCCTCAAAAATGGTCAAAACGTTGATAAGACTGGCTCTTCTATTAAGGTATATTCTTAGAGACGAGGTCTTCTGTTATTTAATGATATCTCTGATTTCTCATGCATTAAATCCAATGTGCATTTCATCTTAAGGGATATGCTATATTAGACTAGAAAGTTTCATTTATGCGATTTTCTTGATTATTTCTTCAACCTCTAATTCAAAAGGTGGACAATATAGTAAACTAACTACTGAATTATTCCTCTCACTAGGTGGGCTTTGGGATTGTATTCAGTCATGATATGAGTTTTAATTCCATCATGTTCTAGGAACTTTTAATTTTCAGTGATGGAATTTCTATAAGCACTAACATAGACCATTGAATCTCTGCATGATTATTTTGGCCTAATTATAACCAGGTAAAGTTAAATTCTCTAAGCTAAGCACTTGGACATATATGATTTTAAGCATTGTTTATGTTATTTAAAATGAGTTTTGAGATTGTAATTAGTGGAGCTTTGTTTATCAAGCACATGGAAATTCATCTCCCAAGGCCTTGCCTTTCCTCCATAATAAATCAGGGAGTCGTTTACAGTCTGATGTGAAATGAAAAGACCTGAGCATATCTTCTCAATGTGTTTCACTTTTTTTGCTTGTGTTAATGTCCATTCACTGATAAAATCCTTGTTTGGATATGCTATTTATGGTAATATGCTTCATTTTCCAGACCGATGTTGCATTAACATATGTCAGTTTCAGGACCAAGGGCATCTGGAGATGCAAGAGAGCACAGTTGAGGATGAGCTTCTAGTCGAAGTTCCTGGAAGTTCCTATTCTGGAGCCTTAAGCAGGGTGGCCGATACAGGAGAGACTAAGAATTCCTCTGAAGCCACACAACCACAACTCCAGTGACGAGATACACTTGCATGCTACATAGTGTTCGTGTGGGCTACATCAACGAATACAGTATACAGCAGTGGGCTATATACTACTTAGGAAGTATGAATATGAACCTTTGTGATAAAATCTTTTTGTTTGTAACTACTTTTGTTATGTAAATTTAGGCTTGTAGAGTTGTGTTTGGCTGGTATCCTGGCCGCTTTGGATGGTCCTCTCCAAAGTTATATTTATTTTGTTTTTTTGGAGACTCCGAAAATCTCGTAGTGCGATTAGAGACCTGGTCCACGGAGTACAAGGACTGTTTATCATCATCATATTGTTTATCAGTTATATACAACTCCTCAGCAATTCGTGGCCGCATTTATTTTGTTAATGAATCGACTAAACCTGATCGCTAGCATCTTCTGCGTAGCTTCAAGTAACTGGTAAAGTTTAAATGAGCCAATGCCTGAAATAACAGTTATTACAGAAACAATTGAAAGATCCTGGAGGATCTTATATGATTAAAGTATCAAAGCATGGGAAATTTTCAGATGGGGGGCTTTTTTTAAAATAGTCTTAAGAATTTTCATACCCATAGCCTCCAAAGGTAGAAATTTTCAGATTGCCCTTGATCCCTTCCCTCCCCTTCCCTCACAATTCTCTCGACTCTTCAATTGTCTGCATCTCTACGCACCCTTTCCATCACTCTACTCTGTATTTTAATTTTAATTGTAATTTTAATTGATTTTGGTTTTGCTTGCATCCACACAACAAAACAAAACCAAAAAACGAACACTAGAACCAACGTGACCGAATTGATTTCATCTCTCTCTATAAAAGGTCTTCTAATTTTATTTGATTTTGGTTGTGCTAGCGTCTCCCACCCACAACAAACCAAAACCAAAAACCAAAAGCGAAAATTGGAACTACAGTGGTAGAATTGATCTCATCTCTCTTAAAAACTTCCTTCCTCGTCTTTGCTTATTTAATGTCTTTTAATTTTAATTGTAATTTTAATTAATTCTAGTTGTTCTTATGTCCTCCACCGACTACAAAAACCGGGATATTTTTTTAAATGACCCCATTTGGAGTTGGTTTGCTAAATGTAACCCCCATTTGAATTATATATATATATATATGTAACCCTTTTTTCATGTAAAAAGATATAGCTGTCCTTTTATGTTTATAAATGCAAGCCAAGCACATCCTTTTGTTTCAGCTCCATAGAAAACGTAGCCTTACAACTGGAAGCCTCTTCAACAATAAATTTACATTATTGAATTAAATGTGTTTCATTGCTGTTCAGGATCTGGATCAACGAGTTTTTAACTGGGTATTCTGAATTCTTTCTTGCTTATGTATTGTTGCAAAGCCTTTGTCAAAGTATGCGATCCTACTAATTTATTCTTGCATTACTCTCTGCTTGTTTACTGAGAAAATGGAGGAGGAAAATTGGTTGGATCTTGCATTCATTATTGAAGAGATGATGAAGTCCAACTATGTAAGACTAATTTAGTTGAATTTAGATAAGTTCTTCTATCATATGATTTGTGTTACTGCATTCATCTTTTGAGCAATCATGAAACTAGATATTTGGTGGTGTAAGATGAGGATCTAAGTTTAGAACATCTGAATTTTAAATTTTACATACGTGGGTCTGATTGTTTTTGCATTATTTTCTCATTTTTGATATTTAATTTTGCCGAGGCATGATGTTTCTTTATGTAATTTTTTATAATTAGTGTTTATTTTTCCCTGTTTGTGTGCAAATTGTGCTACTGTAGCGGAATTCTAATATTTATTTAAAAGTAGATTTTGTTTTACCTTTTATACACACATATTTTGAAAGTATTTTGCCTATGTGTCTAGTTAGTTAATGTAATTTTTTCAATAACTACGTACATTTTTTCTGTATGAATTAGATTCCACAAAATGGATGTGATAAGCTCTATATATTATTATTGCTACTGATTCTGGGGAAGCAACAATGAAGACTACAAAAGCAAATGTGAGGAATGAGGCATGTAAATGGGCAAATCCAATCTATGAGATTACAAGATTGCTTCAAGGCATAAAAAATAAACAATATGATGAAAAACTGTCTTAAGCTTGTAGTGGCAATGGTAGGAACTTAATTCATTCATTCTTATACTTAAATAATTATATCTCTCTTCTTCCCTTAAATAATTTTTCTTCTATTGTCATAAGTTATCTGTGTTCTGTTACAGCCCCATTCCCTAGATAATTGTGCTTTAGCCAGAGAAGCTAAGATATGAAAATTGAGAAGATTTATATTGGATCTTGCACTGGTGGAAAAGAAGAAATTTTCTAACTACAAACAAAGTCTTTCTAGCTTCTATTAGAGCATATTCGTTTCTTATTTCTATATCGTACAACTTCTTCATATGTATAAAGACAAGTTTTCGACCAATCCCCCTTTGAAGAAAATGTAACACAGTTGAAATGTGAATCTTATTGACTTTATTTTGAATGATGAGAAATTTGACTTGTTTTTTATTATGATTGTAACCCTTTTTTCATGCAAAAACAATGAGTATGTAGTTCTTATATGTTTGCTTGTAAATTAATGTTTGAAACTAGAGAAAGTGGTATTGCTTAAGAAAATTAAAGGAGGAAGAGAAGGAATTGAAGATGTTTTCAAAATCAACAACATAAAAAATGTGACTTTGCATCAAAGATAAAAATTGTGACTATTGTATTGCTTATTGAAAATTGTTTATTTATCATAACTATGTTTGACATAGGTGATGATTCTGTTTTGTATTATGTTTTGTTGCACGACTCGGTTGTGCTATCAGCACGACCCAGTCGTGCAATTAAACAGATTCTGTTTTTTTACATGACTAAGTTGTTAGGGGAGCGTAGCGTTGGAGCCAGCGAGCACAATAGCAAATCGATGGAAGTGAGTCTGTGTGTCGTATTGTTTGCACGAACAGATATGAAATAGTTTATGTTATGTTGTCTTTTTTTTAATTGTTAAGATTAGTTTCTGGATACTTGACGGTTCGATTCAACCATAGCATATAAACACACTTTACAAGACAAACATGGCAATACCGTTGTCCAAAAATCAACAAGAAATATACAGTTTTTGTAATCTTGCTGATAAATGCCTTTACCAGATGAGTGTGGTCAAACGGAGCACTGCGTTTACCATCTGCAGTAACAGCAGTCCAACCATCAGGCCACATACTGTCACGCCTTTAAGCATTAAGCATAATCAAAGAAACCAAATTGCTCTAAGCAATCTGCCTTTCTGCACGACCCGGTCGTGCAATTTTGGAGATTGCATAATGCAATCTGCCTTTCTGCACGACCCGATCGTGCTGACTGCACGACCAGGTCGTGCAATTACGCAGATTGCTTAATGCAGTCTGCCTTTCTGCATGACCGGGTTGTGCTGACTGCACGACCCGGCAATCGTGCGAATCGTGCTGACTGCAGATTGCTTGCAATCTGCCTTTCTGCACGACCCGGTCGTGTAGAAAACCAGATTGCTTCACGACCCCGTCTCATTTTGTGGCAAAACATTATCATGATCCCCCATCACCTATTTAACAGAAATCCAGTGCCATTCAACAGAAAATACAACTTTTATTGAATCTCCTCAACCAGCAAACTGGGAGGCATGCATGACTAGTTCATCCTGTTTCTTTGCAAGCACAAACACAATAGCAATTGGAACAATCAAATGTATCTGGAAGACATCTAAGATAGACACATTCCTTCAAAATAAGATGTATGAAATAAGATTTTTCTCCAAAGGGACGTGCTGCACGACTCCTTTCTCCAAAGGGTCGTACTGCACGACTCTTTTGTCCAATAAGAATATTTTTTCGATGGTCGTAGAAGTAAAGGTGTGACTTTGCCTATGTCGACAACCTATGAAGAATGTCATGGTTTCTAAAATGCGTAATTGTCAACATGGTTTTGCGACTCATTTCCACGAACTCATATCAAAAAATGCTGCCGCTAACTTATTTCTATACTTTCGAGCATGGTCTGGATGACGTATAACTTTTATAGACTCACCAGTATCCAGGCAACGAAGATACATTATAACAAAAACTCCACAATCTCCACTGCACGAGAAAAGAACATATTGGTTAGTAAAATTTGGCACAACTGGATTGCACAAATTACAGTCGAAAATTTGGCACAACCTAGTCGTGCTAATTGCACGACCAGGTCGTGCAATAGAGTGAAATCAGTTTTGTTGCACGACCTCATTGTGCAATGAATGTAAACAAGCGAAAATTTTGCACGACCTGGTCATGCAGTAAATGTGAAAATGGCAATGGTAGTTCACATTGTGTTTGAAAAACTTTAGACTTTTTAAAAGATTGTGAAATTTTAAAAGGGAAGACTCTATTTCCTGCTTAAAGACAGAGCCATTGTTTGAAAGGAAAGATGGAATATCTTTCTCTTTCACTTATTCGAGTTATTGTAATCCAAACCATGTAATTCATTTTCCAGTTCATTTATCTTAAAAGACCTCTTTGCCTCAGCCATCCCTTGCAATCTTTGCCTTTGACTTTCTTTAGTAGCTGCCTTTCTAACAATCTCTTCTTCTGAAGGAGGCTTCTCAGTTGGTGGCCGAACCCATGGCAGCTGCTAACACCTGGTTTTATCTTTGGCTTCCTTGGTCCCTTGCTATCACATGTAATGCATCACAAACCCCATGTTGTTGATTATACATATAGTTGAAAGCAGCATCAAAACCAAAAGCTGTGATCATACATATAAGATATTAATTTTGGGCAACTATATACATTTGAAGTGACCAAATGACTGATATCACAACCCACAATTTTAAAAGAAAATTGTAAGACAGAAAAGGCACGTATATTGTGACCAAGCCTGTCATTACTTCTTACTGAGACAAGTTATAATTTACTAATGCAGGCAACAACATGCATCTACGAAAATAAATTTGAAGCCTACTTATTAAGAATGTGACGAGTTTTTTTATAGAATTAGCATTTTGTGCTTTACTTATAGATGGAACTCCATAAGTCTCAAAAAGAAGATCTGCCATTTTACAACGAGAATGAACTGGGTTGTATACACATTTTGTGATCTGGGCATGATGATCAATGTAGTTTGCGCTCAAATGAAAAGTGAATCAAGAAAAGGTCAGCTAAACAGACAAATCAAGCTGAAGTCTTAGATATACCAAAAAATATAGACTAGCTTGCAAAAACAGGGTCAGTGATAAACATAGCATATAAACCAATAATATGAAACTGTATATCATGCACTTCAATAATCATAATAGAAATTTCAGAATCCAGATTAATGGGTTGACATTTCTTCAAACTATGATTATATCAAACCACTTACATCCCATGTGCTCTCTAAATGCCATGAAGAAAATAAAAAACTACAGAAATACGACCAATCTATTATCCCAATGACTTGAAAAAAAAAATGAAAAACTTACCGCTTAAACAACCGAATCACATTCTTCACCGAAAATACCATAAAACCATAACAAAAACGATTATCTTAGTATATTTTAAGATAGAATAAAGAATCAGTTTACTAATTGGCATGAACTAAACCATTAGAGTAAACTAAAGCCCCTCAAGAACTAACTATATGCATATGCAACATAAAAGACAAGAGAAACTGACAATTACTCATATTACCTCTGAACCATTTGCACCCATCCGATCAAACCCAAAATCAAGAATCTACAAGAACACCACACAAGACTACAAGCCATAACCGACATAAACAAACAAACAAAAAATAAATAAAAACGCACATAAAACTCAACCAATAGTCTACTACAATGCCAAAATTTTGAGGAACATAAGCTAAACAACCTAAAAGATATGAAATGCTCACGTGCATATTCCATAATCTCAAAATGATAAACGATGTAATTATCAAAAGCGAAGCGAGGGCTTAAGCACATGCAATCAAAGTACCTCAGCAATACAGATGGGTTCAAAATTAGAGTTTCGTAGTTACCCAATACAAATATAGGAGGCACCATTATCAATGACTATAGGAGTGGAGGACGGAAAGAGATCCTAATATGTTTGAAGTGGCCTTCCCTGAAGCGAGCACGATGCGGGCACTTTCATAATTTTAGCATGAGAAGCAAGGAGAGGTTGTGTCAAAAGAGGAGTCACAATAGTGAGAAGCAAAGAGGCTACGTCATATATGAGAAGTTGCAGAGGTGAGAAGAAGAGGCAAGCTGTGATTTTTGTGTTTGATTTCTAATTTTGGTATTTTCATAATTCTTAAGGATATTTGGGTACTTTTACTTGATAAGAGGGGTTAAAAATAGTTAAATTAGAAAATGGGGTTAGATATAGTTAATGGATTTTGAAAGGGGATATTTGGTGAAAATTTGCTACAAAAGCAAAAGTGAAACCAAAACTAATTTTGGTTGTAATTACATTCGTTTGACGATTCGATGAGTGAGTTGTCAAACCGACTCGTTGAACCGTCGAATTTGGATATGCCATCATCAAATAACAACATCAAACTATGTCAAACCAACGTTAAATTTTGACGTGTTATCATCAAACAACATCGTCGAATTATAATTTAACATCATCGAACTGTCGAACTAGATAATACGGTTTCTATTTCATAGGAGGCCATTTGAAGGCCATTCATAAAAACTTTTTTCTGTTGAAGGCTATTTTTCTAAAAGCCCCCTGGGGGGCTAGTCATGTAAGCTCCCTTAAAGTATTTGCCCAACATTAGCCAAAGATTTTGAGCTTTATATTCTTTTCTGTTATCTGTTCAGTGCCTTGTCCCCTTTTAACACCTGGTGATGTTAAAGAGAGAAAACAGATCCAACAAAAACAGTATGTATTGAGCTGATCCTCCCATATTCAGGGACTCCGATACGACCCACCCCTCTCCGAGAAAACCCAAGAGAACCCAGCTCATACATTATATGGATGCTTTCTCAAGCTTCGGTTACTACTCACTACATGTATCCTTCCCACGTATGTGTCTCACCTGAGCTCCTTTTGTTAGTAGCAATAGTCGTTACAAAGGCTGCGGAATCAGCCACTGTTTGTAGCAAAGCAACGGTACATGTCAACACAAGATCAGAAGGCTTCCACCAGGATAGACTCATACTTCCTCACTCACATTGCTGATCTCTGCTGAAAAGAACCGCTCTGCTCTATCAATGAAGTTGCTAGGGAATCTACAATGCAACATCAAAGAAGTTTCCGTGGCTAGGAGATTGTGCTTGAGGGCTATATCTTCACAATTTTTAGTTGCTTTACTATCTCTTTGGTTTCTCATCTTGCTAACTCTTGTGCTATTTCCTGCAGCACCAGGCTTTCCCAAAGACAGTCGTGTGCTTCTAGCATTGTAACGGCCAGATTTTAGGGGGATATCCCCTTGAGATTTTCTAACTTCAGAACCCTGTTGATTGCACTCACTAGAATCATCCATTGGCAAATTCTCTAAGGTTGGATTAGAACGTATGGGTGGTGAAACATTTCTGCAGGATTTTAACAAAGAGAGCAGCATATCCATGCTAAGTTCTTGTTGAACCACACCCTTGTTTTGCTCACACCCATAACAGGCAGCAACCAGTGTACCAGCTAAGATAGGCATCAACTCCGGATCACTGAAGAACACAAATGGCAAATCGCATACCTATATTGTTCCAGCTCAGCAATTAGATTTTATACATTACATCATCCTGATATAAGAATTTTTATTGTTAAAGATTCACTTACCTTGTGAAGTATTGTAGGACTTTTTCCCCATCGAAGAACAGCTTGGTTCCCGGAGTGAAACAAGGAAAAATAACCAAGAAGCAGCAGAGACTCGTGCAAAAGCAGTCCAACCTGAAACAAAAGCACAAAACAAGCATTTACCACATCATGCTGTCAATGCTTTCACACTGCTATGATGGATTTGTAGTAAAGTACTATGTCCAACCCAACAAGGGTGTTCATGCATGTCTGTGCCTAGTGTATGTTGTAAATGTTTCAAAAACAGAGGTATATATGACTGTACCTGATCATTTGCCACTTTCCATTTGCTTGTGCAGTGAGACAGTAGAAAGCTCATCAAGTGAAAAAACTCCATTTTCAGGTCTGGCCTAGCCTGAAAACAATTAATGGGACAAAAAAGGGGGTCAATACGTGTACAAAAACTTTAAGAAAGGAAAAATCCTCATAAATGCCAAAAGAATCATTTTGAAGTTATTTTGAGAAATCACCACCATGAAACCTAGTAAAACACAAGTAAAATTAACTTACTAGCATTCTCTGCAAAAATGAAATATCCAAAAGAGCCAAATTGTTCAAAACTTTCAGCACTCCAGTTGCCACCTCCTCAAAATTTGATGGAAGCATATATGATGCCTGAAATAAGATAATTGCTCACTAAGTTGCACCAAAAATGACACTTTCAAATACAATGATTCATCAAGATATTAAGATATAATTATCTAAGGTGAAGCCGTAATAATCCTACTATTAAGCTTTCTTGGATGATAAGTGATATTACAATTACAAGAAAAATAACCCATGAAGATATATTTGCAGCTGGCAAACAATTTTTACAGCTTGAGAAAGAAACAGACAAATAAAAAAAACCCTCACAAGCATGACCAAATTCAGGGACCACGAGGGAAAATGACCAACCTGACAAGGGTTAGGAAAAACTGCAGGATCCTGAAACGTATCACATGCCAAAGAACTAAATGGAAACACCAAAATATTTCAGAGGGCAAATTTACCTGTTCAGAAGACAACCTGTTGTTTGCCTGCAGTAACACAGATGTCAACAAAGAAGGAAGACTGACTAAACCAGTTTCTGATATGGCAGCAAGAAGAAAAGCCACTGATTGTTTCAAGCCCCGCATAGTTTCATTCCTTTGCACTGCAACAACATCCAGCAAGTGTTTGTCATCTTTTTCCTCAACTTGAATTTTCTGCGATTCATCCTGGACATCTGTCTTTCCCATGTTAGAATTATTCAACTCAAATGAACTATCATTCAGCTTCTTTTCCCCATCTTTGCTAATGGATAGAGATTCATTTTTATTTAATTTACAT
Organism: Boswellia sacra; assembly: GCA_013180625.2. Taxonomy (NCBI): domain Eukaryota; kingdom Viridiplantae; phylum Streptophyta; class Magnoliopsida; order Sapindales; family Burseraceae; genus Boswellia; species Boswellia sacra. The sequence continues at coordinate 104,391 of SNVD02007196.1, read as the reverse complement.
GGCTCATCTAACAGGCTATCCTTTGATGCATCTGTTAGGGGTACAATTATGCTATCATTTACAACAGATGACAGCAGTCTATCATCTCCACAGGTGTTATTTTCAGAAAAATATCCAGAATCAGAAGACATAGGAAGATTCATTTCTGGACCTTCGTTCCCTTGCACCACTACAACAGGAGTAGATTCCCACTGAATGCAACTAATAAATCCAGGGCTGGATGTTAAGACCACCAACAGAGATATACTTAAGAGAATTGAGGAAGGAAACGGTAAGCCTTCAATCTGTGGCCGATCATAGAGTGCAAAAAGATCTCGTAGACGGTGAATAACTTGGTATGCAATCAATAGCTCTAGCAAGCCATCACGCATTTGAAGTTGTCGTTCATCAGAGTTTATATGACCTATAATTGTAGTGACAGTCCACAAAAATCCATCCAGTACTTCAGATACTGATTCCAGATTTTCCACTGATACTTTGCTGGATGGCAAGTTGGTGCTGCCATGTGCATTCAAAGATGCGGCAATCTTTATATAGTTCTCAAGTGCTGCTGACAGCATAGGGATGATTGGGGGTAAAAGATTTTGCGCAAGAAAATAACTCCTATTTGATGGCACGGATAGTACTACCCTCAAAAGTTTCAGAAAGTGTACTGTCACCTGGCAGGCTTCAGGTTTTGATGTATGAGAAGCAGGCAGGGCGGAAGCAATAAAATCAAGCAGACCAGCTTGTCGAGAAGCTTGCAGCTCAGGGTCCTTTCCCTCCAAGAACTAATACACAGAAATTTTGGAAGCAAGAAATTCAAATTTAAATGTTCACCCAATCTCTTTATAGAACCCACCATGATATAACCATGTCTATTTATTTTACTATGAATTTACCAGATAGCAAGCTATAGATTGATATACCACTGACATGAGAATTTGGTTCATAATTGAAACTTATCACTCCATAACTCCTCAAAAAGAAAAAGGATAACAACAGTGCATCAAGATGACAGAAAGATTAAAAAAAAAATTGATACACAACTGCATGGTAGCAATTGATGCCAACCAAAAATAGCCTCACAAGCCACAAAATGATGCAATAATCAGACTAACTGAACAAAAATAATTTCAGAATCTTAACTCATCCAGGGAGTCAATATAAAGCCATTTTCAGCACTTATAAATCATATTCCATAGTATTGTACTGCATTTAAAATAATAATAATAATAATAACAATAATAATATAAGCAATTTATAAGGAAAATAAGCCATATCTCTCAATAATGCAGGATGTATAAGCAGCCCATCTCGTACTAGAGAAACTAGCTACAATTTGAAGAATTAAAAAAAGCTGGAGAAGAGGTGGGTCAATAAGAAGAAAGCCCCTTAACAAGAACATTGCAGATTCCTCAAAAATGAAAATTTGACAGCTTGTGTAATGGTGCCCAAATGCTGTAAGAACACAGATTTTACAATATGCATCATTACCATTAAAAACAAAAAAAAAAAAAGCAAAAAAACAAAAAAAAAGGAACTTTACAATCTGACACATCCGAATTGCACCATATTTAATGCAGAGTTTTAAATTTAGGTGAGAGACTGTAGCAGCCCTCAAAATCAGTCAGTAGGTCCTTTAGTTCCAGAGTTCGGGGCGGGGGGGTGTGGAGGAGAGGAGGGAGAGGGGGAAGAGAGAGAGAGAGAGAGATGATTATCCTACTTCTGCATCTGGATCTCTCCCCTAGTGTCTCTAACCTAAATCTTTCCTCTAAATATGACCATAGGGTATCTGTTAGTATTATGAAAACCTGTTATATAGAGTTTAAAACAAATACCTTCATCACTTCAGCAGTTATTAATCCTATACTTGCAGCTCCTTTTCTTGCTTGCCGGAGTTTCTGAAGTTCTTGAAGCCACCTCCCAATTTTTGCCCTTGCAGTTGTCACTGCTGTTCTATATCCAATACCAGCATTTTCAGAACCAACTGGAGGCTCAGGAAATTCATATTTCAGAGCCATAAGTCTTTGTCGAATTCTTTTAATCCGCCGCTTCAGTGAATGTTGCAATGCATCATTCCCTGTTGCAAGAGTAGAACCCCTTAAACCTGTAACAACATTTCCTTGACAATCATCAGCATTGTTAATTGGTGTGGATCTGCCTTGACCATCCTTATTAACAGATCTACGCGGTAAAGGGGAAGACTGATCCCTGAAATCCATGGAAGCTCTCTCTCGTATTTGCTCCAGATAAAACCTGCGACGTTGTTCACTTTCACTGAGTTTCTCAGCTAATTTCTGAGCCAGAAGTTCAGCTTCCTCTTGTTGGGCTTTGGCTCTCTCCTCCTTCCTCCGAAGCTGTTCAATGGCCCTTGCCTCACGTGCTGCACTGGATGCTTTCCGTTCCTCTTCCCTTCTAACTTGAGCCTCTTCCTTTCTCCGTTGTGTCTCAGCAAGACGCTGTAGCTTTTCGGCTTCAATGAGTTTTCTACGTTCTAGAACAGCTTCCTCTCTAGCAATATCCTCTTTTTGTTTAGTTCTTAAAACTTGAAGTTTTTCAGCTCTCCTCAATTCTGAATCATGAAGTTTCTGGCGCAACATAAGTTTCTTGTTTTCTTCATTTAAGGAGGTAATGAATCGAACCTCATTCACTTTACTGCTTTCATCACCAGCTCTTCGCACAACCTTTGCCAGAAAAGCTTCATGCCTTAACTCACTCTGCTGGTGGCGAGCATGCATCCCTTCACGTAACTTCATATTACGGACAGCTTGCCATTCATTGACACGATTTAACTTTTCCGAGGTACGCTGAAGCTTTTGAACTCTCTCATTCTCCAACTCACTTCTGATCCTCATGGCTCGCGCATGCTTTTCTTCAGCTTCCTTTTTCAAATCCAACACAGTTTTCTTCTTCTTCTCAGGAGACATTAATTTATCCCGCAAAATGCGTGCACGCTCAACACTTTTCCTGCTCATGCCTGGGGAATGTGATATACGAGAGGAGACCCGGAAAGGAGATGAAAGTATATCCTCCCAATTCCTCTTCTCCTTCCATGCATCCATAGACTTCCAGGAAGTAGCATTTCTTTTTTCTTTTTCAGTTAGAGGAATTTGCCTCTTAGAGTGATCTGTAGGCTTGAGGTTCTTATCACCTCCGCTTTCAGTCAACATTTTATCTTTCTTACGATGTAGCTTCTCTGTTTCAGATCCAAGATATTCTCTCTTGCTCTTTGCCGAACTGAAAGCAGAAAAATTGTCCTTAGGAGGTAGCCTAGATGAGTTAAGATCCAAAGACGATGGGTTCTCTGAAGTATGACAACTATTTTGAATAAAGTTTACTCTGCTGGACCTGCCTAAATCAAAATTCCTCATATCTCCACTTGAGTTATCTAGTGTAAGTTCTGACTGTTTTCTTGTTTTCATCACTGAATTTTTAGTACTGTGTATTACATCAATTCCTACAGCTGAATTTGTCAAGTTATCATCAGATATATGATGGCAATTTGAACACTCTAGCCCCAGCAGTTTTGCATTATTAAGAGCACGCAGGCTAGCTCTTTCTTGTTGAATTTTCTTAAAAGCTTCCAGAGATGAAGACAGGATCTCCGCTTTGTGAGGTGAATTTGTCATTCTTCGAACCTGCACTTAGCATGAAGTAACTAAATTTTGTCATATGACAGAGCTACATAACATGAACGATAATAGAAAACTTCGGGTACATATGTTTGAGTTCAGTCAATATATCATATTTAAGTTACATGCATGAATCATCTTATCATCTTTAAAACAAATATTTTTTATTGCCCAAAACCGCAGATACCATGAACTAACCATTTTCTCTACAAAATAAATATAAGGCCAAATGCTCGGCATGTCCAAAAACACAACTGAAACAAGTAAATTGCTGCATAAACTTGCACATCATTAAATGTGAAATCACATTATTTTTCTTTACCAAAATCCCAGGCAATGGCCACATTGTGGTCAGATAAAAAGGTAAGCATCCTTACCTCCCATGAGAGCGCATGTGGTCTCCGATGGTCAGTCTTTAAAGTAACTGGTGCCCCATCAACTGATTGAGAAGAGAACTTCTTCACATTCTCAAATTCCTCCACTCTGGTAGTCAGTTCTTTAAAATCAGATGCAGCCTCTTCAAGAACAAGAATAGCCTCTTTCATCTGCTCTAAATCACATTCTAGTTCACAAAGAAGGTAAAGTTCATCAACTGCCCTATTAAGATTTTCAAAGAGAAAACACCAAAGCCGTTGCCTAAACCTTTCTTTGCTTTCAGTTGAATCATCTTCACCAGGGGCACTATTACTCTGGGCTTTGGACACATCATCATGGTTAATAACATTTGGAGGACAAGTGCAACACTCAGCAACTGAAGCTGTCAAAGAAGATTGTCCAGAAATTTCGCGTCCACTCTGTCCAGAAGCATGGGATTCATTGACTAGGGTTGTCTCTGCTGCACTTGAAGCCCCATCTACAACCGTTAATTCAGAAACTTTTGGCTCGCAGACCTTAGATATAACAACAGGAAGCTGAGGTTCCACCACCACCCCAGCCTCTTCGCTGGACAGACAGCTATCACTTATATATCCATTATCTGGTGCTTTGGAGTCTTCACTAGGCATTGGTTTAGAATTTGAAACTTTATCACTCAGATCCATGACTTTTTCTTTTGCAATCGGCACTCCTACATCAGCTGAAGATATTTTATTTGCCTCATTACAGTTTTCCTCATTTGTTTCATCCTTACAAGTCAATAAATTCATCTTATCAGGATAACTATCTACATTTACTTGTTTTGTTGCCAGTTGATTCTCTTGAATGCTTATACAAGAAGTGATACATGAAACTACGTCACCATTGTTCTCATGCTTTTTACAAGCGATGAAATTATCAGATCCAATATCACCGAACTTAATTTCAGATCCAACATTGTTTTCACAATGCAGAGCCAAAGCATCGTCCTCTAGATCACCCCACTTGATTTTCTGAACCACATCAGGTTTATCCTTTGCTGGAATTTTCCGCATATCTCCATTTCCACCATTGGAATTTGTGACACATTTTGGAGGCAACTTAGACCATTCATTATCTCGTTTAACCACACAGTTATCACAGTAATTCACACCCTTTTTATCTTCATTTGAAATGGGAGTAGAAATTTCAACACTATCACGGCCATGCACACCGAAACTTCCCCCTGCCTTTGGAAGCTGGGATCTTCGCTTACCATCTGAATTTCTAACTTTTTGATTTACCAATGACTGACTATGATGAAAATTAGAAGAACTTTTTCCTGAAAAACCACCAACCCAACTTTGCAGGGAAAACTTTGAGGTACTCCTATGTTTCTGGATAAGAAATAAAAAACAAAAAATTAGAGCCGTTTCAATCTTATGTCGATGACTTTAGAATCGCATGAAGCTGTAATACAAGGTTGTCATAATAATACAGAAATAGAACAATTTGTATAACAAAATCAATATATTTATCCTGAAGCATTACAGACAATCTTCATCATGAAATCAATGTATATGTATCCTGATGCATTCCAGACACTCTTATCAACTTTAGAAAACAACATTCTGTATTTACACTAGAAAATCAATTCTCCATACATCTTTTTCTCTGAGACAAAATGTAACCCAAGGGAAAATTACAGCAACCTCGTGAAGACACCCTAAAAAATTTTAGAGACAAAATTTCCTTCCTTATTCAAGGACAATCTACTTTAAAACAAAAGAAAACTACAAAATTAATAGTCTGTAACAATGTATATTGTAATCTGCCACTCAGGACACAGACTTAATTCCCATTTAAATTTGCAGCTAGGGTATTCACCCAATGGTTGATTCCTGCAAAATGCATTCGAACTTTAGCTTGATTCAGCTAACTGCAACATTACTAACAGTAACAATAAAGTAAAATGAAGTTCAAACAATCAAAAGATCACCTTTTTTTCCTCTTTCATTTCGGTTTTCTAAGTAACCAAGCTTAGCACACATAATTTAGCATAACAAGCCAACAAATAATGAAAAATGTGAGGATGATTATTTAAAAATGAATAAATAACTAAAATGAAGTTTACACCTTCTTCACTTCAAACCATCCTGAGCCCTGATCATCTACTACTTCTTCTCCACTGGTCTCCATCAACCAAATTCAATTAAATTCCTCAGCTTTCCTTTCAAAGAAGGAAAAAAAATAAAATAAAAACTAATTTACAAAAAACGAACCCACAAAAATATCACCATTAAAAACCCTAAATTTACAACAAAAGAGGAACAAAAATTCCTTTGTTCTACTCATCAAAATGCAAACTTTCCTGATCATAAACGATCAGGATGATCAAAATCGAACTGGGTAGTTGATGAAAAATACAATCTTTAAATAATGTAAATAAATTGGAAATCTTTTGGGAAAAGAAGTAATTTTGATTTTTATAATTGGAGCTCATCTTAGATAAACTAACAGCTAAAAACGGGGAAATCGAAATCTAGCGAATAAGGTAATGGGGGGAATTGAGAAGAAATTAGAATTTTATAAATTTATTTTCTAATTTTTTTCTACAAAATAAAACAATAAAATTTAGGGTTTTATAGTTATAGAATATATTATTAATATGTATATATTATATATATTTTTTTTAATTTGGGAGAAGAGAGAAAAATAGGAGGGAAGAGAGGAGAGTTATAGTTGAGAGAAGGAATAGAAGATTCCAAGAATTAAGAAAGCATGAATTTACATAAATGTCCTCAATTTCTACTTCCAGTGACATTTCTACCCACATACAAAATAAATAAATTGGAATGAACTAAGTCATCACCAATGAAATTTCATCATGAATCCTCCTTATGGAAGAGTATTTTAACTAAATAAATTTATTTTTTAATTGAAAGATCAAAAAAATATAATAAGAGAAATAATGAAAATTTCAATTTGAATAAGTCAAATGATAAATTCAAGATCTAGAACTCCAACATAAAATGCCCCCAAAAGCTCCTATTCTTTCTCGCATTTGACCATTTGAAATGCGCATTAAAATCTTTATTATCAAATTTATCTGATTTATTCAATTTGAATGTATTTTATATTGAGTAATTCTAAGTATATAACCAAACCTAATTAATCAAATCTATATAATCTCATGTAGCATAAATTATTACATGGATAATAGTAAAAAAAAAAATAAATTAAAGAATTTTTAATATATAAAGTGAGATTGACATATTTAATGATTTTGTACTTAAGTCATTATATGGATTTAGTTGGATGTCTAAAATTATTCTTCAATATTTCACCTAACCAACCTATAACTCCTTTGATTTGAATTTGTTATTTCTGTAAGATGTTTCCAAGTTTTTTTACATCTAAGCAAAGGATAATATGGTTGCATACAAATAATAATTGAGGCTTTGAAATATTAAACACCTGGATGCTGTGAAGAAACATGGAGAAAAGTTAGCTCGACAGCAAGCTCACCTAACAAAAAGTCACAAAAAAGTATTAGTTACATATGTTCCTGAGATCAATAATGAGCTGTTCTTTGAAAACAGGTTAGATTTTTTCTTTTTTTCTTTTCATAGAATCACATGGATGTATAATACAGTCACATGCCTCTAATATAGGTTTAATCATAAATTCCACATGTATATTTATTGAGCCACTAAAACATCATTAGATGCTTAAAATTCTTTTTATTTTTTATTTTTGCACATTTAAATCATACCCACCCTATAAATTTAACATTAGTATTATATTGAATTTATAGTGTATGATTTAAATGTGTGAGAAGATCACATGGATTTTATAAAAAAATAAAGTGTGTTCTTTTTACTTTTTATTTTTCTTACACATCTAAGCACAATTTTATATTACAAGATTTTTACGATGTTATTTTTGGTCCTCCAACCCAAAATAGTTGTTTCATGCGTAAACCATTTCACCACTTTCAATGTAGCATCTCACATGTTTCGTATTTTTGCTCATATACTTATGAAATCCTACTTAACATTTCAAGTCAATACTTAAAAAGCATGAAGAGACTATAAATTTACATGCTTGTTTAATTGTGAATTTTTAATCAAGTATCGATATTTGTATAAATTTAATCATGGACCAATTCCTTATATTAAAATCAAAAAAGAAAATCTTTTTATTTTGAGTTAAACACACATTAAGTAAAATGGTTCGGAAAACAAATTTTTATCTAAAACTCTCCTATACAATTATAAAAGCAATTTTATTTAAACCCTATCCTTCCACCTCAGAAAAAGTCAAAACAATATAAATAATTTTGACCTTTAAACCCTCGATTATATTTTACGATATCGTTAATTTTTCCAAGTCGACATTTTTGACTCCATGACATCAAATACAATATGCGAATCCTCCGTAGGTGATGCCTACTTTGGGCGGCCGAAAGAAAATATTTGACTTGACCGGGTTATTCCATTGAGTCTCTATTTTTTTTAATCTTTTTGGTCTTTATTTTTAAATTTATCGCTTAAAAATTTTGAATCCCTATTTTTTTCTCACTAAACACTATTTTATTCTCAAATTATTCTTTATTAAATATTGTATAACTTTTGTCGTGTAATTGTATTCAACCTCCATTTTTTAAACTCAATATATCCCACTTAATTTAATTCGGAAACTAATCTTTTAATCTATATTAACTATTCATTATCTTTATATGGTACTTAACTTTTATAAAAATATTAGATACAAAAATATTTCCTCATTCCAATTTAATTTGATTGTTTATTGATGTTTAGTTTGGTTATTAATTTCAGTTGAAAGGCTCAGTTGATTTTTCTTTTTCGTTGTTACGAGTGTTTGAGTAAATAAGTTGGGGAAAACAGTAAAACTCATTCTGGCAAACGCAAGGCATAAGATTTCAGAGGTTTATTTTTTATTTTTTATTTTTTGTTCATTTGTTTGGCCTTGCTGGAAGCTTGGGACCCACGCTAAAACTACTTTCGGTTGCTTTTGCTCTCGAGTCTGCTTCAAAAAATGCCTAAGAATTTGAAAGAATTAAAAAAAAATACTTTTACTGAATCGTTCTTGTTGTATTCATCGAAGATAATTTTATTTTATTTTTATCATGAATTGAAAACTGATATTAGATATATTTATGAAAAAAAAGATAAATATACTTTAAACAAAATTTGTTATTCGAGATTGTAAATATATAAAGCATATTGGAGATTAAAATATTTAAGAGATCAAATTTAAGATTTATAATTTATAACTATAATGCATTATAAGTGTATTTCAAGATTTTATCTTTTTGGTAATTTTATTTAGATATAAAATTGTTAAAATATCAAAAGATAAAAAAACAGTCTCTTGAGTTAAAAAATATGGCTGAATAGAAATACTGGGCTTCAAATTGGAATAATACTTTAATTTTTGTGCATAAATTCTTAAGGCTTGGATTTTAATCATTGCATTATGATTAAAAAAAAATGAATGGACCGACAAAATTTTATCTTTCAGTCTAAAAATAAAAAGATAATCATAAAACTTAGTCTAAGATAATGAAATGACACAACAATAAATCTTGTTTGCCTTTAGCATCACACCATGTGATTAAGATATCGTGTGGGGACTTAAATATGACTTTCTTTCACAGGCTTGTGAAAGGGAAATTTCCTCTTATAAAAGTGGCGGCAGAGCCAGTAAGGTGGCCAGCTTGTTTACTATTAAGTCACATGTTCCAGCACGGGCCATTCCTCTTTTATGGGTTGTAAATTTAACTTTTTAAAAGTTCCGAGGGACGATTTTGTTAGTTTCTCAAATCAAGGGGGGTTTCAGAGATTAACCTAATGGCAATAGAGTGACAAATGACAAATAATGTTAGAAACTTATTAACAGCCTAACATGAATTAAACATCATTCTTCAAACTCAAAACAAGAAGCAAAGTAAGCAAATGTTATTACAGGAAAGTTATGACTGGTGAAGGCATAACTTGTAGTTAAAGCTAGATTGGAATCTTGAGGAAGCGTAAAGCACAACACGTTCACACCTTATTCTCCTCGTGCTGTTGTGTTCTGTTCACCAAATATTTATATATTTATTTTAACTTTTCTCGAAAAAGATACTTAGCGTTCTGTACCATTCACTTAACCCTTTAAAAGCTACGCTTATGTTTTGGTTTAGCTTAGATTTTTTTTTTTTTTTTTAGCTGAACATAGTGGCTTTTTAATTATTATCCAAAAGCTGACAAATCTTTGACAGAACCCCTTCAACGAACATGGCTGTCATGATTGATAGCTATGCGAGTGTCTTTAATGCCAAGATAAGAAGTGAGATACCGCTCCATTCTCGTTTGCTCCATTGAGGAAAATAACTGCATTATTGGTGTCTTTTATACGAGAAAAGTTGGAAACTTCCTGCTACTCTAGATGGTGGAGTTTCTGGGTATTTGAGGTCAGTTCTTATCTGGGTGGGTCTTGTTTTTACTAAATATTAAATGGGCGGCTTTAGATTTGGTTGGTACTTGGTAGTGAGTTTCGAGTGATAAGAATTGAGCTTATCTATTGTTTATGTAAGTGGTGAGATTTTTGCGTTTTTTAATGTTTGTATATAAATGGTCTATTCTTGATTTTCTTGAATTCTGCTTGTGTTACTTCAAGTTAATACTAAAATCTGGTAGTAGGTGCGTTGGTTGTATTTCATTGAAGAGAATGAGAACCACCGGATCAGTTCTCTGCTTTCCAAATGGATTAGATATAACTACCTCTCACGAGCTATGCTAGCCACCTCACTCTATTTTTAGTTAATTGTGCGTTAATTGTAATCCTTTGTGTATATTTTGACACTGTTAACTCTTGCTATCTTGAATTTTATTGTGCTTGAATATTTTGAGATTACGGCTCCAAGATTCAGGCACTGATGTTGACTTGTCAAACATTTGTAAAGGTACAGGGCACTGGCTTTGAGAATTTACCCACTTCTCTCTTTCTCCTTCTGTATTTGCATCCTAATGATATATTCCAGTGGGGACCCAGTTTTGATACTTTTGAATTGAGTTCTCTTGAAAAGTAGCTATCTTAATTTGTTGGTGGAGTTGTTTTTGCTTCTGGTAGTTGCATCATACAGAGACATTACCTTTTCTTCCACAAATGTTTTCAAGTTCTAAGATTTGAGCTGCTTTCTCTGCTTCAGGAGTTCTTATCCTTATTACTGGTCGGTTACTTTAATCAGAGAAGAACATGTATTTCCAGTACATTATAGTTCTATGTTATTGAACATACGTATCTGTAACATCATATCTGCTTTTGGTTCGTCGCTTGTATCTTTTAGTCTTTCATTTCTTTTTCTGTTCTTCTAAAGGTCTAAAAATTCAATAATAGCATTTGATTACTCTCATATCCATACTAAACTGAAATGATTAACAACTAAGTATGCGGTTTGAGCAAAAATGGCTGTGGCAAATACTGTGTCCTTATTCAATTTAGTCATGTTGAAAATGCTGAGATTTGTTCCTTCTCAGTACAGAAACATTGAATAATTGTACATGATCATTCAGAAGAGCTGCTTCTAATTTAAAATTTATCATGTGGTTGCAGTTCATTCGACTAATCTGAATTGGTGGTGAAGCTGTTTCAATAATTTTGCCAATGGGAATCTTCCTCTCCTTCTTATTTCTGGTTTCTCTCCCCGCAATTTTTGCTCAAGACGTTACACGTGGTACGATTTTGGTGGATGGGGCTTCAACAATTGCTATGAATGATGACCATTTCATCTGTGCTACTATAGACTGGTGGCCTCATGATAAGTGTAATTACAATCAATGCCCGTGGGAGTATACTTCAGCAATGAATTTGGTGAGGCTTTGCAAAAATATACTATGTTATGAGTTTAAATATGGCTTTCTTAGAACTTAATTCACACATTTTCTTGTAATTCATAACCGAATGTACTTTTGGTACTTTCAGGACTTGTCTCATCCTACGTTGGCCAAAGCTATCCAAGGTATACTTGTTTCATTTAGGGAAAATAAAATTCCATGCTAAATGTTGTGTAACATAATTTTGATGAGCAACATTCTCTTTTAAATGTCATTAACATAGTGGAATATCTTTATCAGAAGACTTGACATTATCCTTTACATATTGGTGGTATGTTAGCTTTCAAGCGCTTGAGGATAAGAGTTGGAGGTTCATTGCAGGACCAAGTGTTGTATGATGTTGGAAATTTGACGTTACCTTGCCATCCATTCCAAAAGATGAAAAGTGGTTTGTTTGGATTTTCAAGGGGGTGTTTACGCATGGATAGGTGGGATAAGCTGAATCAATTATTTAATTCAACAGGGTAAGTTATGTAACATTTTGTTTATATAATCATATGCCGATCTGTGTTGTCCATAGAAAATCAGTAATGTATGTCCTAACGGCGGTGCCAGTATGCATAGTCCTTGACATAGTGTCTAGATAAGGGTTAAATATACCTATGTAACTTTTCGTTCTGACGTATGATGTGAAGGAAAGGTGTTCTGCTGGCGGTTGATTAGAGTCAGTATATGTGGGTTTTTCTTTTTTCTTTTTTTTTTCTTTTTTTTTTTAAGCTCAAATCATAACTAATTCTAATGTATTTGATAGTTTCTAGTGTTTTTATTTTTGAAAAGCTTTCTTGTTCAAGTGTTTCAACTTCATGCAAATGTTCCTTCCTAAATCTGCCTTCATTTCCATAAGTGCAACTCACTTTTGGATGTCTTCTTCTTTTCCTAATGCAAGTATTGGAGAGAAGCCTTCTTTAGTTATTTAGAGGTATGAGTTTGGCTAGGTGCAACTCCACAGTTCTATTTTCTTATCATATATGATCTTTTATTCTGTTTAAAACCCTTTTCATAATGTGGGTTCTTTTTCTTCAAGATATTCCAGCTTAAATCTGAGGAGTTTGCACACACTAAGCTTCTGCCGTGATTGTCACTTTATATATATATTTGATAAGAATGCTCTGATTGATACTATAATCTTACATTTTCAGGGCCATGGTAACTTTTGGCTTGAATGCACTGCATGGGAGGCACAAAGCCAGGGGAAATCTTTGGGAAGGAGCTTGGGATTCCAGCAATGCTTATGATTTAATGAAGTATACCATTTCAAAGGGATACCAGATAGATTCTTGGGAATTTGGTACATAACATTGGATTTTATGCGAAGACCTTTGTTTCTTCCTTTTATGTTTCTCTCCTATTCTCACCTCTATTCTTGCTTGTTTAAGGTAACGAGTTGAGTGGAAATGGCATTGCTGCAAGAGTTAATGCTGAACCATATGGAAAAGATTTGATCAAACTTAAGGAAATTGTCAATAACTTATACAAATACTCCCCATCAAAACCATCAATTGTGGCACCTGGAGGATTCTTCGACGAAGCGTGGTATTCTAAGCTTCTCCAGGTCTCAGGTTCAGGTGTAGTCAATGCTGTGACTCATCATATATACAATTTAGGTGCAGGTGAGTGAGCTAATGTGGTAGTGATTTTTTTATTTTCTATTTAAAATAATTGATTTATGCTAATAATGCTAACAATGATGCCAAAACTCCAAAGTTTGATCTATGCTATACATTGTATTGATTAGTCTTAAATATGTTAAAAGAGTATGTTTTGCAGACGTAAAAAATCACTTTATGCATTAGTGCCATGTGGCAAGGTTTTCTTCTACCTTGCATGGAAATATTTCTCTTTCTTCATTCAAAACAGAGGACTGTAAAGTAGGAATAATTTCATCCTAAGTTGCCAGACTTCCCTGAGCATTTAAAACCAATTATTAATTGTTATAGTGCGATTTCCTACCTTTTCCTTGTTGAATCAACTCTTTAAACCACTATTTTCTTCTCCTTTTTCCTTGCACTTGCATGTCATATAAAATTCTAAATTGTCAGCTCTTGCTCATCAGTGGAGGTAAATTTCTGGAATTATGAGTCATATGAGAACTGAATGCAGTCCACTGGGCATTAAATAGGTAGAATATGGAGATGGTAGTCTGTCTTTGACCTTTATACAAGCCATTCTGTGATGATGAACTATCAAATCTCTCTTTTGCTCTTTGATGACATGGACACTGACATTCCAATCAGTGCTTGACATGGCAGACACAAAAATGGAAGTGTTTTATTTTATTTAATTTATTTATTTGTTTTTCCTTCTGGACTATATTGTTGTATTCTATATGGTTAAATCATTCTTATTAAATTTGGAAAGTATATATTTCCTCTATAGATAACAATTTGAAACCTCTGGCTTCCATTATTTTGTTTCAAAAGGTCCAATAGTTGTCATGATTCAAGCATGGGATCTTGAATGCAGCTGCTTATTTCTCCTCTCTCCATTGTCATTTAAGCCTTCTCTCTGTTTCAGGTGTTGATCCCGATCTTGTGAGTAAGATACTGGATCCTGATCACTTGAGCAAGATATCAGAAACATTCATAAGTCTTAATCAAATTATTGGACAGCATGGTCCTTGGGCTTCTGCATGGGTTGGAGAATCTGGTGGGGCTTATAACAGTGGTGGTCGTCATGTGTCTAACACATTTGTGAACAGTTTTTGGTACCATCTTGCCTCATGCTTTCATTATTTATAAATCATTCCACACTATATTTTCTATCATGTAAAATGACCAATTTACTTCTTGAGAAATTATGTATAACTAATATTCGTGCAATTGTTATTTTACTTTCAATTTCTCAGGTACTTAGATCAGCTAGGAATGTCATCAAAGTACCATACAAAAGTATACTGCAGGCAGACTTTAATTGGTGGGAACTATGGTCTTCTGAACACAACCACATTTGCCCCTAATCCTGATTATTACAGGCAAGAGCATGAAGTTTGAGGTTATTAGGAGCTTGACTAGAAAAAATTATTACTGTAGTTTGTGTTATTTTCTGGAAGACTTATCTAATTCAGAGTTCTTTGTTGTGTTGGATATATGGTCAACAGCGCTCTTCTGTGGCATCGACTTATGGGAAAAGGTGTCCTATCTGTTGCTACCGATGCTTCTTCATTTCTCCGTGCTTATGCCCATTGTTCAAAAGGAAGAGTAAGGCTATTCTTTATTTTGATATCAGTCCTGCTTGTTGGTTAGAGGAGCAGTGGGGCAATGTTGGACCCAAAACTTTTAGGTCTATCACATAATGGGATGTTCATGACATTGCATCCATAACAATAAACAACTGCTAATTGACCCTTTTAACAAAATTTTTCGATTAGATGATCAAATTTTGGCATTGGTATTTTCAGAAACCAAAATTTTATTAGATTTGAGCTTTTCAGCATGAATTTACAACTATACCAACTGCCCGAGTTTTGCCCTTCTTTTTGCGTGTTTTACAAGCGTGTTATTCCAAGTTGCTTTTGGACCACATATGGTCAGGTTTCGCAAGGTTAAACCTGGATTTTGATGGGATTTTGTTATTCCATAAACTATTACGTAGGCTGGACATGTTTTAGAGTTTGACACCTTCTGGTTCCAACATTTTCTCATAAAACCCATATATCCTTTTGCTATTAAGGAATTATCTCATTCAATCTTGAAGAAAACCATATGTGACACTTTACTGTTTATAATCTTGTTACAGGATGGGATAACTCTACTTCTGATCAACTTAAGCAATCAGACTGATTACATAGTTAGTGTTCAAAATAATTTGAACACGAAGTTGCTTGTTAAGAAAAACATCAATACTGAAAGTCCTCTCTCACGTAGTCTCAAGAAAACCGTTTCATGGGTTGGAAGTAAGTCATCAGATGAACAATTATCCAGAGAGGAGTACCATCTAACTCCGAAAAACGGGTACCTCCAAAGCCAGACAATGGTTCTAAATGGCATTCCATTAGAGCTGACCAAGGATGGAGACATACCAAGACTGGATCCTGTCCTTGTTGGTGTGAATTCTCCAATATATATTGCTCCTTTATCAATTGCGTTCATAGTATTCCCAAATTTCGATGCCCCTGCTTGTGCACGAGTATAACGGATTGTGGCAATAATTGTGTCAGTTTTCTAGAAAGAAAGAAGAAAGGAAGAGGAGGCATAGCTGTCCAGTCTCTTGTCGAGCTTAACTAAAGCAAGTGTATGGTTGTTGTAGTTTTGAGCAAGTGTATTTATAACTGTTGTCCCAATATTAATTGTGTTAATAAAGTTTGTGCTATTAGTTATCAAGTCTGTAACTTCATATCTATCTGTATGTCTGGGACTTGGGGAGCTGATGTAAGCAATCTAAACTCTAACATGGATTGTTGCAAATCACCTAGAGCACAGATCAATCAATTTCAAGAAGTTATTCCTAGAAGTCAAGAGTGAAACCAATTCTCAGAACTCAGGAGTATGATAAGGACGCAAAGTACCAGCAAGATACAGATACTCAATGCTAGTGGCTTGACCATTACAAGAATTCACTCTTAAAAAGAATTAAAGCAAAATTGATGATCCACAGCAGACTTACGCCTCCAATGGTATCAGCAGGTTCAAATTATCCGTCATGTGTGGCCAAGAAAAAGTAATGATAAAAAGAGAGATCCTGTAGTCTGTAATCTGAGGGAAACGAGGCACATTATGAGACAACCTTTTCAACATTTGACATCTCCATAACACCAAAACTTTGGACATCTAAAGACTTTCTATGAGCTTTTGGAAACTTGGCTGTTCAATTACAGGAGAGTATCTTTGATACAAAACAAATTACATACTGGAAATAGCAAAAATACAAGCTAAATCAGTACACCCACTTAACTAAAATTAAAATATAAGTAATCTAACTCTATCCTTCCTTTGAAGATGACAGGATTCAAAATAATATGCCTATTTTAGCATATAACTGTGACAGAGAGAGAGGCTATTAGCATTGTTAACTAAACCAGAAAATCCGTGTCCGAAACTTCAAGAACCTTGTGGAAACCAATGGGGTTTACACCTGGCCGGAATCCATTTGCTTCAATGTACCTGCAATCAGCCAATGAAGTTAGGAGCATATTCATATTATGCATATAATCAGTTTATTAAGAAATTATCCCCCTGCATTTTTTAGTGAATAAAGCCAACTCACATCTCTTTCAAGAAAGGATGCTTATAGAATGCATCTGGTATCCTTCCTGAAAATTGGTTATGGTCCAAATACCTGAATTCATTGAAGTTAATAACACAGTTAAAAAGCGTAGGCATAGAGACATTGTATCAACCTAGAATTAAGAGCATGGAAACTCCAAAAGAAGAAAGCAAAATATGAACAGCCACTGGTTCTTAGAAAACAAAATTTATATCCACAAACACCTTAACAGAAACTAAAAGAATCGAATCTAGTATTTTGGACCTTATTTTTATAGGTCATTCTGACACCAGGATGTTATCATACAAGAAGTTTGAGACCATCGAATGAGGTCATTTTTATTCATTTGAAACTTCTTATCCTTATCCACGGGTTTCCCGTACATCCGGTATCAATATCCCCTGGTATGTCAAAATTTTGACCAGGAAAATAAACAGCAAGTAAAGAAGTCCAAAATTGCCAGTTAAAATGCAATATGGTATCCAAATCAAGGAACTCACAGGTATGTCAATCTAGGAATATGGGCAAGAGCTGCTGGTATTGTTCCAGACATTTTGTTGTAGGACAAATACCTATAACAATAGAAATAATAAATTCAGCAAATTCCATGACACTGAAATCTATATATAAAATCCATAAGAAAGAATATTCCACACTGTGGCTTAGACAAAATAGTAAAACTTACAAAATTTCCAGATTAGTCAAGTTTGCCAGCTGTGCGGGAACTCCTCCAGTCAAATAGTTATTATTCAAGTAGCTACATATAAGAAATAATGATGACACTCAGATTCAACTTGTAAACTTATTACGCAAATAGTTGTACCAAAATTAATCATCTTACAGGTTGCGCAGAAGTGGAAAGCTTCCTTCAAATCGAATGAGTTCCCTAATGGTACCCACTAGATGATTGTTACCAACATCCCTGGGAACATACAGTATAGTTTCTCAGGTTAGCAAAAGAAATGGAAAAGCTGAAAATTAGACAGGAAATTAAATATACCAGCTAGGAAATCAAGACAAACATTCCGATAGAAAAGCACAAAAACAAGAAGTGGAATATTACAAGTGTCGAAGGTTTTGTAAAGTTCCAAATTCTGCTGGAATACGCCCAGTTAAACGGTTTTCCTGAAGGTAGAGGTAGCGCAGCTCTGGTAGATTAGCAAGCTCCTTAGGAATTTCACCTTTAAAATTATTGAAGCTCAGGGACCTGAAGACATTTCAATAAATTTATTTCTAGGAGTCACAAATGAGTGCAAGTAGATATATGAAAAAAGACATGAACTCACAGAAAGATAGAATATTTCTCAACCTCATAAAACACAAATTACTTACAGATGTGTTAGTTTTTTTAGTTCACCAATCTCCGAAGGAATGACATCTTGTAGTTTATTCCACCTCAAATTTCTATAAGGGACACAATAAAGTTAGTGATTGAGAAAGTGTTGTCAGAAGAAAACAATAGGACAAGATATTTATAGTACACATTAGCAAAATTCAGTTGCACAGTACGAGTGTCAGTTTAAAATGCTGATATAAAAACGAAGTTAGTGTAAATCTTAAGAACTTCCACATGAATAGCAATTTATATAGCAGTTTACACGAATATAAGGAGACTTACAATATTCTCAGACGTTTCAGCCGTCCAATCTGAGGAGGAATTGGTCCAGTTAGCTTGTTGTTATGGAGATCCCTGGCATTTAAGGTCTTTTTATAATAAGAAAATGAATAAACCATGAAATTCTAGCATCGGTACATACATTAGATCAATGAACTTGAGCTAAAATTATAACTTTCTTTTAGATTTCTTTCTGTACCTAAAAGAAAGATGGGCACATTAGTAAAATTTTTCAAGGTGACTGATCATTCAGCTTATGTGCTTAGAAATAGTTGGTCTCAACTATATGACTGACAGATCAATTGGTCACTAATAACCATATGGTAAAGATGTCCAGTGAATAAAACACTTGCTGTACTAACAAGGATGAACATCAGCCAAAATTTATGAAATTAAAATCCTTTCAAGATCTTCAGAACCTCCCCAAATGCGATATAATGCATTTGACAGCCATATCAAGAACACAGTCAGAAAGACACAAATGGACTAGAAAATGACATTGCAGAGCTTATTGATCATTAAGAAAAAACAAAATATAACCAATCAAAGTTGAATAGAAAAAACTTACAGTCTTGTTAAATCCAACAAATTGGTAACAGCAATTGGAAAAGGCCCAACAATCGATACTGCATAAACTTCCCTGCAAAGAAGATGGCCATAAAATTAAAAGTTAACTCTTCAGTCGCAAACTATCTCTTATTTCCATCTACCTGGAAAATTATTCTATTAAGTCAATCATAGAATAATTTCAGAACAAAAATCAAATGATGGGGTCATCTTGAATTATCAATACTTTCTTAATGGAAGTCCATGAAATTTATCCGAAGGATTCATTTTAACACAAGTGTAATCAATGAAAGCATTGCTGAGTTCATAAATTGACTCAGAGCAACAATTACTTTCAACCCTCTTTCTGAGTCACGAAATAGTTCACTTGCTAATCAGGCTTACGTTATGCTAAAATTAAAAATAACTTACAATTCAGTGACAACCCTATAATCTCCTTGAGTGGAGCATGTGACACCAGACCATGGCGGTAGGTCCCGATCACCACATGGATCATCTCCAATCCATGCATAAACTACCCTCCATCCAAGCGATGCTTTAATCTCATTTAAAGCTTTTACTGAAAAAAAATTAAAAAAAAAAAGAAATCAATTCATTTCAATTACACAAAGCACCTCCAAGATCTCGCCAAAAAGAAGCTGAATACCATTTTTCGCAAGATAAATTCAAAAGAGCTGTACACAAATAAAAGCAGGCGAAGATTTAACACACAAACTGAGCCACTAAGATCTTCACAACCAACGTAACATTGTAGGCAAACAAAACGGAAGCCATCATGTGAAATCTTGATTCTTCATGATTTCATTGTTTACTTTATAAAATAGAATACAATAAGCCACATCTTAGCTATGCAAAGCAAGCAACAGGAACAAAAGTGGAGGAGAGTGTCAGTTACCATCTCTCTTAAGAGTTTTGGAGTGAGCAAGTGCAAGAAGCAGAGAGCAAATGGAAATGAGAAAGAATGAGCGTTGGCAGGACATTTTCAGAAGCCCAGATTTAGCATCCATTGCCATTTGGTCTTATCAAACTCAATGACCTACTTATCACTCGTTTCTGACTTTTACCAGACCTTACTTATTATTATACAGGCTAAAATATCCGAACTCCCTGAAACTTTAACACATTCTAAATAAACCCTTGGGCAAGTTTGATCCACCGCATGAGATAACATCCTATAATTATAATTACGATTGTATTAGGTAATATCGTATTAAATTATATTATATAAGATTAAATAAATTTTATATTATGATTAGTTTATTATTATATTATATAAATACTATACGATATTACGTTACATTTGATAAAAGATTATCTTAAAATGAACTAAGTTACTATATTAAAGTGAACAAAGTTCTTTGTAATAAATAAAATATTTAAAAATAATAAAATATTTTTAAATTATAATAAGTTTATTAAATATTTATATTAAACTAATTATAAAATAAATATAATTTATTACATATCTAACCAAAAATTATTTATTTAAATAATTAATTTAATATAAATGTTTAATAAACTTTATGTTCTAAACATTTATTCTTTTACATATGTTCGTGATATTTGTGGACAAAAACTGAAAAAAAAATCACAAAAACGGGAACAAAAAGCGTTACAGTATACATTAATGTTTATCCGGCCTTAACCTAAGTCAAAATTCTGCATAATTTGGTTACTATTTATGCATTATAATGCATGCTACAGTATGTACTTAATGTTATTCAATCCTGTTAAAAGGCTACATGTAAACATAGGATAAATAAAAATAATATAAATAGTTATCTTTTATCATGTACTATCCCACGCATTAAAAATATCCTTATATTCTTAAAGCTGGCATTTGAAGGCCACATTTATCTTTAAGAAAAACTTTAAAAAAACACAAATAAGAGGATTACTTGATAAATAATCATATCTACGAAAATTATATATTATGATCTTATGCGAGGTTTGACACATAAATCAAAAAATATAATAAAAACTGATACCAAACTTGATAAAACTTCATAATATATAAATTTTCGTAAATAAAATTATTTTTGCGATCAATGCTTAAATTTGAGATATTTTTGGCAC
This sequence comes from Boswellia sacra, assembly GCA_013180625.2. Classification (NCBI taxonomy): domain Eukaryota; kingdom Viridiplantae; phylum Streptophyta; class Magnoliopsida; order Sapindales; family Burseraceae; genus Boswellia; species Boswellia sacra. The sequence goes on along the minus strand of SNVD02007196.1, from coordinate 83,080 downwards.
GAAAACGCTTCCGGTGCGGTGAGAATGAATAGTTTTGTAAAAAGCATGCGTAATTCCCTAATAAAATTATTTTGCATTTCCACTCCTACCCCACACACATATAAAACGGTGCGTTTTAGTGACAAACACTGAAGCCATAGATTTGTGCGCTCCTCACTCTCAGAATAGAAATCCATAACTCGTAATTCGACAGCCAGCGCACGGATTCCTCTCTCTCGACGCACAATAAATTGAAAATGGTTTCTTCAGCTTTAGGGGTGCCCACAAGAACGGAGATATTAGCTTTGTATCGGTCGCTGTTACGGGTGGCGCGCGAGTTCCGTGACTACAACATAAGGGAGTACACGAAGCGGCGAACCGTGGATGGGTTCCGCGAGAACCGGCAGCTGACAGAGGCGGAGGCGATATCGTCGGCGTATTGGGAGGGGAAGAATCTGTTGGCGATGGCGAAACGACAAGCTGTGGTGTACAGTCTGTATGCGCCCAAGGTTAAGAGCGTGATGGAAGTGGATGGTGCGAACTAGGGATAGAATCGGAATTAAATTAAATGGTAAAAATTTGATGTTTGAGAATGAGAATGATTTTGATTGAGGGTTCTATATCAAATATTATATTGTACGAGGAATGAAATGTTTCTGAATGGATTTATGGTTGATTTTGAATATTATTGACATTGGGATACCTTACCTTCTGGAAATGTTATTATTATTTAGATGATTAATTTTGGTTTCTTGGAGTCTGAGTTAGCTTGTAAAAGTTTCATCATTTCATTCTCCAGTCTACTTCCATTGTGCAGCGAAGTGGGTAAGATAAGAGTTGCTTGCTTTGTTCCAATTCCAAATGGCTTCTGCCAAGGAAGAAGATGTATGTATAATGGTAACCAACAGTCTTCCTGTGAGTTGCGAGATAGGGAAACAGTGTTTGCATTTTCTAGCATTTTCCATCTTTTCAGAAAATCCAAGAAAATATCTGAGTTCATTTATTTTAAAATAAAAAAAAAAACCTCACTTTGGAATCACCATTCGGAGAGAAGGCTTGTTAATTTTAATCAAATGGGTGTAGAACAAGGTGCGTTCTCTATTCTCTTTGTTTATTAAGTGAGAGAAAATGAGAAAAATAACGAAGAGATGATTTAACTCGTTTGCGTGAACGAGGAAACCCTCTGTTTCTACAGATCTTCAACCCAATTATTGCTTCATTATTCAAGTTAAAATCAATTGCTGATGGTGGGCAATAAAGCATTTATTTGGTACCAAAAAGGAAACTGCCGAAAGCTTAGTTCCAACATATTCAAGCATTGTAAAGTGAAAATCAAGTCTTCCTTTGAAAAAAAAAAAAAAAATCTCATTAAGCAAGAATGTTGTCATACTTAAAAGAGTAAATCAGTATTGATTAAAAATTCAAATTCATGAAATACAAATCTATAACCAGATCAATCTATGCATAAGAGTAAAAACATCAAAGAATGGTGAAAGGGTTGGCCGCGCAGGCAGAGATAAGGATCAGCAGGCCTGGAAAATCAGAAAACTCTACTTTCCAAGTAATCGGCGACCACGTTCGTTTGCCTGTCTCACACGGAAATTAAGCACATCCACATCATCTTCGAGATGACCCAGACTTTTGTTGTGACTGCAATATGATCAAGAGAATTGATGATGAGAAATACGTTCAACAACGTTGTATGCAAAAGGGAAATGATTCAGCTGGTTATTGTACCCAGATAATCACCATAACAAATTGTTTTAAGTAAAGTAGCATTGTTCATAGGATAATGCATCTTCGTAGAAAATAAATCAAACAAAGCATGGATTTTGTGTGACAGAATCAACAATGCCTACCTATCAAGTTCAGACCCCATGTCAATCGCCATGCCTTTCAACTCTCCCAGTATATCACTCAATTCAGAAAGTGCATCATCCTGCTTTGCCTTTTCCACCTGTATGGTATCCAAATAAACATTTATAATAGGTATGAATACATGTATTTGGCCACAGAAAGTTTTTTTATTTCTTCGCAATTTTACAATCTATTCTTCAATTAAAAAAATGAAAACTAAGGAAGTAAAAGTAGGATCACAGCTATAAAAGCATATGGAACGGAATGATTTCATTTTACACTCAAGTCTAATTGCTTAAAAAACAAAAAAGACGTACCTCAACTTTCTGATATGCATCTGCATTTTCAGGCAATGAATCCGTTTTGTTTGACTGTCCCTTGGGTGCATTATTTAATCCCAACTTTTCCCTCTGCTCCATGTGGTTACCCCTTCTTAGGGCTGGATCATCTGCAGAACCAAGCAAATCACACATTATAAGCTAGAGATATTACCTAGAAAGAAATAGAAATAAACACAGATATACTCATAAAAAGGCACACAATTTCTCCTTGGAAGGGTCTAATAACCAATGTAATATTATGTCCTAAAAAAGGATACCTAATGGATGGATCATAAGAAAGGAAGAAAAATAACCTCTGAATGTAACAGGGCCCGTAATTGGACGGGTCTTCTTAGGCTTCCAAGTCTTAGAGAACATGCCCCCAAGGCTCCCCAGGAGCTTCTCACCCTGGAATCGGCATTGAATAATAATGTAATTGCTTTCAATAATCCATAAGATGATTCCACAATACCCAGAAAACAGCAACACAGTTACAAAACCGTAGGAGTAATATTAGAGGATTGTAAAGCCCAAATATTTAAAGTCAAGGAATAGACAAGTAAAATATGATTTCAGTATTAGTGCTGGAGCCAATAATATTAAAAACTTTTTCTTAGTAAGCTCATCATCGGATATCTACGATGAACTGTCATTGATCACATCAGACCTCATGGGACCATAAGGATCTACCACAGGGAAGCTTTGTTACAGAACTAGAATACATGCTTGAGTTCTCCATCTTCTTCCATGATGTTAAGATGTTAAAGCAGAATGAGGGCTAGCAATTGTTCCCTATCCTCTCTTTCCATGCCTCCCCTATTCTATACTTTCCTATATCTCCTTCTTTGTTATCTGCTTAAAGGTTGAAATTAGGGCTTCAATTGTATATTTAAAATATATAAAACAAAATAAAAGCCAGGAGATAACTCCAGATGAACAAGCCAAAAAAACAAATTAGTATAGCTGCTTTTTTATCACTTCAAGTTGGCTACCAAGGAAACTTTTCATCCACTTAAAAATCATGTGATGTTCAAATTCCATATGGTGATTAATGGTAAAACAGAAGCTTAACAAAACTAAGTTTCAACTTATGTATAACATAGGAATCTCAGATGCAACCCCAAAGCCTATGAAGTTTATAACATCACCATAAAGTTCAAGTGCAGAACTAATGCTGATAATGCACATAAAGTAAGAAATCCAAAGGGTATATCTCATTCTTATATTTTTCTCCTCTTTGCACTCAAATTCTTGTAGTTGATATTTAACTAGAAAACCAAAGTCCATACCCGACTTAGATCATGATCAATGTCAGCAGCACTGTAGTGAGTCCTGGTAATTTGTTCACCCTGCTGATGCAGGGTGATCAAAGTTTTGGTAGCATCATCTCTAATCTCATGGGCAATCTTGAGGCAGCCATTAACTGTCTTTGTAGTGTCCTCAGCCTTGTATACAGCATAGTTCTGCAATTCTTGCACTGACTGGTTCTCTATTCCACCTGAGTCATGGAAATCATTCTTGTATCTGTTTCTTGCTGCTGAAGTTAGCGAATATGAGGAGGCAGAAGTGGTCCCTTTCACCTCATCATCATCAAAAGGATTGCTGTTCATATTTGGTTTAGTCAAGTTGGGTTCAGATGCAGTTCGATTCGAGGGTTTGAGAGTCTGCTTATTGTCAAACTCATCGTCAGAGTCAAAAGGGTTGGTACGAGAAGAAACCTTAGATCCAGGGTCAGTGGAGTTATGCTTAGAAACCCTTAAGGGAGATTTCTTTAAACCAAACATTCTTAAAGAAGAATCCTTATCAAATCTGTCAGGCAATCAATCAATGTTCCTGGATAAAACAAGAAAGCACAGTTCTGAGATTAAGTAAAAACAAGTACAATCAATACAAGTTAGCTGAACCTCAAATGTGTTGGAAATGGTTGCATAAAAATTAATAGAACAACATAGTAATAAGAGAATTAAAAAAAAAAAAGTCAATGAAATTAAAACCAGAAAAAAGAAAGAGAAAGAAAGCTAGAGTTAAAAATGATAGCCCTGGAGCAGGACAGGAACTAAAGAAGAAATAAAGGTAACGTTGAAAAAGGTACCTACAAAAAATGCAATAGAACCAGAACAACGAAAAGTTACTATTATAGAGCCGTTTTATTCCAATTATTTTCCCTTTACATGCACTACTTGAGAAGATTGGCAACATGAAATACTATAGAAAACAAGCATAGCAAAGATCAAACAATAATTTACTACCGATCCTACACAAAACACTATTAGAAATGATCGTGCGTGTTTGCAAATTTTTTTATCATTTGACTAAGTTGGACTCATATTTCAGTCAAAAATCCGCTCAACAGAAAACACATAAAGTTGCGAACTTTTCTTCGCCCAATTTTCTTAGAAACCAAACAGAAAATCAAGAGAGAAAACAACCACAACCCATAAAATTTTTTAAAAAAAAATCATAAACCCACAAAAATACCAAATAAAGTGTACCTCAAACTTGAATAATAAGAATACACCAGGGCCAAGAACACATATACAAATCAAATTGAAAGAAACAAAGAAAACATTGGTTGGGTTTTGTTTGGATTACCAGAAAGATACCAAGAAAAAGAAATTGACCGGACGACGATACCAAGAAACAACAAACAAACAAAGAAGAAAATTTAAACAAACCCACATAGCATACAACCAGAAAAACAAAGAAGCCGAATCCAAACAAACGAATCAGCAATCATGAAAGTGTAACAAAGACAATTATAATCTTCAAAACCCAAAAAAAAAAAAATTCAAAATTACCTGAGAAAAGATGGAGAAAATCCTGCAAGAAGCCCAAGAAGAAGAAGAGAAGCAGAGAAACAAAGAAAAGTATTGGAGCGAAAGCTTAACAACGCAAACAAAGATTTGTGAAGTGTTGGGTGGAAGAGAGAAGGGAAGCCACGTATAAATCGCGTGAAGTGAAGACTTTTGAAACTGGAGAGGGACTGGAAACTGGGAAGAATGTGGGTTAAGAGGGAAATGGGACTTTTTTGTATTATTTTTTGGAATTATTTATTTTGTTTTAAAGATTTTAAATGTTGTTTTGATTTGAACGGTTCAAAGATGGACTTCATCTATCGAACGAGGCAATGAAACCAGGCGCCCCACTTTGACAATTAAATGACCCGACTCCGCTCCGTTTACACGCCGTACACTATACTATTATATTATAATAGTGGATAATACCACGCGTGTGACCATTTACACCCGAGCTACTGTCATTGAACGGGTAAAAAGTAAAACAAAATTTATAAAATAATTATAAACATATCGTGATACATCATATTTATCGTATAAACTGGTTATATGTAGAATCATATAATATATGTTATTAAATTACGTGCTAATGACATATGTTAAAATAACTAATTTTTTTAACTTAAATTTATATAATCATTCATAACTGTAGATTTATTACAATTCAAGTGTTAGAAAGTTATTTCTTATTAAGATAACTAATTTTTAACTTAAAATAAATAGTAGGAAATTGATAAAAAAAAGTTTTTAATGTATAATTGAAATTTAAGCCCGTCTCTCATTATAGGTTAACTTTATTTTTTAATTTCGTTCAAGCGCAACTTTAATGTTTGTTTTACTTGAATGTTTATGTTATGTATTATAAATACTGTTAAAAGTATAATTCCGGCTTGATGAAGTCCATGGCTGACGAGGAACCCATTTAAACCAGTTGGCAAATTGGAATCATACTTTAATTGAAGTGGCGAGCACTTGACCCTATTAAAGAAAGGTTTACTTATTTTGTCAGAAAAGGGTATTTTTATATGAAAAGAAAGATTATTCGATTAAATCTTTAATTCTTATTACTTAAGTTGTATTCATTTTAATTAAAATTTGCCACCAATAGAAAGATTATTGGATTAAATGTTAAATAATTATTATCCACTTCTATTAACATCTGCCGGCAATGGACAAACGATATGTGGATATAATTTTGTGGCCGAAATTGTGAAACTCAAACTAATAGAAAATTGGAAATGAGATTAGAATATATTATGGGCTTTGATGTTATAGAAATAGAATAGACAAATTTTATTATTTGAATATTTCTCCTTACGTATGAGAAGAAAAATACCATTAAAAAAAAAAAAAGAGGATGAGATGGAAGTTCTTGCTCTTGTTTTGAGTAGGTAAGGCGGGATTGACTAAGTGGGGCATGAAGAACAAAGAGCATTAAGTGATTTGACTTTGACAAGTTCTTCTAGGACTCAGTGGTCTAGCTACCCCAGGATCCTTTACATCGATTGGGTTTTGTTGGTTCAGCAAACCCACCACTAAATCATCTCACAAAGTTATAAGCTAAGCTTGTGAGTTTTGAGAAACTCTGTGCCTACTCATGCTAAATGGAGTTGGCGTCCTGAAATGCTCGTTACAGTGAGAGCATAACCCCAATTTTTAAGGGATAAAGATGTTCCCACAGGAACATTTGTACTTGAATAGTGTTTTGGGTCATTTTATCAAGATCAAAGGGTAAATAGAGAAAAAGACAGGGCATTGATTGTACATACCACAAATATTCTCAAATCTTGCCTAGCTATCACATAATTCTTTGCTTTAAGGCAATCTTGGATGCTGAAGCTTCGGGGTCAGGTTTATCCAAAAGATAAAGATGACACACATAACGCTGATGGGTTACCGTCATGCACAGGGCTTTTGTTTGGAAAAAAGCCACAAAATGATCATACCTATAGAACTTGAAGAAACTTCAACGAAGAAGAATCATATAACAAAACAAAACTTAACTATCTTCCTACCAAAGCAATCACTCTCTATCTTGGTCATGGCCAAGCAGAGATCTTGACAGAGTCTCTGAAAATGGAGCCTCGTCATTTTATTACAATATCTTACAAATGACGCAAGCCCCTTTGGCTTCTGAATTATGTAAAAGCAACATCCAAGTTAAATGAAGATGAAAATATAGATGGTGGGAAGAACGTACATATTAAGCTTATCACAGGATCCTGACTTCCTCTAGCTATGTTTCTATATCCTACTCACTCATACTCAGCCACAAAAACTTCCCTCTTGACCGGGAAGAAAGAGACAATTCCAAATATTGTTAGAAAAAAATCCTTGCAGAGCTAGCATGATGACATATGATGGATAAAAACGGTGAAAACTGCCAACTTTACAACTTCCTGCACCATTATACCAAAAATGAAATTTATACATTTGAATGATGAAAGAAAATTCATACGTTTCAGCACCTAGAGCGATATACGAATCAACATGTTTCACTCAACTTTTCCTCATAGCACTTCGTGCAAGAAACATCTAGGAGACATGTACATACAAAACACCCAACAACCCAACAACAATAATAATAATGCTACATACAGACTCCATTTGGAATCACATTCACCTACCCTAAAGAATGATTGGCATCATCTTGTAAACCTAAAGAGCAAATAGCAGCTTCTAAAGGTTCTTGATTAAAGAGTACACTGTAACAAATCCTTCTTCAGATTAGGCAATCTGCACATCTGAGCATTGTTTCTTATCCATATACAATGACCCTGCAAAATAAAACAAGTTTTAACCAAAGAATTTGGGTAACAATAGGGCAGTTCGTGATAATGATACAGGTGGGAGTACTCATAGGTCCAAAAATTGAAACCCATAAACTTGGGAAAAGACTACCATCTTATGGTTTGATACAGCAGCTGAACGGTTAAGACTTTGTTAAGGTCAACATGGCTATTAACAACCACAAGTAGTGGAGTTACATTCCAGAAGTGATAATAACTTAAAAGTACTAATATTTATAGACATATCTTTTCTGTTTTGTTTTTGATTTTTTGTTTCTTTGTTTATTTATTTATTTTTTCCACTCATCTTATTTCCTCTTCTCTAAATAGAAAACATGATTTTTCCAGCAATCCAGTGAACAATTAGAAATCAAAATAAATAAATAAATAAGAACCTGTTAGTAGACACCTGAGTCAGTGTGTGACCATCCACATCCAGCCAAAAACTATCCACAACAGAAAGCTGAAAACAATGATATAAAAGCACACTGATTATACTTTTCTGCATGCAAAATTGTCCTAAACTAGATAAGTATAATATGGTATCAGCAGCTTAATGCTTTTGCAGTATCCTCTAATGAAGAAATGGACAGAAAAAGCTGAAAATAAAGAAATAATGAAAAGTGCTATCATGCTCGAACATGAATAACACTATTAAAAACTTGAATAAAACTTACTCTGCTCATGCTTTTGTATGTATGAAATTATTAACACATGAGAGAGAGAGAGAGAGAGACCTCCATTCCTGATAGAGCCACTTCCTATGCTTCATGGAGATATCTGCCAACAGTGTTACACCTCTTCTGTTCTCTGTGGATCTGATCAGGAAAACAATATCATACTTCTTGAAAATTTAAATAAAGCCTGCCTTGGGTAACAGAGACACATATCAAGACATCATTACCTGTGCCTCTAACTCGGCTATTCTCTGTAAAGATGCTTGTTCAATGCAAGCACGGCGCTTACGCTCTTCTTCAAGCAAACAGGTCATTTGGTACCTCAATTCAGCCATTTCTTGTGCTAGGTCCTCTGCTTCTTCCTTTGCCTTTGATTTTTCCTCTCTCAATTCTTCCTAGAAACCATATGTTTGTTAATCTCAACCAATTAGGACAATCAATATAATCCCAAAACCCAAACGATGCAAGGGTCAAGAAGACTGAAGTTATCTTGAAACTTTTATTTTTTTCTCAGTTTACAGACCACATAAACACAGTCTAACTTAGTTATAATTCCTCAAATGATGACAACTCATACCTTGAGCTGCTTCACTAGAAGTTCATAATCAGATATTTGAAGTGACATGTTCTCTAATTTCTCCTTCAAATCAGCATTGGTTGCCATTACTAATACCAATTTTGAAAGGAATGCACCAAAGACTTTTCCTTGAGAGCTTCAGAAGTGTTATTAAAATATTGAAAAGAGTCAGAAAGTGATATCCAAAAAAATAATAATAATAAAAAAGTAAAAAAAATCTATAGAATAAGTTATCAGCCTTCAATAATTAAGGAACTGAAACTTAGTAGGGCAGTTCCGCCAAGGCCAAACCTTCTGAAATTGCCATATGATTAAGAAACATAAATGATGAGACATCATAAATTGTAACTTAACAAAAAAACAATAAATTATAGCAACATGTCACTTACCCCATTTCTTCTGATATAGTAAAATTTCTCTCCAATTCACCTACATAAGACTGAGCATTGAGCTGTGTTCCATCTGCCTTTTCCATCCATTCCTCAATCTTTTGACTAAATACTCTAGCATTCATTTCAGATGTAAGCAGCTTCTCCTTTAGCCCTTTATTTTCTTGATCTAAACGTTCAATAAGTTCTTCAGCATCTTGAATCCGATCTTTGTGCTCCTCAAATAACGAGTTCATCCTAGCTTTTTCTTGAACAGATTCTTTCTCAATTTTCTTAGCATCAGCACAAGTCTGCTCCAGGGCCATTATATCAAGCTTCAAACTTTCTATTTCACACTGGGACTCTAGCACTGAGGATGAAATTGACTCCTCCAGTTTCTCTATGCACAAAGCTGACTTTTGCAATTCTTCTTCTTTGCTTTGCAGTTCTTCAATCAATAATAAGCGCTCAGAATCGGAGCTCTTTAATTTATCCTCCAACTGGCCTACCTTATCTTGTAAATCTTCCATGTCAACTAATTTTAATTCAAGGCTGTGGACATGCTCACTTAAACAGTACACTTCTTCATTCCTTGCATTTAATTGATCCCGAAGGTAATCTGTAATTAATGCCATGATTGTCTTAAGCCAAACAAAGCATTTGCAGAACCTCAATTTAGAAATGAAGGGCATTGAACCAGAAAGGATACTTCCTAGGTATCACCAAAATGAGTAAAAGGAAATCTAAAACAATTTCTATATCCTATACAAACACATTTATGAACATCACACAAGTGTATCAACAAAAGTGATTTGATGTCCCATTATTCCCCAAAATGTATGCTGATAATGAACCCCAAACACATGATAATTCTTACATTCATCAGTTCTCATCACCTTAACAACCATTATGATAATAGGGTACATTGATCAAATTCCAATGTACTAAAGTGCATGTAGCAATTTCTTATTACACACCTCTCAGAACCTGCAATTAAGCATCAATCTTTCAAATTTAAATTTAGGAGGTTAACATGGTTGATTGTTAGGCACACTCGATGCCATCTCATAATTGTCAAAACAGGTCGTCTAGCACAAAAAATACTTAAAGGATTACCATAATATTTGTAGCCCATGAAACTGGTTTACAAAAGGCTGTATAATCACAATGAAGTTGATATATTTAATAAATATGAAAATGATGCACATAATATATGATAACTGCAAAATGGTTGATAGTCCAATTAGCTACTCAGAATAAAAAGGGAAAATCTATTCAACGGAAAAAAATTTGAGCGGAAACAACCAAAGAAAATGAGTTTATTAAGAGCAAAGAATCTGCACCTATCTCTTGAGAGCAATTCCTCAGCTCAGTTTCCAACTTCTGAATATGTTTCTTGTCTTCATTACGAGCTTCTGATAACGACTTCACATGGACTTCTAGTCTCTGAGCCAGACAAAGAAAACATAAATGAATGCAGACAGTAGTAAAATCTTAAAATCTCATGTCTGATCGTCCTCCTACAGATTTATTCTTACAAGTGAATATACGTTTGAGTTGGAGTAGAGTGAGGGCCACGGCTAGAGAGGAGAAACTACATACCAGTGATTTAATTACTTTCATTATACTTTTATGCAACAAAAACAACTGCCGGAAGTTGGAATTAAAAAAATGAAGCATAGGAAATATGTAATAATGTAAAGCTAGAGCATGATACAGTTTTAAGTGAGATTGTCAACAAAACAATCTAGCAAGAACATGCATATATATAATTACATAATTACCTTGATTAGTCCAAAGCTCTGGGATTGAGATTCTATCAACATATCCTTCTCCTTCCGTAGCTGCAATCAGAAATAATCAACTGCTAAAGAAGGAAACAATTCTAAAATTCTCTGATTACAACAGCACAGCTACTAACATTGAAATTAAGCTAAAACTTGAAACTCCACATAAGCAATGCTTTTCCGATTAGATTAAAGCAAAACACAGAATATTTGATTTCCAAAGCAAAGCAAAGCAAAGGACCTACCTCTCTGCATCTGGTCCCAATCTGTAAGAGTTCCTCGACTTCGAAAGCGTTTTCGCCACCACTCTTGGAACTACTCGACATTTTCACATAACAAAACAAAACAAAACAAAGCGAATTCCTGAAAACAAACCAAACAATGTAAAATCAGAAGACGAATAAAATTACATCGGAAGAATCAAATATTGACAAGTTTTGATTCGAGTCTAACAAAGAGTTGGAGCTGTTTCTTACCTTTGTGAGAAAGAGGAGGCAAAGGCGATTAGAAGGGAATGATGGGGGCTCACATCAATCAATCCAACTTTGAATTAAACGTTAGTCTCGTCTCAATTAATTATTGTCAATCAATGGGGGAATAGACACCCAAGTGCATTTTCAAACAACCAAAGATGGACCTCAACGTGATGATGTGATGTCGGGTCGGGTCGAAAATATCCGACTCTGCCTATAACTTCTTTTTTCTAATTTTGAATTTTCCTCCCGTTAAATTTAATAAATAGATGGAATGAATAACAGCTCGAGGTTGAAATTCCTACCTGTTTATAAATTTGTTCGCGCAGATTATAAAAACAATAAAAGGAACTCGTGTGACAGTGACACCCTTCAAATTTGGTATTACTTCTTCGGTTTTGAAATTTTGAAATTTAATATTTTATATACTTAGAGAGAATTAATGTTAATTCTGTTGAAATATAAACATTAAAAGTTGGTTTCATAAACCTTTAAATTCAAGAAATTAATTAAAAAAATTAATAATATCAATAATGTTACGATCATGAAATTTATATACGAAAGTCAAATTTGTAATTAATCTGGTACGTTGACAATATATATATATATATATATATATATATATATATATATATATCTTCTTTTTTTTTTTAATTTACACAACAAGCAATGGATTTTTAATGGAGTTATTTTCTCAGTGAACTGACAATGTTGAGGAAACTCTATCCGAAATCCATTCTCATTGGCATTGTTGGTATCATCCATGAAAACCCTTTAATTATTCTATCAACTTGCATTTCAATTTCTAACAAAATGCCTTTACAATTCCGATAGGACAGGAGCAGGGCTATACAATACAAGGAGGCATTCTTCTTGTCTCTTCTTTTCTTCAGGCCATGTATAAGAAGCCGCCAAAAGCCATAAAAACGAGCACACACAGCTCCTAAGAAAGAGAACCCAGAAAAGAAAATGGGAAACAATACTAATAAATGGATGTTATAGCAAATTACCTATACATTTCAAAACCCTAGCTTGCATAAACCATTTTAGAGGCACAGGTTTCTGCCTGTTTCTTCACCATGGCAGCATGTTTCTGACCGGCAAGGTGAGAATTGAAAACTGTCTCACTATTGCATACCACATTACATATAGTGCATACTCGGACAGCACCCGCTGCAGCTCCACCTTTCACAACCTTCCTTTTCTTTGTCTCCAGGTCCTCAGTCGTCGACTGTGACTGTGCTGCTCTCTTCTGTAAATTTTGAGAATCAAGACCCTTGCTCTTATTGGCATCCGTTTTTTCTACTGGTCCAATGATTGAATTTGTTGCAGTTGGTGCTGCGGTCTTGGATTCGCTGAAAGTTTCCAGATTTTTCTTGTGCTTTTTTCCCTGTAAGTGCTTGACGTAGACATCATTGCTGTTACAGTTGATTTTGCATACTTCACACCAGGCAGATTGAACCAACTTGGTCTTTTTTGGGACTTTACTCCAAAAGCTATTGTTCTGAGCCTTGATTGCCGCAAAATATTGCCCAACCCCATTCAAAGACATTAACTTAGCCTACATGGTACCCAGGAGAGGTTAACGACATCAGCAGTATTAATGAATATAGTATAAGCAAGGCACTGACATTCAATATCAAGAGGGAGACTCCATCGACATAATGCAGAAGGATAACGAGAATTGCACTGCCAAACTGATTTCATAAAGAAGATTTTAAAGATGCTAACAAGAAATAGAACATGAAAACAGGAGTGTAGCAACTATGTGCATCTTTTCAACAATAAAAATTAAAAATAAAATAAAGGGAATGGATATTTTATCACAAAGTTTTGAAATAATTTTTTAGCCCTTGATTTCACCAAATCCAATGATTGAGATTGAAAATTAAAAAGTTATATTTAATGCTGTCAACTCATCAATCATCTTAACGATTGGATTTTGTAAATCAATGGTTAGAAATTTGTGTCTAGTCTTGCATCAAAAGATTCATTTTCTAAAATAAAATGAAAATTAAAAACTTAAAAAGGATAGAAAATTTAAAAAAATTTAAAAATCTTCAAGAAAACAAAATTTCAGAAATTGGACCTAGCTGCAACACAATCTTGCAAGTTGGAACCAAAGAGCAAGACATGTATCATATGTGAATCAATATGACAAAAGGTATGGTAATTCACTACTTAATCACCTGAGCGGCATGCTTTTTCCCATAAAGGTGTTTACTGTACGCTTCCTGTCCATTGCAAGTAATATTACAAATTGTGCAAACTCTCACAGTATCAACTGCTGCCCCACCATCCAGAAGCTTCTTTTTCTTTATCTCCAACTCCTGAGCGGTAGGCGCATTTGAGGCCTCAATTGTCATTTGTCCATTAAGTTTGTTTTGCATATTCCTCTGGTGTTTCTTTCCAGAAATGTGTTTCTCAAGAACATCCTTGCTATTACAATCAATGTTGCAAACTTCACACCGCATGGGCCAATTTCCATTCCCCTTTGAAACATCATTCACCAAAGATTGATTTGGCAAGTAGCTGTTACCCAAAGAATTCAAACTTGTGGACAGTAATGACCCCTAAACCACGGAATAAGTTTTCTGAATAAACATGCTAGACATAACTGTATATATAGTAGGGAGAAGGAAAAGGTTTTAAGGAGGGTTTACAATCTTTAACAAGATATAAATGGTCAGATGAAACGCCACATCACTTATAAAGAAAGATATAGCACAGAAATGTTCATGCACTATCTGCTGACATACTTACAAATATCAAACAAAAAAGTTATGCCGGGCAAATGTTTCTATATATGCTCAATATGTTCTTTATCAGGAAAAATCATTATCAAGAGACACATGCAACTGATATTCCTTATCAACCTCGAAATGGGGAAAGCCATGGCTATAAACTCTTATGTTAAAACACTTATCAAGGGCACTCATCACAGATTCTATACTATGGGGATTCTTCCAAAAAGATGTCATAAAAACTGCCATAAATATAATTCTTAAGGTTCGACACTGGTCGTCCTATATACCCATATAAAAGTGAAATAAAATAAAACAATAATAAAAATAACAAGGACATCCAGGGCATGAAAAGTGTTGCAGCATTTCTGAAGCAGAATCAATGATGCAGGGAATATCATGACTAACAATTAAATCATAAATGCTTATCTCATTTTAAAAGCCAATGTATGCGGTAAAAAATAACAATGTAATCAGGGCAAATAACTAGAGTACTCTATATGACTTCCAGCAGCAAAAGCTATGAAAATGGTTATTATAACACTATCATTCCTTCATATATAGGAAGAAAAGGGCAGGACATAAAAAACAACTTCAAATTTAACATCAAGTAGAGGAGATAAGATTGCCGTTAATTCTGTGTCCTTTCACCATTCTATGCATTTATAGCCTCCAACCGGCCTTGAAATTAGAAAAATTCAGAACTGGACATGAGAATGCTTATTCACATGTATGTCATTCCACTTCAGTAATGAAAAATGGAAGGTACCCTTTAGGATACCCCAAGTTTTGAATGAAAATAAACCAACAGCTGATCAAGCTTTCAGATGAGTTATGTGTTTCCAACATAACTGGTGATACGCCATGCTCTACTTGATGTGCAAAAATGTGCATGCATAATTTAAAACTAATACACACTGTTGATTATTTCTTTTCTTAAACCGGAAAAATTGAATTTTTAACTCTTGAACTGGAAGGATAGATATATATGTCATGAAAGAGATATTTCAAAAATTTAACAAGTTGTAATCAATATTCTCAAAAATAACTTCCAACTATGAAAATTTTGATCACTACCATTAATAAAATACTTAAGCACCAAAACCAACAAAAGTGAGGCAGCAAAAAGTATAGCTAATTCAACAGGCCAAAATGGGGAAAAGCCAAGCATAGTTAATCAAGTACATACAAGTAATAAACTCTCCCCCAGAAAACTCAACAACTTAGAACAGTTTAACTCACACAAACCCAACCCCAATTAACTAGCCAAAAAGTTCAAAATTTCATCTCCTCTTCTCTAATAGCCCACATTGTAAAAAATGTAAACTGTCATTGAAGAACAGCATAAGATCACTCCAGATTCACAACAAACTTCACAATCACATAATGAAACCCACATAAAAAATGAAATAAAATAAGACAAAAATAAAAACAAAGCTCAATTTTCCATCCACCTCAAGCGTAAAGAACAATTCAACATCCCATATATTCACATCAAAGTTCACAATCTTACAACACCAACCCACATAACAAAGCATCTAAAAACTCATTTTACAATGCCACAAAAAGCATCGTGAAATTCATATCGAACGCTACAAATCTCAACTCGAACAAAAACAATGCTCCATCATTACAAATTCAAAGAAACAAAATTGAGCAACAACAAACACTTACTGGCTCATATGTAATTTGAGCAGCCTGCACGTTAACCCAAGAGGAAGAACCCGCATTTGGGTCGTCATAGTATTGGGTTTGACCGCCAAATTGGGTTATCGGGTACGCTCCGGAATTGGCATAAGGGTCGGTTCCAGGTGGGTGAAGAGCTGGCTCTGCAAAATGATGAAGTACTGGCTGTGGCTGGGAATAAGACGAAATAGAATCAGGGATTGGATGAGACAAGTACGTGAAAGATGGTGGTGGTTGTGGCTCTTGTCTTTGGTACATGTGGTCGTTGTACTTGCCGCCTTTGACGGTGGAATAGGGTTAGGGTTTTGAGTTTTTTTTTTTAATTAATTTTTGGCTGGAAATTTGTTGTCTTGGCTTTGTGTGCTGCTGGGGAATGAAGCGACCATGAGGAAGATGAAGAGTGAATTTATTATTATTATTATTATTTTTCTGAATTATACGGCGGGTTAAACTTCATCTGGGTTATTGGGCCTTTAATTATTGGGCTGGACTTCAATCGAGTCTATAGGTGAGAGTAAGGCAAAACTGAACTATGTTGTTGAAGTCTCACATTAGTTGGGTAGATGTCTTTTCCTCATAAATCTGAACAAGTTTTAGCTAAAATTTGAAGAGAAGAATATAGAAAATGATAGAATAATATATTTTCTTAATAAAAAATATATAAAACTAGTAATTATAAAAGGTAGAGCATTTGACTTGAAACGAAATGTCATATTATTTCATAACCATTGATTTATTACAATTTAAAATTAATAACTTAACTTGTAACTTGTCAGATTTGTGCTCGAAGAAGGCCCTCACCTCAGCTCGGTCATTAATCATTATTCTTCTCTTTTTTTTGACCGAAATTATTCCCAAAAAAAAAAATTTCCAATTAGCCTATTGGCCTCCTAAAGAATCCATAGTGACCCAGTTGCCTATCAAGATTGACGCAAATATGATGATCAAAGGGGGCAGCGGAGCAGATATTTCTTGTTTGGATCCAAGAAAAGCCCATACTTTGATATTGAAATTATTACATTAGACCAATAGTAACATGATTACACGTGACATTATCTTTTATTCTACGCTTTTTTCTCTCGGCGGTTGTCCAAACCAAACCGTGCTTGTCCAAAATCTCAGTGAAATCGATGGTGATTGAATTACTTTTCATCTCTTGTCAACCTCGCAATTCCACGCTGTAAATTTAAGACCAAAAATACCCTTATACCCTAGACAACAAAAGCCTAACTAATCTAAAGCTTTCCTTAGTAGTTGTACAGTTGTTTCTATGTACTACCAGATAATGCAGTACCAAACTTCCAGCTACTTAAAGTAAGTGAAACCACCAGCTCTGGTTCCAAGGGACCATACTGTTGTTGCCAGCTCCTTCCCCAACAAAACCTAGTTCAGCTCTGTACATAATTTAATAAATAAATGAATAAATAATCTGGAAAGAGGGACTTTGGTCGCTTGGTGAGTAGTATCCATTAACTCTCCTGTTATGACGTCAATAATAATCATCTTAATATATATCTTTAGATATATATTATGTTTGATCTCATAAAAAGTAATTTTATCGTAGTGTATATGTAAGTTAATCGGCTTTAGCTATGGTACATCAGTTGTCCGATACAATTGTTTTCAAATTTTTCATAAATTGAGTGTAAAAGTTGTAAATTTTTGTATAAAAATCGTAAATGTATAAAAAAATGTTGTAAATAAATAATCGTATAACTATTTTCATTTTTTATAAAATTATTCTAAAAGTTGTAAATCATTGTATAAAAGTCGTAAATGTGAAAAATTATTTATTTACAACTTTTTTTTTTCACATTTACGACTTTTATACAAGGATTTACAACTTTTACGCTAAATTTACAAAAAATGAAAAAACGGTTGTATGATACAATCAGTATACCGTAGTGTGACCCAAGTTAATCATTCTTTACTTTAAAGTCTAGATATTTAAGAATTCACTATTGGTTATGACTCATTTCATCTCACAACTTAAACTTTTTAATGTAAAGTATTTTTGTAAATGGTATAGATTGAGTTCTCATTTATGATGATTTAGTTGAATTAGGATTCTAGAGTTCCTTGCGATTTGCTTGCTTTACTAGTTTGGTGTTGGTGAACTAACTCAAACCCAAATGGCGAAACTTGAAGAAAAGTAGACCAATCACCAAGACATAATTATGATTTTCATACTAGGCTGAATAAGCTTAGTCTTCGAACAAAAGATAAACAAACACCACTAGAAGTGTAATACTCAGTTTTTGTGAAAGCAAAGGAGAAAGTGAGATGGGTTGTCAAGTTTTATGGTGGGTGACTAAACAACCACCTTGAGCTCACTCTCACATGCCCATCTAGCCTTTGTGTACATTATAAAATTTGCTTTATCCTTCATGAATTCATTAACCAATCCAATTTTCAACACCTCACTCATTTCTCTTTGGTGCCAAGAAAAAATTATTACCCCAAAACGGATTTAACTAGTATACAAAAGTACAACTCAAAGATGAGGACAAACATGGAATTCAATTATGGTAGTGGACTTGCTTGCTAGCTAGCGACGCAAAACAGATATTTGAACAGCTTGCACATTGCAGCAATGGAAATTTATTCTATCACCAAAGAGTTAAATGAAAACAAAACAGATAGAACAGGGACAAAAGAGAAGTTGACAGCAGCTTACAGGGTGCATACTGTTTTTAGAGGGCCTAATAGTTTTAGAGGGTATATAAGCAGCAATGCCTTGGTGTATTCATCGATGTGTAAAAGAATGAATGAAATAATAAGCAGAAACTTGTCTGTACACTCTTGAACTTTTATTGGAAATTAAGCCAGGCCATGGCATGTAAGGACTAAGGAAAGTCAGTTAGAGATTAAACCAACAAGTGCTTCATGCTTGTGGCTGCTAGCTATCCACCATGGCTTGAACCCCAAATGATCATTATTACTCTCTTCTTCAACTGGAGCTGGCAGATTAAGATCAAGGAAGTTGCGAATTTCCGGAATCGGTTCCTCGATTGCAATGGTTGGATTGTTCTTAGCTTCAGTGCTACTAACCATATGAGACCTTTTGTGACCACCTAAAGCTTGGCCTGATGAGAAAACTTTGAGGCAAATTGGGCACTCATGCCTTTTCTTTACTGCCTCATAATTTGTCTCAGCTCTTTCATCACAATCAGCAACCGAGTGATTGATTGAACTCTCGTTGTTAATGGATTTGATTAGCTTACTATCTGCAGTTGGGTCAGGGGAAAGTTCTGTTTCAATGCTAATCTCACTGCTTTCAAGTTTGGAAGCAAAACAGCCTTTGATCTTTTTATGGCTAGCTCTATGACCACCAAGGGCTTGGTAAGAGTGGAAAATCTTGTTGCAAGTTGCACACTCAAATTTGCTTCTCTTTTCGGAAACCTTTGGGAATTCAGTATCCGAAGCATCAGTTGTTGATCTTTTCATTGAATCTGAACCCACTTCAGGATCAAATGAGTCTCGAACCTTTCTCTTGCTTGAATTGTACTTATTGGAAACCAATTGAGCTTGATCTAATTCACTTTCCTTCATTGAATTCTTCCCGAATTCAACTTCAGAATTCTCATCTCCAAATTGATAATTCAACTGAGGCTTCTTTATTCTATCATTCTTGGCAAATCCATCCATGGAAACTTCAGTTTTATTCACTTTTGACCCCTTTCTTGGAATCCCAGAAACAGAGTACTCTGCTTGTCTCCCTTCCAATTTGCAATTCTCAGAAGCCACAAAACCAGACTCCAACTTCTTCTCTTTCAGCTTCTTCAACTTCAGAATCTCATCGCCACTACAAACAGAATTCTTAACCTCAATCCTAGCTTCCAAATATACAGAATTGTTATCAGAAGATTCAGCAACAGAATTCACCAATCCACCCTTTGAAGCCGCATCCCTGGAAAGCATCATTAAGCACATAGCAACCTCTTCTTGTTCTTGCTCAATCTCAGACACAGAAGACGAAACATTGTTGTTATTAGCAACTGAGAAAGTGTAAGAATTTGCAGTGGACATGTACCTTGTTCTTCTCTTGGATCTCCTTCTTCGATTCGGAGTAGCAGTTTCATTGTCAGATTGGCTATCCATGACCAGCTTCTGGTTAGCACTAGTCCAAGAATCTTGATCCTCCAAGCTAGTGTTATTTGATACTCTCTCAACAAGTGATTTCAAAGAAAGATGCCCTTTACCGCTCTCTTTGCTGAGCTTGTCATAGAGTGAAGTATCTTCAGCTGAATCTGCAAGTCTCCGAGACTTCTTCGGATTCTCCCGGAGGCCATAACCATTGATTTCAGTGTTAGTGTTGATGCCAATGTTGTTAACAGATGAAAACTTTTTCTTAGTAAGCTTAACATCTGATATCTCATCTGAAGTGTTGTTGATCATATGAGACCTCATGTGACCACCTAAGGATCTCCCACAAGGGAAGCTCTTGTTGCAGAACTTGCATACATGCTTGAATTCTCGATCTTCTTCCATTGATGATAAAGATTACAATTCAGGAAAGAAAGTCAAGATCAGAGAAGCAGATGATCACTTCAATTGTGATCAAAGAATTTAACAAAACAATGCTACAATCAAATGGCAAGGAAACAGAGGCCAAAATGAAAAAGAACACTACACCCAGATCAGAAAATGAAGAAAAAGGGGCTGAATTGTAGTGAAAAAGGTTGAATTTAGATCATAGTTTAACAAAGAGTTTGGAAGCAAGCAAGCAACAAGATCTGTTTGGACAAGAAGTGAATAAAACATAGAAGGGCTAGTGAGTAGTAAATAAGAGTAGCAGCAGCTTGCTTGCTTTTCTCTCTCACACTAGCTTCTTGTGGTGGTTATGAAAGTTGAAGAAAAAATCAAATTTGAAGAGGTTACCTTTGTTTGCTAATGATGGCGATGAACAAGCCAAAGAGGAAAAATTAAAGGAGGACGAGAGAGAGAGACTAAATGAGTGAGTGAACGTTTCTTTCTCTTTGCTTTCTCTCTCTCTATGCATTCTCTATTTTTAGGAGGAGAAATCCATGCATGGAAGCAAAGATAAAAAAAGAGGTAAAGAAGAGAAAAGATAGCAGCACGTGTACTCAACTGAGAATCCTACGCCACTCCCAAATCCAACGACTTACATTTCTCCACTTTGAGCATCCCCTAAACTACCCCACCCCCTCTTAACTATTCCTTCCTTTGTCTTGCTATATACACACTCCAGTTGAAAGGTTCTGCCCTCTGGCCGTTATTCTTTTGGACTCTCCCTTTTATCATTGTATAAATTGCCCTTCGTATACTTTTTAAAATTACCCCATCCGTAACATTATCGACCCTTAATAACCCTTTACTCAAATGGGTATTAAGGAATTCCAAGAACTTTTTATGGGTTTGCTGTCACAAGTTAACCTGGAGGATGCACTTAAGTTGCCTTCGGAATGTAAACTAGTGAGTGTAGTCATTCGAGAATCTGGGAGTGATTTAGTAACTGAGCTTTAGCAGACCAAATTTGGCACGTTATGATTTGTTGGTGACACTTAAAGGGGAGGTGTACTTTGTGAAGATCTTTCTTCCAGTAAACACATTTGAACGACTCTCATAATATAAGGTGGGGAGAGACGTGGGGACTGGCCTGCTATAGCCTACAAGCCCGCACTCTAGCTTTTACTGGTGCATCGGCATTACTAGTGTAGCTATTATTGCAGTATCACTCCACTACTATTATTGATTCCTGATAATTGCTGTATAGATATTTTATGATAATATTTTCATAAAAATCAATAAAACACTGTATTTTCCCAGAAAAGTATAAATAATAGTAACAATCTTTTGCTCCCTGAGCAAAACTGGTACAAGTACTGGGAGATGATATATCTATCTAGAATTTAGAAGATCATGTAGGTGGTTAGTCTTAATAAACATAGTGCATAGAAAGAACATGGGAACCTTCATGAAAAAGAGGTTTAATAATTCATTCTTGAGAAATTCTAATGATACCCAATTATATGTCTTCCCTCTATAATATATATAAATAAATAAATTCACATCTTCCTATGTTTGTTAACTGCATTGTATGCCTGGTGAATATACCAAGTCCATATTGTATGTATATATACACACATTATTATATAAAAAGCAAAGAGTTTGACTTAATAACAACACTGGCTTGTAAGTGTTTTAGTATAGAGATCAAACTAATCCCATGATAAAGCCTGTATTAATTAATTAATTGACTAATTAGTACAAGCTGTCTGGTTATTAAGATGCTCGTCGATTAATTTAATACAAAATTAATATTTGGATGTTAGCTCATGTTCAGTATAGGATTGTCAGGGACTGGCCAGCATGGCCTAACTAACCGGCCCTAATGATCACGATTAAGCCGGCTTTCTTTGCACTAATCGCAATGCTAATGTCTTATTAGCAATTAGTAATCACATCATGTTTGTGCTAAATCCCTCCTTATGTGCCCCCTTTGCCGGCACTTTGGTACAATGTTTAGCTGTAAGTTTGTATTTAATCTTCTTCTAAGTTGTTTATGTGACGGATCATAAAAGAAGCTGTCAAATTACAGGTTATTAGAGAGATATAATATCCAGAATATTAGCCCCTTTTGGCATTATAATCTTGGAAAGATCACGTGCATGCACATTAGGTGTTCCTCAACTGGCCACTGAGCTTGTGTTTACTATAATGTATGTGAAACCCATTTGTGTCATGCTTTATCTTTTCCTTTCCTTTCTTTTCTTGGCCCTGCATGGTGCCGAGCTGATAATTGACTTGCAACTTCGCATAATTTAGCATATAATCCTTTGGCTTCTAATTTGTATAGATAGAAACTATATATGGGAACGAAATGGGCAATTATATATAGTTTTGGTTAGAGATGATACAATCTTTGCATTCAGGGCGCTGCCCTTATCACTTATAAAACTTTTTCTATTCAACTTTCTTAATTTCCTTTTATATCCTTATTTTGGGTACGCAAGTAAACTACGATTTATGAGAATACAGTAAAATATGGAATATATAGTTGGTAATTTTTTAAAAAAGCACTAATATGATAAAGTTCTATATTTAATATGCAGACTATATGATAAGTTTGGTTTGGTGTAACTAAAATGTTATGCCCATATATATATAACTAGAAATAAGGTACAAGCAACTAAGCAAGCAGGCATACTCATGTGTAAATGTGTCTATGTGTTTGGCATATGCCAGTGGCTACAAGGCACAGACAACACAGAAAACTTCACTTGAGAGCTAAGAGTGTTGGTCATCCAAAAGTGATGCTCAAATTGACAAATAGACATCTTCCAAGTAAAGATTTGGCCATCCCTTGTCTTCTGCCAAGCCTTGCAACATATCAAGACTAAGATAAGATGCCCTACTTTGGCTTTATGCTTTGGTCTTGGCTGCCTCTGTCTCTTCTCTCCATATTCATCACCATCCATGACCTAATCCCAGACCAACATTGGTGGGTCACCATTCAGGAGTTACTCTACCAATTGCCACACTCCACTAACCATATCCACTCTAGTCCTCTTCTTCCATCTAAAATTCCGCAACATGTCGAACCCTTCTTTTCTCTTTTCCCATTCTTAAACATCTTATGTACTCATTCCTTCCGTGGTCACTACCCAGGACCACGAGTTAATTTCCACCTTACTTTTTCAGATGCACTAACCATCTTAGTGCTCTTTTTGACTCAATGAACCCATTAAACCTTCAGATATGGGGTTGAGAAAAAAACCTCACTCCTTAATGGCTTTCTATATGGGGCTCAATCAAGTCGATGTGTAAAAACCCATTTAGTGTAAGCTCCAACATGTTGATGTGTGAAAATTATATAGACCACACTACAGATATATACAGAAATTTGGCTTATTAATGCGCACTTTCTTTTCTTTTTTTTTTTTTTAATCAAACAAAATATTTAAAAAAAAATCTAATTAAGAATATGGAAAATCAGGTTCTGCACGAATGAATTCCATAAAATAACAAGAGGCTGATTAAGAAAAAAGGTAGTTAGTTGGAGAAGTAAAGATGAAAATTATGGCAATATGGCTTCCTTCACTTAATGAAGCAACCAAGGGTTTGATAATGGCTTTCCATTTTTCTTAGCTAATTAATGTTTCGCCGACACCCATTAATTATTAATCAAAGATATGAGAAAATGATTAGAAATTAAGTTGCATAAGTCAAAAATAAGCATGCTTAATTATATATATATAAACCCTTTTATCACAGCTAGTGAGCTAGCTACTAGACCCTGGCGGTTGGAGCATTCTTAATCAAACTGCTCTAGTTACCACTAACCAGTTTGCTTCACAAAGGCAAAATGAAATAAAAATGGTAGATAATCAAGCAAATAAAGCTGTGGGTGAGTGTGAGAATGTAAACTTAGCTAGTACAGAATCCCCAAGTTTTGATATTTAAGTGATAAAAGTAAAGAAAGAATTCATCTTCTTCTTTTTTTTTATTACCTTCCTTGCGTATATATAAGATCGAATCCATTCAATTTCTATTTATATAATAATTAAACTACAAAGTTTTGTTATGTATTTATGTACTAATTGGTATATTTTGGCTTATATAATACAGAACTTTGCGTATTTGCAGTTGCAGGAGAGAATTTTAATATCCAAGTATGTGAATGTTTAAGCAGAAAAGGGCAACTATCTATCCACCACTCTCCTTTAGGAATAAAAATATGGCTAATCATAAAGGTGCATGTGTTGCTTCATATGGGTAATAATGGTACATGTGTTAGAGAGAGCAAGAGCTAACCAGAAATGCTTTGGGATTACTCAAAAGAGTCCATGAAATTCAAGAAGAGAAGGTGGGACGAGAAAATAAAGTTGCCAATGCATATAAAAAATTGTAATAGGGGACCCATTTTCTTAGTCTTTCGTTAGATTGGATTGGATAGAAGAGGTAGCTAGCTAGCCTAGCTTGGACTTAGCATGCACAATAGAGCACTCACAACGTGACTTTAGTTTATTTGCTGCTTTTAGGTAACCAAGCAAATTAGAATTCCTTTGCCATTTGCCAAAGCCATGTGGGTGTTAGAATCAAAGATTTTGGTTCATGTAAGACATACTAGCTTTTTATTCCACTTAAACACTTGATTATTTATTAATTGAAGAACCAATTCTATCAAATCTCAGAAATTTTTTCGCTTATAAAATATATCTTGCTAAAGCAAAGATTGAAGGAAAAAAAAAAGAAAAAAGAATGAAAAATTTATTCGACAATTTTCTTTGGATAAATCCCATAAAATTTTACTGAATTTGGCAGATCTCTCTCATTATTGGATCAACTTTCTTAAAAATAATAAAATTCTCTGGCTAATTCTTCTGAAATTGTTTATTTGTACTCTAATCCTCGTCTTAAAAAACAAAAGTGAATTCATGTAAATAAATATTCAAAGTAACAAGGTGAGAGTAGGTCTAGCTTTGGCATTGATCAGTACTCAGCAGCATTAAGAAGGCATGGTGTATAAGTGCTTTCCAAAAAGTTGTTTTCCCACCGGATATTAATTCGTAGCCAAGCTGGATTATGATATCTAAAGAAAACAAGTATCTTGTAGTAGCATAAAGCTGGTATAATATTATTCCAAATAGAGGAAGATTACAAGAGATTACATCACTATTTAAGGGACTATTAAAAGTTGGAAAGGTCAAGCAATCTACATAGCAATATGCATTATAATATTTCACAATTTCCCAGAACCTTTCATGGACCATATTGGTAGTTGATAAACGAACAATTTGCTGCAATTGGCTTGGAAAATTAATTACTTAACAAGGAGAAAGCAAAGTAGCCGGCCATAGGATGGAGGTTTGTGTAGTGGATATTTCAGAGTCAACAAGGAAACTTGAGAATTCCAATAACTTAGTGCTATTCTTCTTTTCTTGGGAGAGTGGCTAAGAACACTGTACAGCCACTGTAGAGTGAGGTGTATCATGTCAACTTGTGGAGAAATGTAGGCAACTGCAATGAGAAAAGCATTTCTTAGTTAATGAGTAAGCAAGAGCATGAAGTTTTTGGTCTAATGGGTCCTTAAATTCCAAATCGAAATGCTAGAAAGTGGAGCATTCAGGGTGCCATAAGGAACATATTCCACAGTGCAGTACTGTTTTCGCTGATGGAAAGTTGTTAACTCCACTTCTGCAGATATCACTCTTTCGGATTGTCTAAATTTAAAACATATGACGCTGTCAGTGGGGTTTTGGCTTATTTGGCAATTGTTTCTTTTCCTTTTGTTTTTTGCTTACAGAACCATATTCTGGAGAAGACCAGTTTGTGAACCAGAAGTCACTGCAAATTTAGTGCTCAAGTGATCTTGGGATCTTTCAGCAAACTTAACAGAAAATATTCTTACTCAGTAGAGCCAGTACCATTCATTTTTCCCTCCATCATCATGGCCTGGTATTCGAAGAAAAATATAGATTAATGGGAAGTTCAAACACCCCCATTTTTACAAGAATTCAAAAAAAAAAAAAAAAGTGTTAATTAGAGTAGGCTAGAAATCTGTTCATTTTTCAAGATGAGAACAGCCTTCTGTTAAGTAGGCAGCAAGCTGGATTCCATAAAACTGCAGGCTCATAAATACTCAAACATGTTTCTTAAGATGGAGAATGGATCTTGTTCATCATACCTTTTCTGCATTGATCTTAAAAGTGGAAAATGTATTTAATAAACTACCAGACTTGCTTGTCAGTTTAATCATATTAACGGAGTTGTTCCTCAGTATCCCTCATCATCTCAAGAATATGACATGACTTTTCCTCAAACAAGCTCTGTTGTCGTTTATCAAGAATCTACTACAACTTCTAGTAGTCTAAACAAGATCAAGATGTTCAGCTGCATGCATAAAAAGTTAACAATTCCATTTCCGAAAAAGAAGAATAATAATGTAGAAGATAATGTACTAAACTACAAACAAATTCAAACCGAAATCCAAGTTAAAACAAGCAACCTGTAACACTTCAGTCAGCATTACTTTCTTCGCAATTACGTTCTTTGCTATGCTATCCACGAAAGGTTTCATGTCATGGTAAAAGACAAGACTACCAGAGAATCAAGCAGTTGTAATCTTACAGCTTTTTGTTCCCTTTGCTTGAATGGTTAAACAATAACACGAGGGCATAATTTGGACACAACATGATGAAAAATTTTATTCATATATATTTCTCTTCCTGTCAATCAATGCCATATAGAGCACGTGCAAATATAAATGATTTTATTTATTTATTCATTTATTTTGGCAACAACCAACAACAGCTGAAAAGAGTGAATACAAAGATTTGTAGACCAAATTTTTGCATTTCAACAGCTCAAAAATTACATGATGGAACCTCGTACCCTTACAATCAATACTATCTCCCAACAATCTTCTCCCCCTTCCACGTCCCCTCCGGCAAGAACCCTATAAAGAAACTCATTGTGGGTTTTGGCAGAATGTCCCAATGTAATTGTATGGTTGCTATGTTCCACTCACAAGAGCTCTACACGAGTAACCTATCACCTTCTTAAAAACTATATTACAGTGAAGGCAGCACTTCCATCATATCTTTTGTACAAAGGAAATTTCAACTCTTCATTGGTAGGAAAATTGGACTCTCCCTATACTTTCCTAGTAAGGAAAAACTTCCTAATAATTCACCAGAAGTGAAATTACACCCAGTACTTTCCATTAACACCTTCAAAGGAGGAATCTAACTCAAGCTTTTACCATCTCTCACCTTATAATTCCATGAACCATCTCCAAACACCTCTTCAATCATACTGCAAGTTGGCAATAACTCAACCTTATTTCGATGGCAATTTGTGTAGCCAGCATCCCAAACTTTAGTATCACAAGTCTCCAAAGCATATTCAGGGACACCACCATCGCTCAACTCATTATAGCTACGTTGCCATTGGCCATCTTTGTCAGTCTTTACCTGCACCCCTTGTGATCCTGCCCCTGTATCATAAGATGTGCATGAGTCATCTTGTAATTCTCGATCTCCCTTCACATCCCCTGAATTATTATTATCCTGAAGCGGAGATGAGGGATTGGAACCACAACCATTAGGCAACTTCCCAGGATCTTCTGAAACATTTGTGATTCCCCTATCAAAATCAGTATCCGCTTTCTCATTATTATTAAATACTTTTTCCACAATTAACTCTTCATACATACACAAGTCAGGTTCCTGGCACCCAGTAAAATCAATATCATCATGGTATGCTGGTGACTCAACAACAGAATCATCATCATCCGATATCCCAGGTTCATTGTCACCAGAATCATCACTCTCCTGCCACTCATCATTATCACTACTGATGTTCACTGGGTAACATCTGTTCTGCATTGCTCGCTTTCGAAGCATAAACACATTAAAGTAATAACTGACAATGTCCTTCTTGGTCCTGGAAGGGAAGACATCGGGAAGAAGGTCCCAGAAATTTTTGCCCAATGAAGCTGGATTGGAATAGACAACTTTGTGAAACAATCGTTCCTCGGCCTCACTCCATTTATCAGCCACTACTTCACCCATGTCAAGGAAGCCA
Source organism: Boswellia sacra (assembly GCA_013180625.2). Taxonomy (NCBI): domain Eukaryota; kingdom Viridiplantae; phylum Streptophyta; class Magnoliopsida; order Sapindales; family Burseraceae; genus Boswellia; species Boswellia sacra. The sequence continues at coordinate 54,476 of SNVD02007196.1, read as the reverse complement.
AGCTCCACAAATTTATCCTGCCCAAGGACTTCTCTAAGTTCCTCTCTTGCTTCTTTGACATGCTGTCTAACACATCTAACAGAGCCCCGATCCTCACAACAACACTCACCTCTACCATTTCCAATTTTTCCATCATTAAATTCAGATGATTCGAAATCAGGAATTGGAATGACACAAGTTCCCATCAGTACTATATCATCTTCATTCCCAGAAGCATGTTCAGAGTGCGACTCCACTTTAGACGTACCTATGTGATTTGAAGTCTCCTTGGTACACTGTGAGTCCCACACTGGAATAGCAACTTGATGATTTTGTCCAATAGGAACAGATTTTCGTGGAGGATAACCCAAGAGAAAAGAATAGAGATCCCCAGGGCGACACCTAGTCCAGAATGAACGTTCGGGAAAGAAATATTCTGATGATACTGGTACACGAAGTGGTGTTATCGGTTGAGAATCTTCTTCGCTCGTACTACTGGTGGGCCAGGACAAGACGGAAATGCAGCCAGGACCACTGCTTTCAAAATCATCAGCACGTCCTTGATGTTCAGGAATGACATCACTGATTAGCTTTTCATCACCCCCGTTTTTACAATGCGTGAACCCAGCCTCACCTTTAGGTATCACAGTACAACTCAAGATCAATTACTAAATACCACAAACGGTATGTATGCATTATATTGGTCAGGTATCTTTCAACGAACTACACATTTTTTTGATAAACAAGATAAAAGTTTTTATATGAAACCATATAACATTCCCAAGAAACAAATCAGCATAAATAAAATTCAGATTTATATGAGAAATTAATTTACAATTTTATTAACTGAAGCTCCTATCCATGCACAACATACTGATGCTTGCAGATAAATAAATCAATACATGAAGCAAAGAAGATTCTTGTTAATCCCATCAAAATGCTTTTATAATTCAAACATTTGCTTAAGAATGTATATTGTAATTTGCACAATCCAGAGCCAAATTGGATATCACATAATTAGCATCACTCATCTTTATCAAATAAGATTAGAGATAGGATACACAAGTGGACCTCATCTAACAGTTACTTTTGACTGCTCCGCCGGTTATCATTATTTACTACTTGGGGATGCCTCATGATGGAAGTGCCCAATATAGCTAAAGCCCTGACTTAAGCATTACATATAGTAGAGACTAAATAACCTCTCTCACCTGAAGTATGAGGTATCTGGGAAATATCTTCAGAGGAAACAGATTCCAAACATGAAAACTGTCGGTCACTAAGTCCAACTTGTCGTGGGTGCTTGGAAGAAACCTCAAATGTTTCCTCACTTTCAAACAGCCGTTTTTCAACCATGTTTCACTGCAATATAATTGAAACAAATTAAAAATTGTAAAGGGAAGGAATTATATAATTTGACTTCAACTGCGGAAATGCCTAAGAGCAAGCAAACATGCATTGAAATATGAATTCATGTTTTCCAAAGGGATGCTCAACACCCAACTAAGCACAAACAGCCATAAAAGCCATTCTACAGAATAGAATACTTAAAAGCCAAAACAGCCATTCTACGTTGCCCCAAATAAGCACAAACACACATACAATAACCGAAGACAAAGCTGCAACTAAACAACAAAAACACACCATCAAGATACTACGTAGTAGTGCATGTAAACATTTGTAACGACAAAGAGTCCGAAACTAAAAATAAGTAATAACACATGTTCACATGGTAAAAAAGCAGCTCTTCTATCAGCTACCCAACCGTGTGCCCAAGAAAATGATTACATTATTATCAACTAAAATGCACATATATGCAGCAACTGCATGCGTATAAATTTTACGTATAATCTTACGACTCCTACAACCATTATTGTAGCTAGTCAAATTACTGTTGATAAAAGAACACAAGTATTGGCTGGGGCCAGTTCTTTCGACACCTTAAACGTAAGGGCATTTTGGTAAAAAGGTAAAAGGAATTTTTTACCTGATTATTTAAAAATAAAATAAAATAGACAATATGCTCGGGAATATAATATCAAAAATTAACAAAGAAAGCATTTATTCTTTTTACCTTAAATTACAACCCTCTTCAAAGTTCAGATGATACGACAGATTCCTAAATCTGGAAACTTTGTAGCTTAAATTGAGAAGTTGTTCGGGGGCGAAACCGTAATTAACTGTGCTAATTTTGATTTTCCTATACTCAATTAACAAATAAATAAAAAGCCCCAAATTTCTTAAAACCCTAACCCTAATTATCCACGAAATTTACAAGATTTTTTTATCGGATCTACAAGAAAAAATAAAAAATCGGTAAGCCAACCTCAATAGCGACTGATCTATGGACCAAAATAGCCCTCAAAAATCAAAACCCAGAAATGAAAAGAAAAATCGAAATTATTTACAAACTAGGAACTAAATCTGAGAATAGAACAAAACCCACTAACAAAATCAATGAATCAACAAGAGGATTACACAGATCTGAGATCGAAATAAGAGAAAGAAAAGTCAACGAAACCCTAAACCTAGAAATTGAATCAAGTCACGGATACGGCCGATAATTGGATCGATCGAACGAGGAAAGAGAGATTAATCCAAATCTGGGATCGATTCGAAGATTAGAGGAAGAAAAGACGATGAAATCGAGGAAGAAAAGATGGAGATCGAAAAGCGAATTTTCAATATTGACGAAAAAGGGCACAGCTAGGGTTACCTTTTTGTTGGTAAGGAAATTGTCCTAGAAGGGGACGGCGAAATTACGAAAAGGGGCAGAGGATTGCGGTAAAATTACAGAGGCTACCCCCCTGGGTATTACGAGGATAGCGAGCGAGAGCGAGAGTCTGAGGGAAGGTATAAGCATGTGCTATTTATGGGTATTTGGTGTTGGTGATTATGATTGGATTACGCGAGGGTGAGTGACACGTGGCATTCAGTGGAGGGAAAATGGCTAGAGACAAATTGGGCTCAAAATTTTCAAAACGTTTTGTTTTTTTGTTTTTAATATTTTTATTTTGGCAAACGTGATTTTATTGGCGAATAAAGGTGGGAACAAGCCATGCATTTCACGGAATTAATGGGACCGCTTGGTAATATTATCAATACTTTAGATTATTCAATTAGTAAATATTATAAAATTTATATCGTAAAATCCGAATTTAATTAAGCTATTGAAACTTAAATTTTGTATGTGTAGTTATTTAAATAAACGGTTATAAATCAATATTAAGAAAATATTAAATAAAAAATTAAGTTCAAAAAGTATAAAAAAATTAAAAAAAATTAACTTCATAATTTTATCATTATTAACATACAAAGAGCTTTGGAGTTGACATAAATTTTGATAAATCTCTCAATATCTTAAATAAGATATTTAATTTTAAAAGTAATGTTTCACATACATTTTTCTCATATAATCTAGCATTTATATAATCTGATGTCTCAAAATATTATTAGATAAATAAAAATTAATAATAAAAACTTATTATATATGATTTTATTAAGAGGAATGCTCTATATACTCATAGAATTTGTATGCATTCAACAAATTTATAACACATTAGTTAGTTGAAATTGGTACAGACTAATTATATGTATATAATTATAAACTCTCCGCAGACACTGGACAGTGAAGCATCCATAGGGAGTCCATATTCATCCCAACTCTCGATTGGCACATAAAACTATTTCTCCATCAAGTTAATAAATGTATGATTGCTTATCTACAATTTAAATAGCCAACTTACTGTAGGGTTGGCAATAGGGTAGGGTGGGTCCGGGGCGGTAGGTACCCATTCCCGCCCCGCTGAATTTTTTTCTGCCTCGCCCCGCCCCGTTGCCCCAGAACGGGGCGGGGTAGAGCGAAATTTTAAAGAGAAGCTCACCCGGCCCCGCCCTGCCAAATTTTAATTTTATTAAATTATTTTACTTAAAATATAAATATATTTATAACCATTATTTACAAATTATAAAAAACTTATTCAATATACTTCATTAAAAAAAATTATATACATACATCTATAAATTTTTAAAATAACATAAATACAATTTATTCTTAATCTAAAATAAAATACATATACACATGATGTACATCCTAAAATATTTTATAATAAATCTAATTATTCAATAATTATTAAAAGTACAAAAAAATGTTAATTTATATTAGATAAAAAAAATCTTTGTATAAATTTTTATTTATATTTGCATTGTAAAAGCTAAATGGTGATTGTACTTAAACTTAAGAGAACTAAAGTTAATTAATATTATATAAAAAAATCTATTACCTATAAAGTTTATGTAAGTTTTCATTTTTATTAGCATTATGCAAGCTAAATGGTAATTATACAAATTAGTTATATCATCTAAAAAAATAGTGATCACTAATTACCATTTGATTTTATTAGTAATAATATTTCATACTTTATTAGAAATAATATTAAAAGTGTATTGTTTCTTGTAAACTAGTTAATTGACAATTTTCAAATAGTTGGTAATACAATTAAATGATTTTTCAATAGCATGCTGATTTAATCTCAATCTAATAATAATAATAATAATTTGATTAACGTATACCAATTAATTAAGATTATATATATTTATATATATGAAACGTTAATAATTTAATTAATTAATTTAAATTACGATAAATTATATATTTAAGGTTATAAAATTGTTCATATCATATTTCTATTTACATATTTAGAAAATAATATATTAATTACATTAAAGGTATACATTTTGAAAATAATCTTGTTAATATTGTAATAATTTAATTAGTACTTAATAATCTATATCAAGATTGTATATATTATACAAATTTAATTACTATAAAATATAAAGATTTTATTTTGTCATTATAACATGACTAAATTGATGTTAATATACTGAAAGATTCATAATTATTAATTAAAATGTGACTTTTGTCAAAGTATTTGTATTATTTGTAAAATTATGAAGAATTTATATATATGAAAAGTGTAACAAATATAACCTAAAAAACTAACAAACAGTCTCAAAAGTCTAAAACTTTACAAAGGCATCCATATATTTTATGAGGTGGGGTGGGGCGAGGCGGGGCAACACTTCCAAGGGTTTGGACTCGGACCCGGACCCGGACCCGCCCAAAACTAGTTTTAGGGTGGGGCAAGTTTTTGCAGTGCATATTGGGGCCCCAGAGCCGACAGGTCAAATTGTTATCTCTACAACTTAGATAGTTTACTAATTTACTTGGATAACTGAGGGAGAAATGGGAGTCACATTGGTCAATGATAGTTGAAATACAATGAAGACTGAAGAGGAAGTTAGAGGTTATTTTTCCAAATCACAAGGACGATTAAGTTTTTTATTCTTTTATATGGATATGTACATGATCTACAACACTGCCAATCAACCCAATCTTCACTCAACAAAGACTTCATAACTCTATAATAATTTTTATCCTCTTTTTTAAACACGGAGATAATTCGATAAAATTAAATCGCTATTTTTTAATTCCAATTAGATTGAATCAATATTATGTATGATGGAAAATGCTATTGTATATTAAAGTACCGATACATTTTTGTGAATTTTGCATAAAAATAATAAATGTTTATATAAAAGTTGTAAATATTATAAAAAGATTCAATTTGTATATACTCATTTACAATTTTTATAAAAAATTCATAAAAATATATCAGTACATCAAATATATCATAACCAGTGGCGGACTCAAAAATTTTCTTTAAAGGGGGCACCACATAGTTTATAATTAAAATAAGTATATAGCTAAACATAATAATTAAGATTTAATTATATTTAAAATAATTTTCAGATAAATTAAAAATTAGCTAAATATATATAGATATATACATATGTAAGACTAAAGTAATATATTATAGTTTGAAAAAGTTTTCTAGCCTATATATAAGCTTTAAAGTTTTTTTATTATAATTAAATTAATATGTTTGAATAATATTGTTTTAACATTTTATATGAGAGCTAAACTTATTTAATATTTAGATTTTTAATATTCTATAACTAGACAATTTATTTTTTATACTATTTAATTATCTAAATTTAAGACTCTATATAAATTAATATATTGATGACAAATTGAGTTTAAAGAATATTTATAAAAATTTAGATTGATGTAGTATCTATATTGCAATAATCTATCAAATCCATTATGATTATGTATATTCTAAATGTCTTCCAAATAAATTATATGAGTATATCTATCATAACATTTCAATCATGCAATAACATAGGCACAATGAATGAACCCATCTAACTATGTAACTCGAAGACGATTTAATAGAAATAATACCTAAAGTTAAGGGTGAACTCAATGGTAGGAAGTATATTTGTTAAAGTCAGGTAATTTTTATATGAAGATATATTTGTTAAAATCAAGTAATTTTATATAGGGATATATTTGTGACTCTTGAAACTTAAGAAATATAAGGAAATTTCAAATTTTTAGTGGGGGCCCGAGTGCCCATGTCCAAGCGTAGGTCCGCCTGTGCCATAGACTAACCCATGTATAATAGATGTGAAATAAAAAAATTTATCGGCATTCTTTTTTTTTTTAAGAAATTTCATTTATAAGTCTTCTAGTGATAATTTTTTTTATTAAATAATAGATGTTCCGAATATTTTTAGAGCAAACAGTCTATAAACTATTGTTGTTATTTTTTCTTTCATTAATCAATCCCTTTGGATCGTTTAATATTTTTATGATATGATTGTTTCCAATTCTAGTCATTAATGCGAAAACACACAATATTAGAATTCTATGCCTAAAACATGTAATTTGTGATCCATGAAACACGATATTTGTTATTCTTCAATTCATGTCTTTTGATGCGATTTTGTTTCTAAAATTCTTTTCACTATTCTATTATTTAATTTTAAAACATAGAATTACATACAACCAGTCACATAGATAGCCCATTGTGAAAAATGAGAAGCTTGAACTTTTGTTCTTCCCTTTATAAAAGTAGACTTTGATTTCGATATTATCTTTTATTAATTTTGCTATCTGAATTGGGATATTAGAGTGAACCAAACATATGCAAATATTCAATATATGTAGACTTTGATTTTCCAATTATCTTTTATTGATTTTGCTATCTAAATTTGGCTATTAGAGTGAACCAAACGTATGCCAATATTTAATATAGTTCAAATTTCCTTGACGGATTTTCTTTATAGGTTGGTTATTCCTTCCGTTTTGAAGATTGAACATCAGAGAAGACTATTCTAAATACATGACGGATGGAATGTTGTCACGTAAGATTCTTAGAGAACCAAATCTAGAAAGCTGTGGGTCAGTTTTTTTTTTTCAACCAACACTTATTTCACATTAATCCTGTAATCAATTGCCTTAGTTCACTATTGATGTACATCAAATTTTTCAGTGTGTTGGTGGTAGATAAGGCGCATGAAAGAACTTTGTCAACTGACTATCGACATGTTAAATAGGCCTAAATAATATAATAGATTTTACTTTTTAAAAACAACATGGATGATTATATAATATTTATTACGTATCGTACTACTATTGTGCATATTTTGTATTTTATTTGTTATATACATGCTTATTTCATATTTTATATAGATTATTATAATTTTGTAACATTCCAATTATATGGCTCGTTCGACACCTCCAACTGATGACAAGTGGAATTATTTAACTTTTGTATATTATTTGTTTAATTTATAGCCGATAATCTACTGTGTATATTAGCATTAACTTCCCCTTTTGAGCTTATTAAAACTATTCATATAATTCCATTTTTATGGCCATTTTTTGTTTATTTATTTTCAAAATCAATCCCTAATTATTGAAAAATGTGACAAAGAGGCTCAGAAAGAAAAAGAAAAAGAAGAATATCGTATGTCAAAACTTCTGATAACAAATAATACACATCATTAAGTCCATGACACCTGTTAGGTCATGTGGCAATCTAAGTGGCATTGTTATATTGGCAATTTTGGAGAAAAATAAGGAGTCAAATAGTTTATTCCCCGTTGTAGTTTATTTTGATTTTAGTGTACTCAGTTAGGAAAGTTTTAACTGGAAATGGTTTTCAGGATCTTGTTATATTTTTGGAAGCATATTTATTTAACTTTGCTTTAGGAAGACTTATTGTTTTGTTCTATTTATGAAAGATCTAACATCACATTTGTTTTCTTAGTTTGTATTGCTTGCAGGAATTAGGAAGAATCTTGGAAAGATTTTGAGAACAATCCTCATGCAATATGGAAAGATTTTGGATATATAACTATATAAGAATGAGTTTCATTATTGTCCAGTTTAGATGCAAGTTGTTTAGGCTTTACCAATTTTGTCTTTGATAGCTTGCATACTAGTTTAGTTTTGATGTTCATGTGAGTTATTGGTTGCTCAAGGGGCCTTGAGTATTCACTTTGAAAAGTTGTCTAATAGTCAAGAGAGACTTGAATTGTTGGGTAGTGAAGTGTAGTAGGTTAAGGGAGTTGATTCACTATTGTTGAAGTTCTTAGAAGGAGTGTAGTTTATATAGAATAGGTAACTGTGAAAGAAAAAGGATTTTCCAACTGTAAAAGGTCCTAGTCCTTGTAACCATGAACAATGTAATGGATTGCAGCTTCGCTGCCCGTGAATGTAGATTAGTTATAGCCGAACCACGTAAAAGTTTGATATGAATCTTTTACTTTTTTGGTAGTAATGTTTTATTTAACTGCTTATGTATTTTCTGACATAACTAGATCCTAAACTTCAAACTTACAATTGGTATCAGAGCTGTGCACTAATAGTTTTATGTTGTGTAGGTCTTTTTTTTTTTTTTTTGCTTTGAGGCAATGGATTTTCTTAGGATTAGAGGTTCAATCAATCATCCACTACTACTTGATGAAGACAACTATGATTATTGGAAGGCGAAGATGAAGTACTTGTTGAAGTCTATTAATGAGAGAGTTTGGAGGTAAGTTGTCTCTAGATGGAGTCCACTAACTCGTACAGGCAATGATAGAGAAATAAAAGAAAAACCTGAGGTCGAGTGGAACAAACAAGAACTTGAAGAAGCAAATTGGAACTCCAAAGCTATCAACACTCTATCCAATGTTGTTAATCTTCATCAATTCAGTCTTATCCCTTCATGCATCAGTGCCAAATAAGCATGGGAAAAACTTTAAAATAAGAACGAAGCTGATGCCTCTGTTAAAAAGACTAAAATTATGATATTGTCTTCTTAGTTTGAAAACATTAGAATGCATGAAGATGAAACCATTACTGAATTTTACTCGAGATTATGTCACATAACAAGTGCTTCTACTTTGCTTGGAAAAAGCTATAATAATGCTACTATTATAGAAAAAATTCTTAGATCTCTACCAAATAAATTCCAAGCAAAGCAATAATTATCACTGACACAAAAAATCTTGATGAGCTAAGGATAAATGAACTGTTAGGGTCACTTCAAATGTTTTAAATAAGCAGCAAGCCAACAAGAAAAAATAAGTCAATTGCTTTGGCAGTATCTTCTACAAAAACAAAATCTATAGAAACTTCACCTGACATTCCAGATTAAGATCAGCTGGCTTACATGATGAAAAACTACACCAAGTTTCTGAAGAGTAATTCCAAAACAAAGAATCAATGCAAAGGCCAAAAAAAAAAAGTCAGTTACAGATTTTAAGAAGTTCAGCAAAGAATTAGAAAAGAAAAATCTGTTAGCCCTAAGGCTACATGATAATTTTGATGATAACAATACACATTGATTCATTGTGATTTACTAACATGTTTATTTATGTGCAAGAGTAATATCATTGAAATAATTGTAAAATCAAGAAAAGGCTTATTAAAATGAAGTGTTGAAGCTAAGGAGAAAACTACATGTTAAAGGCACCAAAGTTTAAGAACAATGTTTGACTCAAGGAATGTGACACATGAGTAATATTCAATCAATTGATCATATATATCTCTATAGATGTTCAAATGATGTGATTCTTGAGCCTTTGGAAAGCTTACTCAATTTATAACATTTCATAAACCATAGCCCAATTGATGTTTACTATTGCAAAGCTTTCATGTCATTGAGTTGTTTTGTCTCCTCCTTAAATAACATGTATAGATGCTCAGGTTTAATTAATGATTTTGGCATTGATGGTGGGCCTGCGGCAAAAGAGTTGATACCCAAGCTTTCTATTTTAAAGAAACATGTATGTTCAACATTGGGCGTAGCAATACCAGATATAAAAGGAAGTAAGATTTTTTTTTTTAATTTCTTTTTTGTCGTTCAATATTTCTGGCTTTCAGAGTCTTTTAATTAAGTTAGATTTGTATGTCATCTTGAACTATTTCAGTTTATTTTGCTTTACTGATTTGGAGATATTTTATACAGGCCGTTTAGACATATAGTTGCAACTACTATCTTTCTGAAAGGAATTGGAGCTTTCCTTCTGGTGAGAATTCTGTATTGCTTAGGTCATAAATTTATCACCCTTAAAGCATGAATAAGTTTCAACTGTACTTCCCCTGGCAGCTATTGCCATATTCATTTATCATTATATGTACTCTACTAGTTTTGCAGCTTGTTCGTCTGGTGCTTACCAGTCCACTTCTCTATGATTTCTACAACCAAAGCCCCAGGGACCCTGAATTTGTTCCTCTCTTAAACGAGTTCTTGCAGGTTTATTTGAATTTAATCTTTCACTGTTTTCAGCATCTTTTTGCCTACGCCTGTAGAGCCTGGTTCATTTGTTGCGTTTCTTCTGGCAGTGCATTCCTTTTCTTTATTGGAATGAAGAACTTGATTCCAAGGAGGCAACCCAAGAAGAAGATTCCCAAAGCAAAACCAGGTTAGGTAGAGAAGAGAAGCCACTGCTCGTGATCAGATTGTTCTTTCGTATGCTCCAAAATCTAGGGGTTTCCACTGAATGTAGTGCAGCATCAGATGTAGTATATTCTGGAAGTTTTTCAAGTACCCAAATTTTTAAAATTATTTTCCTTTTCCAGGGCTTGTTTTGTTAGCAGTTCTCTATTCAAAGGGTGCATGTATTGTCATTTTCGGAAAGTGATTGGATAGCATATGTTTCTTTGGTCTAGCACAATTTGTGTTGGAGCATAAAGATTAGAATTTTCTTCTTGATTGGTGGAACGTGGATTTATATACTGCAATGCTTTTGGTTCTCCATTAAGATTGTTTTCTTACCATTCTAGCTGAAACTCTGTGAGAATGTGAGAGAGTAGTCTAAAGTGCAAACAAAATAAAGTAAAGCAAATAGATGGAAGCTGCAGAGTTGAAATCCTCAGTGAGGTTTCCTAGTGATGGAACCTCAGCCAGATAAAGAGATGACCTCCAACACATAAGACTCCACCCTGTCAATCCCACATGGGAAAGTGAGACAAAGTGAATTGAAAACGGATCTTATAAATACCAAGTGAGGCTGCCCTTTGAAACTTAAAAGGGTCGGTTGGCTAAGTATGCCACGCTCACCCTCGATCGGTGGGTGCCGTATGGCCATCAAGACATATGGCCGACATAATTTGTGTAACCCAATAGGGTTGGCTCTCTTGGCCGACCCTGCATACCAAGAGCTAAAAGTTGTGGTGTATGAAAACATTCGGAAGGGACGAAAAGAATTTAATTTTATAAACGCGAAAGCGAAACAAGTTTTGGTTCTTATAAACGCGAAACAAATTGCCGAGTACATGACCCATGTAGGTGATTGTTTGAATATCTTCATATGTTTTTAAAAATAAATGATAGTAAAATAAATGTGGAAGACGTTTAATAGCAGGTCAAGATCATGTTTGATGAATCACGGATTACATGTTACAGTTTAAGGACATGTTTGATATTAAATAGAATTGTATTGAATTGTATTGTATAACACTAAATAAATTTATACTGTGTTTGATTTATCATTGCATTATATAAATATTACACAATACTACGTTTGATAAAAGATTATATTACATTATATTAAATTTTTTATAATAAATTAAAATAATTAACAATTACAATCTTATAAATTTTTAATTAAAAATAAAAATTCAAAATTCAAACTTATAATTACCTTAAATTTTAATAATTTTAAAATTTTTAATTATAAAAAAGATGAAAAATATTTGGTTAAATATGTATATACATAAATATACAATTATTATTTTAATTATTTTTAATATTTAATTATTTTAATTAAAATTTATTTAATATAAATAATATATTTAATTTTATAATATCCCTCTCTCCCTACTTTCCCTTTCTTTTTCCGTCCTTCTTGATTGCAATTTTCTCTCTCTTCTGTAGTTCTCCTTTATTTCGTCTGTTTGCCTTCTTCTTTTCTTTGTTTTTTTTCAAATAAACTTTAATTGCAGCATGGTGTAGCGGCTCTTTTTTTTCTTCTATTTGCTTTTTTTTTTTTTCTCACGCCATGCCCGATCTGTTTCTTAGCTGTAGTTGGTGGCAGAGGTCGCGGTAAAGGAGACTGACATCAGTGGTGGGGGAGGAAAGGAGGAGGTCTATTATCATGGAGATTTCTTAGTTGCAATTGGCGACAGAGGTAGCAATGGGGGAGGGTAACAGCGGCGGTGGAGGAGGAAAGGAGGAGATCTATTACCACCGAGTTTGCTTCTTTTTTTTTCATCACAAATTGTGTGGAGATGAAGTTTTTATTTTTTATTTTTTGGGGATTTTTGCAGAGGAAAAGAGTTGTGATTCGATCACGGGAGAGAGGAAGGAGATTGTGAATAGTGAAAGAAGAGTTATACGATCTAATACCAGGGGTAGAGGCGGGTTAATTTTAGGCAAATTTGTGTAGGAGTTATGGGGCCCTTACGCGTCCTTATCCTATCCCATCTTGAGTTATTGCAATGTCAAACGCAGTATATGCGTGAAATGCTGTCCAATACTATTCTAACCGGTGCATCAAACACGCCCTAAAAGTTTAAACTTCGCTTAACTTTTCATATTAGATGTGTCTCACATCGATGACTAGAATTAACCACACTGAACTGGACAGCAAAAACATCGGTAAAATATCCAAATTTTAGGCTGATAATGAGTTTTAGCATACTTTTTTTTTTAATTATCTAATCAAGTCAAATAGTTCTCAAACCTCAATATAATTGTATATAATTGTCTCCCATATGTTCAAAAATTTAATTTATGTGAAAGTTTTGTAAATGCTTAACAATTAGTTTGATAGTAGGTTTTAGAGTTAAAAATATATCATTTTAGATGCTTGAAAAATTTGTTAAACTATCTTTGACCATTTTTAATAAAATGCTTAACATGATTAACTAATATGCACAACAAGGTACTCAAGAGCATACTTATGCAAGGAGTATGTGAAGATAATGGTTTTTTAATCTATGTGCATTAAATTTAAAATAATTATATATATTATAACTCTAACAATCAATTTCATATAACTGGTGATGTGTTACAATTATATTATTAGAATTTATTATTATTATTTGTCTAACATAAGAGTAAGACATAAGTCATATTTTAACTCAAAAATGTAGACATTTGCATTGAGAATATTTTTGTTGTAATTACTTGAATATGACTAGACAATTAAAAAAAAAAGTTTTAGAATATACCGAAGCTTCAGTAACACCTGAAATTTGTCTCTTTTAATTAATTTCCCCAAAAAAATAAGTTGTAGCTATTTGTATGCAGAAAAGTTCTCTCACTACATTTTTTCAATACATATTTAATTTAATCTTAAAAATAAGATGTTTTCCCTACAATTCATGTAAAAGTCTTAAAGTAACCTTAATTCAATTTAATATCTATCTTTATTATTATATATTCTGGTTTGATATTTGAAACACTTATATATCTGGGAATATTAAACTAGAATATTAGATTAAATTAAGGTTATTTTAATAGTTTTACAGTTAAAATATTCTAGATTTATTAGATTTTAATATATTCTAATTATTTTTTGATCTTATAGAATAATAGACATTATAGGCTGGTGCTTTGCAGGGTCTAATGGAGAAGATTTAACCATTCCGCAAGATGGCTTTTTATGGCCCAAATCAAGTACTTTAAATGGGCTTATTTTTCATGAGTGGTTCATGGATCATATGATCCGATCAAGTTGCAAGTGGGAACAAAGGCAAGAAGTTGTCCTTTGTGTCATATTATGAGAATGAATCGTACATGTTGGTTTAGAATTGCCGAGGAATTCATTGTTGACTGCAAATTAAACTCAAGTTCTTGGCTGCCCAGTAACCATAATCTACGACACCGCCAATCAACCCAATCTTTACATGAGAAGATTTCATAACTACTGATAAGTCATTTGCATCCTCCTATTTGCATATGACGATTCGACAAAATTAAATCACTATTTTTTTATTCCAATTAAATTTAACCAATATTATGTATGAAGATTAATTGCAAGATATTAATTTAAAGAGTGGACAAATTCACTAATACAAATTTATGTTATGTGTTATTATTGAATAATTGTTACATCATCCACATTAATTGTTGCAATTAAAATTTAAAATTTACTCATCCAATCAAATCATGATACATTAATTCGTATGAAAAGTATTTCTCAGGTTTAAAAAGTGAAGAATTAGCGTTTTATGGTAAATAAATGTAAAAGAATAAATTTATTTTTATTTATAGATTTTTAAGTAATGCATTTTTTTATTAAATAATAGATTTTCCTACCAAAAAATTATTGTTGTTATTTTTGGTTTCATTAATCAATCCTCCATAGATTATTTAATATTTTTGTGGTGTGATTATTGTCATATAGACTGACACATCAGATTATAGAATTTTGATTGTATGTAAATTGTAAGTCTAGCACTACTGTCTATTCAAATTTACAAGTTGAGTCTATATCTGAACAATGATACTACTCTTACAAATTATATATACCAACTTAATTATACAAACTTATATAGTGTTATTGAATAATTATCATATTATCTATATTAATTAATATAATTAAAATTTAAAATTTATTCGTTCAATTAAATCTTGACATATCAATTTATATATGTAAATATATATAAATAGTTTATAAGAATTTCGTATCTCACTTTGTATCTTAATTTGTATGCCAAGAATGCCCAATAAATGCCGATACCACCTGGCACAAGAGAACCAATTAAAGCTTGTCAGAATATACATCTGCCAATGCCAAAGGAAGCTGAACACTTGGCCAATATCTTTTTACTTCTCGTAGCCTCGGATTCTTGAATTTTGGAATATATCCTTGCATATAAAATTGACATGTTAAGTATCAACCTACTGGAAACTGCATGCCATCTAATTAACTTAAAAACTTGAAAGGCATGTTAAACGGTTCATCACTCGTTAGAGAGCTGTGGACTTTCCTGCTGAAATTGATCCTTTGAAAATGAATCGCTGTGCAAGGAAATATTTTGTTTCTCTAGGGCTTTGCGGTCCTTCAACAGATTATTAGGTATCTTTTAAATCAAGAGGTACCTAATATTAATTTAATTAATAATAAATATTGTTGTATACAAATAAACAAAAATTAAAAAAATAGACAAATTTAGGGGTTTAAAAAGAAATATAGACACACCCTGATAAATTTTGATTGCATAGACATTTTCTTTGTGAAATAATTAAAATGCCCTCTAAAACTCAAATTTGGAAAGAAAGAAGAAAGAAAGAAACACGTCAAACACTCTTCCTCCACTGTCCGAAACACTCTTCAACAAATTTGTTTCATTTTATCATATTGTTTAATCTTAGAGTTGAAGCTGAGCAACAATGTAAGACAATTCTCCGTTATCTCTCTCTAAATGACGCAAGATTGTTGAAGTAGGTTGTAATATTTTCATTATTTCTTGTTTTCATAGCTTTCAACCATATTACGTAGCTTAAAATAGGGATATGTATGTGAACTAAGCTTAGACGTAGTGCGATTTTTGCCAAAATTTACTGAAAATTACAAATCGTTGAGAAAATCTGGTATCGCAATCAAGGGGGAAGAAGACACGATTTGTCGAGCGAGATAGCTCGATGTGTCAGATATATAAGACCGACTCTCGACATGTCGAGGGGTCATGTCGAGTGTCGAGGGATTGTGTCGAGGCTACGGTCAGGTGTCGAGTTAGTGCGTCGAGTCGATTGTCGAATGTATCAATTGTCGGATGTATATTTTTGTCGAGTTTGTGTGTCAGTAAGTGTGTCGAATGTCAAGCGTTGAGCACATTCCATCGAGTATGTTGATTGTTTGGACAGAATTGTCGTTTTTGTGATCTATTTAAACAATTTCATAATATTTTTTGTCCATAGACCTTATATGATATGTCCCTGTCATGCAGGATATGAAAACCTTACGCATACTTATTCTATACAATGGTTCTTAGATTATGCAAGACAATGGTGGTTATTTGTATGCCGGTGGGAGGGCGAAGCCTCTGATAATTCATATGTGTGCTACTTATAATGAGTTGGTTGACTGTATTAGTACTGAAATGGGTTGGGATCTTCGTAAGCATAACATAAGTATAGAGGTTCAATTTGCTTTTAAGAGTGTTCCGCCATTGTCGACTCCTATTGAGATTGACAAAAATGTTTGTTTTTTTATACAAAATTGTTTGGAGGACTAACAGTCATATATACCATTAATTGTCAAAGTTGAAGATAGGGAGAAGCAAAGACAGAGGTGAGGATCCGATGCAATACGAAGGCGATAAAAATCTTCTCATCCTTCTTTGTTTCGCTCAGCAAGTGTAAGCAACCAATTAAGTGAGTCCACTCCTGTTTGTGCACAACCACAATTAATTTAATTTTAAGAATAAGATGTTTTCCCTACAATTCATGTAAAAGTCTTAAAGTAACCTTAATTCAATTTAATTTCTATCTTTATTATTATATATTCTAGTTTGATATTTGAAAAACTTATATATCTGGGAATATTAAATAGAATATAAGATTAAATTAAGGTTATTTTAATAGTTTTACAGTTATATATTCTAGATTTATTAGATTTTAATATATTTTAATTTTTTTTTATCTTATAGAATATTAGACATTATAGGCTGGTGCTTTGCAGGGTCTAATGGAGAAGATTTAACCATTCCGCAAGATGGCTTTTTATGGCCCAAATCAAGTACTTTAAAAGGGCTTTTTTTTTCATGAGTGGTTCATGGATCATATGATTATAAAAATAAGAAACTATCATGTTCAAATTAGTTTCAAGCAGCTGTTCCATTTACGTACAAGCCTTGCAAAATGACAGGCAAACCGAAAGATCTATCATTTACAATGAGATATTCAAATGCGTACAGCCTATATCTTATTTTGTATGTGGATTGAAGGCTAATAAATGCAAATACCATCTGTTGCAAGATTCGAGAAAAGCTAATCAGAGTTCACATCTACCAATGCCAAGGCCTTCATAGATTATTAAGTATCAACATGCATAAAGGAAACCGCCATCTTGCTGAAAGCTTGAAAGGGAGCTATATATGACTTACCTGCTGAAATTGATCCATCGAAATTGGATTGTTCTGCAGGGCTTTGTAGTCCTTATTCAACACAGATTATTAGGTGTAAACCAAGAGAGATAACATTAAGAGTCTATTAGTGCATACTGACCAGGTGATGAAACTGTAAACACGTCTTATGAAGAACAAGGATGAAGAGATTCAAAATCTGCAAATGTTACTTTGATTGCTATGGTACAGTCGATGTACCGGCTGCACTGTTTGGTTCACAAAATTTTTGCTGTGTCACTCACAAAACTTTTACGAAATTTACAAAATTTATTTAAAAAAAATGGCTACACTTGATGTACTGTAGTCGGACTCCTTTGATAGACAAAGTAATGCAACTACAGTATTTAGCAAATTAACAGAGACAGAGAAGAAGGAAAAAAAGAACAAGCGCAACAAAGAGCTCAGATAAATGTCAACTTTGATATTTAGAAAATAATATAATATTACATTCATCAAGCAAGGAAGAAATCTGACTCCCATCAAGTGACACACCTTTTAGAGATTTAAGTTCCCTAGTAAAAAAAAAAAGACATTTTTAGAAAATACTCAAACTTTTGCCTAGAAGACTCTGTATATCATTAAAGTTACCAAATATGTTAATTAGTATCCGCACATAGTCAGGATAAATATCATAAAGAAAAATATATTTTTAAATATGCTAACACTTATTACCACCCTGAATATGGCATCCAAAATATGCTAACACTTGTTACAAAATATCCATACAAATTCATTTATACAAACTAATATGACATCATTGAATGATTGTCATATCATATATATTAATTAATATAATTAAAATTAAAATTTCACTTCTCCAATCAAATTATAGCACATCATTTTATATAAAAAATTGTATTGATAGCTTAAAAGAATAGTATTCATAATCTTAACACCGTATTCTTTTTGGTTGTGCATTTTAATCTGCTTTTAGCGATCGCCTTCTCTGGTGATGAATAACAATCTACATTCTTTATAATCTTTTCTAATTGAGACACATTTATTTCTCCTCCAGGTGATTAACAAGTCTTAACCACATTATAGTGTTCAGGCTCTGACTCAGAGAGTCCAAACGGGCCACATTTTTATTTTCGTGGCTGATTATAATCATCGATGTGAGACACATCCAATATTAAAATTTTAAACTTTTATGCTGTAATATATAATTCATGATTGATGAAATATGTATTTGTTCTCATGCAATTCATGCATAAAGCACCTTTCCTTCTAATTTCACTACTCTATTATTTCATTTTAAAGTATAGAAAGAAATAAAACCAATCACATGGATATCATATTTATAAATGTCATGACCATAACAGAATTAGGCTTTAATTAAACCTAACACAGTAAGCCCATTACTCAAGCCCATTATTGGGGCCTATTATCTGGGTCCCATAATGACTCCTTCTAATGCCTATATAAACCCTCTAGATTTTTGCTCAAAGTATGTACATTTTTCTAAACTCTTTCTCTCTCTAAATTTCCTTGCTTTTGAGAGCTTCTCTCTCTAGGAAATTCTCTTCTAAAATTTCGGTGTGTTGGAAACTGACTTGGGCACCGGAGGGTTTTCGCCGGCACAATCACTGGCAGCCTTGACTATTTTCTTTGTTCTCAAGATTTGACCCGACGTACAACTCAAGCTTTAATCCGCTTTCCAGTCATCTGGAAATCATGCATCAATAGTTGGCACCGTCTGTGGGGACGACAATCTAAACCTTCTTAATTGTTACTCCCATCCAAACATAATCACACACAACATGAATCACGCATCCCAACACTCAACCTCCCAAGAGGTTGACGAAGAAATCGAGGTAAAAGCCCCTCCCTGACGCCGAAGGGTAGTTGATACTGGGAGAGCTTTAATAATATCTTCTAGGATGGCCGCTAACCCCAAGCAACCCCGACTTCCACCTAGGAGATCGAAAAAAGGCAAGACGAGTCGATTGCCTACCACGGAGCACACCATGCGGAATTTTGGTAAACAAATGAACCGTATGATGAACATGTTCAACCAAGCTTTTGGACAGAGTACTCAACAGGCTGGAAATGCTGCTGGAAACACCCCGAGGAATGCAATAATAGTAGCTAATGTCCCAACTGATGTCGGTGGACA
Source organism: Boswellia sacra (assembly GCA_013180625.2). Classification (NCBI taxonomy): domain Eukaryota; kingdom Viridiplantae; phylum Streptophyta; class Magnoliopsida; order Sapindales; family Burseraceae; genus Boswellia; species Boswellia sacra. Next base: position 34,902 of record SNVD02007196.1, on the reverse strand, counting down.
TACTGACCTGGTTGCCCAAACCACTTGATTACCTCTCCAGCAGGTCATTCAACCAAATCTTTCATATCCTATTGTTCAGGAAGGGGATGGTCGCCTAAAGATTCCCCCTCCTCCACTTGTCATATATGAACAAAGATTGGCAGCAGTAGATCTTCGTCACTCTTTAAACAAAAAACGTCATACAAGTGTCGAGCAGGGACCAAGAGGAAGTAATGTTGATCAGCTAGCCTATTCTTATCATGGTCCTTATGCTCCAAGAGGCAACTTCCAGTAAAAAAGAAACCGCTCGAACTCACCACCTAAAAGTAAGGATCATTGCCCACATGTTATTCCAATGGATATCTCAGAAGAGGAAACATCAAATAATCATTATGCGGAGTTCAAGCAAGAAATGGATGAAAAAATTCATAAACTAGAGAAGTTGATTAAGCGTTCAGGAGGATAAGAGGATGATCATCCATAATGGGAGTCACCATTTGCTGAAGATTTTTTTAGGGAAAGATACCCATACGGATTTCAGATGCCACAACTTGAACTTTACCAAGGGACGACTGACCCCCGAGAGTATTTAGACTCTTTTGTTTCCCATATGGAGATACAAGGAGTCTCAGGGGGAATAATGTGTGGAACTTTCTCTCTTACCCTGCGAGGATCAACTAAGCAATAGTATAGGAGGTTACCGGCCTCATCCATCTCCAGCTTTGATAAGCTTGCTTGTAGTTTTCTAATGCACTTTAGCAATGTGAAAACGAGAAGTCGACTAGCATAGAGCCTTCTTTCAATCAAGCAGGGTCACAATGAATCTCTTCGGGCATTTATGGATAGATACTAGCAGGAGGTCGCTCGAGTGGCTCAATTTAATGATAGTTATGCTATACAAGGTTTGGTCCAAGGAATCAAAAGGGAGCTCCCTCTAGCATAGGAATTCTCTGTTAACCTCCCGTGCACGTACCAAGAAGCATTGGCAAGGGTTTTTAGCCATGCCGATGCAGAGAAAATTTATCCAGAAAATTACCCTGGGCAGACTCCAGTGATGCCCAATTTCTCATGTACAGATGGATAGTCATATGACAATCATAAGAGAGAATATCACGATAGAAATCGGAGGTCAACCTCGAACTGACGCTCCGTGCAAGATACATTTAGAAATGATCGTCTCCTGTTGCAAGGGTCATCCACCCAACTCCGCAAAGAGCATCATGATCGACCCTAGGAAGAGCACCGTACTTTTACACTACTTAACATGCCACAGCAAAATATCTTAAAAGAAATCAAAGATAAAGGGCTACTGAAAGAACTTGTACCTTTATGACTGAATCCAAGAGCAAGAAATAAGAGAAAGTTTTGTCATTTCCACCGAGCTCATGGTCATAACACTGCAGATTGCTTTGAACTTAAGAAACAAATTGAGGTTCTTATCAAGGATGGCCAGTAATACATTTATCGCCCCCGCAAACCATCTAGCAAGAGTGACAAAGGGAAAGAACCATTAGAAGAAGTAGCCATGATTTTTGGGGGAATAATGGCTGGTCCAAGTGCCCAGGCCCGAAGGCACCTGGCTAGGCAAGCAAGATATGACCTCCCTCGCCATGAAGTCAACTTGACGGCTTCTTCTACCAATGCTAGGGATCATGACGTTATCTCTTTTTCATCTCAAGATGCTCAGGGTATCCATCATCCTTATTGTGATGCCTTGGTCCTCACAGTAATTATGGCCAATAAAAGGTTAAAAAGAGTATTGGTTGATAATAGGAGCTCAGTTGACATAACGTCATTGGATGTATTTGATCGGCTAGGTCTTAACTGTAGAGATATGAGAGGCATCCAAACTTCTCTAATGGGATTTGCTACAGAAAAGGTTATTCTTGAAGGAATAATTTCGTTACCTGTGACCTTGGGAGAAGGCTCCCTACATACAACCAATATGGTAAATTTTCTCGTGGTAGATCATCTGGGTGTTTATAACGTCATTCTTGGACGGCCATCACTTTATGACTTCAAAGCAGTAATAGGTGTCTATCATCATATCTTGAAGTTTCCAACACTTTCGGGGATAGGAGAAGTTAGAGATGAATAACGAACCTCTCGAGAATGCTACAATATGACTTTCAAAGAAAAGACCCATAAGCTACTGATGATTCGAGGAGAACCTTCTGAGGGGATGGAAAGTTTGATCCACGAGACCCTATGAAAAGGGAAGCTACAGTTCCAATGGAAGGAATGGATGATTTCCTCATTTGTTTGGACAATCCAAAAAAGACGGTGAAGGTAGGTAAAAGTCTTCCTACATCAATCAAAGACAGATTGATTAGTTTTCTCCGAGAATAGAATGACGTTTTTGCATGGTCTCATGAAGACATGCCAAGCATAGACCCAAGTATAGCTGTTCATCGCCTTAATGTCAACCCTCAAGCTCAACCTATTCGACAAAAGAGGAGGAACCAAGCGCTGGAGCGTTCAAAGGCGATCGCCTTAGAAGTAGAAAAGCTCTTGACAAGTGGAATCATTCGAGAGGTAAACTACCCTGAGTGGCTCTCCAATGTAGTATTGGTGAAAAAAGCCAATAAAAAATGACAATTTTACATCAACTTCAAAGATTTGAACAAGTACTGCCCAAAAGATAGTTTTCCATTGCCTAGAATAGACCAACTAATTGATGCCACAGCTTGCCACCAATTGTTGAGCTTCATGGATGCTTATTCTGGTTATAACCAGATTCCAATGTACTGGAAAGATGAGGAAAAAACAGCCTTCATCACAGATAGAGGGTTGTACTGTTATCGAATGATGCCTTTTGGACTGAAAAATGTTGGAGCAACCTATCAACGGTTAGTGAACTCCATGTTCGCTCCTCTCCTAGGAAAGACCATGGAAGTTTATGTGGATGATAGGCTTACCAAGAGTATGGATGCCAAATCCCATGTAGACGACCTCTGAACAACTTTTGACATCCTCCGAAAACACAATATGAAGTTGAATCCCACCAAATGTACTTTTGGGGTGTCCTCTGGTAATTTTTTAGGGTTTATTGTCACCCAGAGGGGAATAGAGGCCAATCCTGAGAAAATCCAAGCACTTCTACAACTTGAGTCTCCTAAAATACCAAAAGATATACGAGTTCTCACTAGACGAGTTGCCACCTTAAATCGTTTCGTTTCAAGGGCGACCGACAAATGTCACCCTTTCTTTAAAGCTTTAAGGAAGTGTAAGCAATTTGAATGGACAAGTTGAGAATGCTTTCCTATAACTTAAGAGGTACTTAGGCTCTCCTCATCTCCTCTCCAAACCAATTATGGGGAACCACTCTTTCTCTATCTAGCAGTCTCTGCATATGCAGTTAATGCAACTCTTTTACGTGAGGATCAGGGAATCCAGAGGTCAATCTATTATGTGAGTAAGGCTTTGATAGATGTTGAAGGTCGGTACCCTCCTATGGAGAAGCTTGTTCTCGCCCTAGTTATTGCTTCACGAAAGCTTCGCCCATATTTTCAAGCACACACCATTATGGTGCCAACAGATCATCCTTTGTAACAGGTCCTCTATCGTCCAGAGCTTTCTGGGTGACTCATCAAGTGGTCCATTGAGTTAGGGGAGTTTGACATACATTATATTGCAAGAGCATCTATCAAAGAACAAGCAGTCGCTGACTTCATTACAGAATTTTCAGGTAGTGGAGTTGAGAAGGATGAAGAGACTATGAAATCAAATGATCGACTAATGTCTATGAAAATAGATCCATAGAAAGCATGGGTCTTGTTCATAGATGGGTCATCTAATAAGATTGGTACTGAAGCCAGCTTGATTTTGTCAACCCCAGATAGGGTAGAAGTTACTGTGGCCTTACGTTTTAATTTTAAAGCTACCAATAATGTCACAGAGTATGAAGCTCTCATTGGAGGACTTAGGTTGGCAGTTGCCCTTGGAGTTGAAGAGATTGCCGTCCATAACGATTCTCAATTAGTAGTTAACCAAATCCACGAAGACTATCAAGCAAAAGGCTCGACTATGATGGCTTACTTGGATAGAGTTAACTTCTTTCTTCGCAGTTTAAAGGTTTTGACATCATAAGAGTCCTAAGGTTGGAGAATTCAAAAGCTGATAGTTTAGCAAGAATTGCCTCTCGGGTAGACCCCTTTCTATCAACTGTCTCTCATATGGTCATCTTAGAGTCTCCTAGTATATCAAAGAATAAACTTTCACTAGAAAGAACAATGGTTATAAATGGTAGCCTGTGCTGGATGGACCCTATCATTAAATTCCTAGAGACAGGAGAACTTCCAGCTGATCGAAATGAGATAATCAGGGTAAAGGGGAGAGCATCAAGGTACACCATGGTTAATAGAGTTCTCTACAAAATGGGGTTCAACCTTCCTCTTTTGAAATGTCTTCGCCTAGAAGAAGCTAATTATGTCCTTAAAGAAATCCATGAAGGAATATGTGGTAACCATTCTGGTGGTCGATCTCGAGCTTATAAATACATCAGGTAAGGATACTATTGGCCAACCATTAAAAATTATGCTAAGGCATTTTTAGCTAAGTGTGACAAGTGGCAAAAATGTGCCAATATTTCAAGGAAAACTCCTGAGAACATGACACCGATGGTAGCCCCATAGTCATTTGCCTAATGGGTGCTAGACCTTATTGGACCTCTTCCAATGGGTAAAGGACATGTTAAATATGCTATTGTTGCTATTGATTATTTCACTAAGTGGGCAGAAGCTGAACCCATCGCATCAATTACTGAAAAGAAGACCACAGACTTTGTAAAGAAGTCAATTGTCTATAAGTTTGGCATCCCTCACACCATCATTATAGACAATGGCAAGCAATTCGATAACTCAAACTTTAAAAACTTCTGTAAGGAGTTGAACATCTCTTTATGCTTTTCCTCTCCAGCTCACCCTCAGGCAAATAGTCAGGTGGAGTCTATTAATAAAATTATTAAACACCTCCTCAATACTAAATTAGATGCTAGGAAAGGTGCATGGCCAGATGAACTTCCACAAGTACTTTGAGCATACCGAACCACTACCCATATAGCAACAGGGGCAACCTTATACTCTTTGGCATTTGGCTCAGAAGCAGTCATTCCCGTTGAGATTGGTCCTCCATCACCTTGTACTGAGGGATATAGTGAAGAACTTAATCATGAAGCCCTTCAACTCAACTTGGATCTCCTTGAGGAGGAAAGAGATCTTACCAGTATAAAAGTTACTACTTACCAAGAGAAGGTTGTCCGATATTTTAACTCTAAGGTTAGACGCCGATCCTTCCATGAGGGAGATCTTGTTTTGAGGCAAGTACTACAAAACACTCGAGATCCCATTGATGAAGCATTGGGGCCTAACTGGGAGGGTCCTTATCGAGTCAAAGCAGTCATCCGACCAGGCACCTATAGACTGGTCACCATGGATGGGAGGTTGCTTGGTAATCTATGGAATGTTGAGCACTTAAAGAATTATTATCCATAATCTCTTTATATATGTAATAACTCCTATAGGGAGACCCATATGTACTTAAAGAGATTATCAATAAAGTATTCGATTCATCATACTATAATTTGTTCATCCTTAAAGCTCATTTATGATTAAGTTACAAGCATGCACAGAAGATAAAAGGAGCAAAAGAGCATAACACTAGAAAAAGTTTTAAGAGTTCTAATTATTTCAAAAATTGACAGAAGTCGCTACCTATATAATCCAAATAAGCATCTACCTAACCAAGGGAACTCCTACTACTTCTAAGAAATGGCCTCATCATCTCCTTCTTCATCTGAAGATGATAAGGTAGATTCCCCTTGCTTGGCTTCCTAGGCTGTTGTGTCTAATGTTGACTCATAATCCTCATTTTTTAGAATGAATTGATAGAATTGTTTGGGATCTGAGTTTACTGTTAGGATAAACTCTGTCACCAAGTTTAACTCTTCAGCTGTAGAAGACTGATCAATCTCTAGATAGCGATCACGGAACCATTTACGCATACCATTGACCCTATTAATATAAGAATGTTCCATTGCTTGTTGGTAAATACAACCACTACAGAAGCGAGCAATCGGCTTCTCAATCCTACTCTGCTCAATAACAGTCCTCTTACGAAGTTCTCAACTGAGATCATTTGCCCTTTTATGTTGAATAGCTGCCTCCTTCTTAGCTTCAGACAAGTCCGCTTTCATTTTGCCCATCTGTTCTTTCATCTCTGCCATCTTTCTCTGTGTTTTAGTTAAATTGTCAAGGCAGACTTGATTTTTTTCCTTCCAATCAGAAACCTCAGAAGTGAGATGATTAACCTCCTTTAGAAGATTGGTGTTAGTAGACTCTCTTTGAGCTAAAGGTCCTGTCGCCTATAAAAAGAAAGACATAGAGAGGAAAACAAATGAGGCATGTCTTTTAAAAGGTTAAAAAAAAAAAGTTAGTAGAACCTAACCTGAAATATGATGCCAATCCCGATAGCAATTGTATTATAATATGTAAGTTTTACACTCTCAAAAAAGACGTTGGTGGGCATGAAATGTGCAACACTTTAAGACAATTCATGAAGATAGTCTCCAGATATTATGCCACTCTGAAAACCTGCACTATCAAAGGTAAAACACCTAGGTAGTTTAGAGGTTGGGGACAACTTGTTTCCAATGGGTTTTGAGACTGTTACTTCAATCACAGGCTGAATGGAGACAGATTTATTAGGCACAGGCTTCCCTATATGAGCTTCCTTATGATCACTGGCTTTCCTCTTTAAAGGTCCAAAAGTTGGAGGACTTTCACTCCGCTTTTTCTTAAAAGGACTAGGCCTGTCATTCGCAAAGGGTCTAGGGGCATCTTGGCTTCAAGCTGGGCAAATTGCTTCTTGTTATGATGTAAAGAAAATATACCTGCCCAAAGATAAAACTGATAAGAAAGCAAACATATGCTTAATTAAATGAGGTAAAATCAGAAAGCAATCATCAAGGTTACCTTCCGGGGGTATTGGAGGTGACAAGCCAAGGTGGATCAGTTGCTCCGATCAATGAGATCATTCACGTTCTTTGAACTGATGGGTAGTTTGAGAACCTTTGTAAGTCGCTTTTTTCTTTATGGGACAAAATCAGGCGTTTGGTCCAAATGGCTAAAAAAAAAAAAGTCAGTCGATTAGAATTTTCATAATGAAAATAAAGATGGGATCATTATAATAATAAACTAATAAGATACCATAAAAACCCAAATGCCTCCTAATTCTCAACTGCTCGCCCTTTGGATGGGCACCCTCTTGGTACTTCCAACCACCACCACACCAAAATTGTTTAAATTTTCATTCTTTCACATGGGAGGGAAAGCCAAAAAAGAGATTAGGGTAAACCGTTTTCCCTTGTTGGGATATGTAATAATAACTTGTCTTCTCTCCGTTTGGTGGGTGAATGGCAAAAATATACTTAACGTGGTTGGTGGTAAGATCACCCAGACTTGCGCTTCTGAACAAACTTTGAAATGCTATCAGAAGTCTCCACCCGTTGGTTGACAGTTGGGTAGGAGCAATGCCTATAGCATCGAGCATCGGTCGAATGTAATTATCAAAGGGGACCCGGAGACCAGCTCTTAGTAATTCCAAGCTTAATCCAATGACACCTCGTGGTGGCTTGCTCCATCAATCACCTTTTCTTGGAAGAAATAAAGTGATTGAATCTGGGATAAGGAAATAGGCTCTATATATTTTTAATCGGTCACCCTGCAGCTGATTATCAATATAGTCAGCCTCCCACCAGTGTTCAACTTCGGGATCACTATCTGAACTAGCAGAGGATGAACAATCACTCTCCCCCTTAGCATCTACTACGTTGTGATTGACGGAATTATGCCCTAGCTCACGATCTTGACCTAAAAAGGTTTGATAAAACTCGTTAACCTCCCTACGGTTAGTCGTAGGATCTTTGTTCCTTGTCGACTGGGTTTGATAACTTGGTTCCCCTTGTAACAGTGTAACAGTCTTAATTCTAACCATCTGCATAATTAAAAAGGAGTTGTTAGTCATCAAACCAAGTCTATTAAGGAATGGAGGAGATGAGAGAAAGGAAATGTCGAGGGACTACGTTGAAAACTTTTTAAAATAGCCTTTGAAGAACTTTTTTCCACCCTTGAAAAATATCAAGCTAGTCCTTGATCAAAAAAAAAAAAGAAGAAGAAGAAAGAAAAAAAAGAAAAAAAATGCTACACGAGTAGCGTACTTTGAAAGTTTTAGAACTTTTAATTTAAACCTTGAAAAGTTTCTTTTGAGTTCACAAGGTTCTGGATTCTTCTAAAATATCCCTACCCTTTGAATTAAAATGTGTAAGTGGGTGGACGTGCATGCTCGCCCTTCATTCCTTGCATGCTCGCCCATTACGTGCTCGCCGCTTGCCCTTCGCATACTCACCCTTCGTTCCTTACGTGCTCCCCGCTCGCCCTTTGCATGCTCGCCTTTCATTCCTTACGTGCTCGTCACTCGCCCGTCTCTTCTTATACTATCGCCCCTCGTGCGATTATTGCTCGCCCCTCGCATGGTCGTCGCTCACCCACCTTCAACTCCCTTTGCTTTCCTCATGTAGTAGTCACCTCTTACCTTATCATGATCGTCTAGCTAATGCATCACTCGTTCTAGGAGCCTTCCCACTCATTGATCACTTCCCACTCATTGATCACTCATCCACCCTCTATCACGTTCCCAAGTATGCCTAAGCACAACTATGATCACTCCTAGCTTCACAGATCTATTGAACCATAGCAACTCACTTTGGTTCTCGAGCTTCTTGTGTCTAAATCCTTTATATTTCACATAAGCCTACGTATTTCATTGTGTTATCTCTAGCCTGGTTGGTGTGTTCATTATATTTCACATTGTCTTAACAGCTCAAAATTGGGTTGTCAAAGTATAGCCATGACCAGGGTTTGGTAAGTATTTATTTTGGTTGTTAGTTTTAGCCTAACAAGTTCATTGTTGCATGCGATCAGCATAGCTGTACTGTCAAATTTTGTTTCTCCTCAATTTAATAAGCCTTTCTATCATAAGGACGGGTCCTACATAGTTATACTTTCAACTTCTACTTTGAGTAAATGTGTATAATTAGTTCATTCAGTTTAATAGTTAAAAACTAAACCTTCCTAATTCTTTATGTTTGGTTAAAGGAATTTCCACTTGTCATCTGTCTTTATCGTGCTTTGTTGTTAAAGTTTTTTTTTTTTTAACTTATTTTGTGCTTAACATATTTCATGTTTAGCACTGATAGCTTCTTGCACATTCATCTCATTCAACAAGGATTATTTTACTTGTTTACATGACATATATATATTAACAACATTTTCAGCGAGTGCTGTAAAGGTTTTTGGGTGTTAGTTGCTTGCTTAAGTCTACCACATATTGTATGTTACATGATTCTTTATGCCTATTAGAATTTATTTGGCATATACCGATTTGTTGTAGACAAGTCTTCAGCAAGCTTTCTTGTTAGTATCAGCCCATTTGACATTGATTTATAAAGCTTAACATATTGTTCTGCCATGCTTTACATCCCTACCATTTTAAAATATGTTAAATATTCTCACTATGTTTGACTAGTTCAATATAGCAATCTAGATGTGTGAACTATTAAGCTTTATTTGCCTTTGTTGTGCTTATAAATTAGCATGTGTATTATTTTTATGTTTAGCATATTTCAACCTTTATTCATGATTTCATAACACGCTTACTTATGTAGTCGACACGAAGTCTTCCAACGTATCTCCATTTGTTTAATGGAATTTTGCATGCTCATTGTACTTATAATCTATCATGTTCTAGCATTCATATCCTATATTATATCATACAAACATATACTTCATGAAGTATTAAATATTATATGCTGCATGCCATCATGCATGCTTAAGTGCTTCAAGTAAATCATTATCAACCCACTTTTGCATATATTTTATAATATAAAGCATGTTGATTAATATAACCATGCAAAGCAAATAATTACAGCCCTAATACGTTAAGCCTACTCCATGCATTCTAAGCTGCTGCGTGTCTCTACTACATAGGCTTTTGTTTGTGTTGATTCAATGAAGTTTTTTCAAACATGCACTTATATGCAAGAAAGAATGCTCACAGGTTTTAAAGGAGAATGAAAATTACGAGGCCTACCTTGTCAGACTATTCACTCTGGACCGCCTTCACTGCTTGCCTCTTGAGTACTCCCGCTTTGGAACAAGCCCTACTCGCCATAACTTTTTATCAGAGGCGGTGAAAATTGAAGGAATAATATCCACTAAATAGAGAAAGGAGAAGAAAAGTTTACCTCGTCAAGGACTTTGTTTATTTGGAACACCTCGTGCGGCTGTCCTCCAAACTTGCCTCTTCCAAGATGCCATTTGCTCTTTGTTACGGTGGCTGCCCTAATGATCGCCTCCCAACTTTGACTTCTTACTTTACGACGACACACTAAGGATTCTATTACGAAGGGCAAAGGTAGTGAAAGGATTAAAAAGATTTTATATATATAGATTAAAAGTCCACCTCAATGATGCGTTCGAAACTAGCAAGTATACTAGTCGCACAAGTAATAAAGTGATAAGTAAGATATCGTTCCCACGAGGATTGATTCTAATTGAATTTGTTATTCGAAAGCAAAAACAGAGTAAATTGGGGGTTTTGTTGATTGATTAACTAAGTGAAATAATAATGCAAACGAAGAATAACAAAACAGAAAGTTAATTCGAATGAAAAATCAATGAGAGAAAGCTGGTTAAGGGATCCTTCTCTACCACAAGATATGGATTTGCGAATTAATCGTAGAATTGTCATCCAATTACAGCATTGAAATTATCAACCGTAGATAACAACAAGCTCTGTTATCCCAATCTTTCCTTACTTTGTTGTTAAATAAAACAAGCTCTTTATTTAATCTCTATCCATTAAACAACCTAGAACAAGCTCTCTGAGTTTAATTCAATGGATGCATTATGATAAGAAAGATAGGTTGATCTAAGCAATAAACACACAAGCTCGGATTATTTAACTTAGGTTATATTCTCCAATTGTAATCTCTGATCACAATTTTGCTACTAATGATTAGAAATTCAAGACAATTACGGATCAAGATTTCTAGTCTAGCAATAAATCACAACCAGATTATATTCAGTTGGCCACTCAAATACAATCAGCAAGCAATCATAAGCATTAAATATGGGAGAATACAAGCAACTTCAATTAGAGAATTGGATAACAATTCCTCACACAATCAACTTACAAAAACCATATCAGGGGCTTTGAAATCACCCTCAACCAATTCAGATCCAGTTACACATGTTTAAGAACGTGGTAAATACAATACAACATGGAGACATTCCAGAAAATGAAAGGGAAGGGAAAAAACTTAGCAAATTTGATGTAATTCTCTTTGGATTGTAGTTCTTCCTCTTTCCAAGCTTCCTTTCTCCTTCAAGAACTCCAGGAGATGAAAGAATTCCAGAGCTGCAGCCTCCACCACGTTCTCCCCTCTTCAAGTTATGAAAATAAAACCCTAAAATGTGTTTAAATACTCTGCTACAGTAACTTGCTATAGTGCCCCGTATTATACATGCTACAGTGATTTGTGGAATTACATTTCTATACTTCTCACACTGTTTTGATTACAACTTTTGGTACACTGAATGGATTTATAAACCGTAAATTTCTCCAGAAAATAGACTTCGAGAGCTTTCCAACGGTATATAACATGTCATCGGGTTCATTGTATATCAATACAATTAAATCCGAGAAGATGGTTGACTAGCAGAGGTGAAAATGAAGGGTTTTACTCCATTTTTGTGCAAGTTGCTCCAAAACTCCTACAAACATCAAAACCACACAAAAACATAAAAATACCAAGGAATATAGCAAAGAAACATGGACGAATTGATATAAAAGTAATACATAAATAGACACCTATCAAATTCCCCCACACTTAGACTTTGCTAGTCCTCGAGCAACTAAAACGATACGAAACAAAACTAAACCGAAACAGAATCAAAGAAAAATTAAAACACACACAATTGCTTCAACTTGCAAATAGGCCTCAAAGATTGTACTTAATTATAACCCAAGGAATACTTCAAAATAATGCACTTGATCAAGAATTTATCTCAAAAATTAGTTTCGCTTCACTTCAATTCCTCAAGTGTGTGTGTGTAGAGCCATTCTCACCTAATCACTTGTAACCCGGATGAGTTTATGCCTAAAAATGAATCATATTTAATATTGAAGATGTGTGTATAAATGAACTCCATAGGCCTGCTTTTCAAGTCACTCTCCACTAATGTAGACATGCACAACACCAAGGATCAAGTAGGACTTTATTAAGCTTGTAACGTTTGGCTTGGGTGAAGGTATGATAAAGGATAATAATTAGGCTCTAATCACCCACAAACACATAAAATCATTCAATATTATGTGGAGCTCAAGCCCATGACATAAAAAATTCATTCTTATTCATCAAATGACTCTCCCAAACTTATTCAGAACACTCGAACTCTCTTTTTTTTCTTTTTTTTCTTTTTTTTCTTTTTTCTTTTTTTTTTTGTAGAAAGCAAAAGAAACTACACCCCCACACTTTGTTGTTCATTCTTTTTAAGAACGCCCAAGGGTATAGAACTGTTTTTTTTCTTTTTTTTTTTTAACTGCAATTCCACTCCCCCACACTTAAACAATACATTGTCCTCAATGTTTAAGTACGTGGAAGATAAGTACAGATTTTTTTCTCTATTTTTTTTTTACAAACATAATAAAACTCACTTGCATTGCTCATGGCACAATCCAACCTCCTCTAACTTCCCAAAACCAGAACATAGCTCAAAATGTAATTGCGAATGATTTACATGCTCATAGGTAAGGGATAAACTGTTGGGAACAAATTCAATAAAGGTTAAGAAATCTTTTAGTGAGTTAACAAAGAAAAAGGTTTACAGAGGCTCAAAGGGGTAACTAGGGATCAATTTTAATGAAGGTTGGCTCTTAAGGCTCAAACGGTCCAAAGATGGCCTAAATCATTTCCCTAATGTTGCACAGTCTAGGATTTCGCCTCGAGTGACCATCAAACAAGTTTAGAATTCATTGAAATCTGGAGAAACACTTAAATTATATAAACTTTCTCTAAGTAAACAAATAACTCAGTGATAATGGCTCGGTGCTCAATTTTGTACAAGGAATCAAAGGTAAAGCAAAAACTAATTAACATTTCAAGCACAAAGATCCATGCATCATTTATCATTTTCCAAGAGTTATTCTTAATTCAATCATTATCTTATCATCGACCCACAAAATGCAAAAAAAGAGGTACGTGGCGTTGTTACACCTGAGTCAAGATTGTATATTTCAACAATCCTTAGGACCAGTAGCCCGCAGACTTAAGGTTTCCAGCCTATATACCTTTATTATGAAAGAAACACTTCATACAACATGAAATAAACAAACTATAGATTTATTTCGAGAGAATGCGTTTCAAGGGTAAAGAAACCCCATATCTGTCATTCTCAGGTTTTTCCACAATTGTTTTTTTTTTTAAATCAAAACTGATAAAGATAAAAACACATAACAACTCTAAATTACGCAAAACTAAACTCACTCATAAAATAACAAAGTTCAACAAGTCAGCAAACAAAAACAAGTTAGTTAGAATGGGTCTACAAAGTTTAGAAGTTAGCCTCCTTATTCAGCCATTATGGATTGAAGAGATCCAGAATGCGTTTCAAGAGAACTTGAACTTTTTAAGCCACCACTCTAAAAACCGAGATTAGAAAATATTACCTGGGACGAAAGAAATAACCTGAAAAAGCTCAAAAGAAACGACATGAAAAATCTCAAATAAACACACTAAAAAGAAAAGCAAACAAAAACGAAGCAAACCAGCAAATAGAGATTACAGATGGAGGGTTAAATCCAGTTGACGCCTTTTGTTGCCTTCTCCAAACCAATTTATCCGAGCCATTGTTGGATCAGGTGAATAGACGAATTCTTGTAGTTTGTCAATTAACTCTCCTGCAGTTGAAGCTGTAACCAGCATTTGCCTTGCTGACGTGAGATGAATTTTTTTCTACAGCTTGATCAAGAAAGGACAACAAACCATCAAAAAAATTATTAACATTTAACAAACCAATGGGTTTCCGATGGATGTTTAGCTGTGCCCAAGAGGTGATTTGAAATATCTCCTCTAATGTACCATAACCACCCGGCAAAGCTATAAATGCATCGGACTTAACAACCATATGTGCAATACGCTCATGCATACTAGAGACCTGTAACTCTTCCCCGATTGTGTTGCCTACGATATCTCGTACAGCTAATGGTTTAGGGATAATGCCGAGAACTTTGCTCCCTCCTAGGGATGCAGCTGTTGACACACACCCCATTAACCCAAGACTACCCCTCCATAAATCAAATGAATACCCCTCGCAGCTAATGTCCTACCAAGATCAAGAGCTGCTGTTGTAAACTCTCCATCTTTACCAAATTGCGATCCACAAAATACGCATATATTTTGGAATCGTCGAATTGGTGCTTTCTCCATTTCTAAAAGTGCTCTAAACTTGTGTAAGACAATGATGCAGGTTAGGTATTATGCAATTAAAGTGCAAGACAGGTTATAAAATGACATTTCAAAATACGCAGCATGGATATATACACACGTAAAACTCTCAAATTTGACACGTGGGGACATAATTTCGGTGGGAGTTGCTCGATGCAGATTTATCGCCCCAAGATTTGAAAAAATGAGATATGCTTTCGACGAGGTTTGACAAAACCTACACACTTGTCTCCCATGTGAAGCATGGAAAATGGAGATACACTTTCGGTGGGGGTTGACAAAACCCCCACACTTGTCTCCCACGTGAAGCATTAAAAATGAAGATACACTTTCGGTGGAGGTTGACAAAACCTCCACACTTGTCTCCCACGTGTACTTATGCCATAGGGTAGTCATATGGTTTGTCAAAAAGAAAACTTGAAATTAAACAAACAAAATCAACAAACAACAACAACACAAAAACAACATTGATAATCAGATCAAACGAAACAAGAAAAAAAATTTCGACAACAACAACACACATTCAAATATACAAGTAGTTGTGATTGTGGCTCACATCTTCCTCTGGTTTTACGTCCAGTAACGGCTGAAACGCCTGCTATGAGTCGGGGATTTGCTTCCCATCCAGTTTTCTTATAAACTGGCAAACAGGGTCGTTTTTAGTCAGACTCCCTAGACTATAACACTGCAATTCATCACGAAATTGTGTCCATAGATTAAGCAATTCACGCTGAACAAGTCCATAAGAATGTGACTCGAGAGTTAACAAAACATTATCCAGCGACTCATTACTCAAACCATTCTTAATAAATGAAAGTTTATCTTCTCTATTCCTGGACGCAAAACCTAATGAACGACAAGTCGGTTACAATTCCATCTAGCACATTTATAACATACTTGTAACCTTTTCGCTCTTCGCCTCTTGGCGTAGTAGCTCTTTTCCTAGACCAGGCATGTATTTTGCGAGATTAATGTCCGGCTCACCGGACAATCTCACCTTGGCTTCGATAAGCAATCGGATATCAGCAGGCACATTTAGGAGCATCAAGGCCCAAAGTCTAGTCATCCGTACTTTATAAATTTTAAACACAGCATTTTGAGGAAGTGAAGGGAAATATTTACGAAGTTCGACAGAAAAATATCGGCATCCATTGAAGAGGAGAAAAGAAGAGATATTACCGATAATGCGATCGGGTTTGTTTTTCTCCAAGATATGCACGTTTCAAACCTTTGGCGAATGACTTCAACTTCCTTTGGATGTTTCCACAAGCTGCTGCACAAATGAGCTCAAAGCACAGAGTAATCAAATTAAACAAAAGAAAGAAAAAGAAAAGAGTAAAAATGAAACTAAAGACACATAAAAGAGATAACAACACAATAGCAAACAAAAGTAAAAAACAAGTAAAAAAATATAAAAAACAAATAAGACAGATGGCAAAGAGAGATAAAACCTGATCAATTTGATGGCCTACGAAAGGAATCTCCTCGAGACACAAAAATCGATCATTATTATCTTTTTTTATTTTTCTTTTCTTTTTTTTATTTATTTTTCAAAAAACATTGGGTTGCCTCCCAATAAGCGCTTGGTTTAACGTCCTCAGCCCGACGTTGGTTCCATCATGGAAGGGTCCAATCTACGCTGTACTTCTCTAGTGGGCTTGGATCCTTTTTCCAACAAGAATTGGTGCATGCATATGGCTGGGCTTTGGATGTTAGCAATCGTCCACCCCATAGCTGTTTTGTGGTCTGTAAGTATTTGGACGAGTTTCTCTTCTTGTATTCGTGCAAGGCCCATTTCTATTATAATTGGCAAAGGATCATTCTTACTCAATAATCCATGCCTCAAATGATCTGGAAGAAGCTTAAGCTCCAAGGAAGGGGCTGTCATCACAGAAGAAAGAATTTTCTCATTAGACAAAGAAAATTGAATGTACAAAACATCATACCTATGTGTGGTTATTGCTATGGTCTCATCTAAGCTTGCCACAACTTCCTCCATTTCTTTGGACACTTGTATCAAAATTCCTGACTCATTGGAATTTTTTGTCCCTATATTCTCACTAATAGCTACATCCAATCCATTCTTGCGAGTTAACTCAAAATATTGTTGTGGCAAAGAATCAACAACGTCAACTGCAAAAACAGAATGTAAGTCACTAGAGTACCTCATTGCCTCAAAAATATTGAAACATATCACCTTGCCATCAAACTCTATGATGAGAGTGCCATCATGAACATCAATCTTGGTTCTAACAGTTTTCGAGAATGGTCTCCCTAAAAGAATCGGAGTTGGATTAGGAGATGTCTCATCCTCTATTTCAAGGACATAGAAGTTTGCTGGGAAAACCAATTGATTCACCTGCACAAGCACATCTTCCACAACTCTTTTGGGATATGCATTAAAATGATCAGCAAGTTGAATGGTAATACCAGTTTTCGCAAAAGGTCCAAGATTTAAGGAAGCATAAATAGAATATGGCATGACATTAATAGATGCTTCTAAATCTAACATAGCTCTTTCAAACTTGGTTTTACCAATGGTGCATGGAATGGTGATCGTACCTGGATTATTGTATTTCGGAGGAATTTTCCTTTGTAATACAGCTGAAACATCTTCCCCCACACTTACTTTCTCATTTCTTTTTAACTTTCTTTTTCTGGTGCATAACTCCTTGAGACATTTTGTATAATGAGGTACTTGCTCGATAGCATCCAGAAGTGGTATATTTACCTCGATTTTGTGAGAAGTTTCCAGGATTTCTTGTTCTTGTTCCTCCTTCGATTTTGTAAATATACTAGGAAAAAGTGGAGGAGAAACATATGAAGGAATGGGAGTTATAGGATTTACCTGAGAAGTCAGTGTTTTGTTCATGGTGGAAGTGGTATCATCTTCTTCATCAATTTGTGATTTCTTAGGTAGGACATCTAATTGCTCTTCATTTTGCAAAGTTACCGCACAAGAATTCTCTCTTGCATTGATCACCGTTTGACAAGATAATTCTTCTGAGCCTTGGCCCTCGAATTTACTCATGCTAGTGGCCAATTGTCCCATTTGATTTGCCAGGTTTTGGATACTTGCCCCAGTTTCCTGCTGGAATTGCATTGGGTTAGTGGCAAGTGCATTAACAATATCTTCGAGAGACATACCTGAGTTTTGCGAAGCTGGTTGCGGTGCTGGATGTGGCATTGGTGGTGGTTGCATTTGAAATGTTTGCTGCACTCTAGGTTGATTGAAACCTTGTAGCCTGTCTCTTATACACATCTAGATGTGTATAAGAGACAGGTTGATGATTCCAGTAATTAAAATTAGGATGATCTCCCCATCCGGCATTATAAGTATTAGAGAAGGGATCATACCATTGCCTTGGTTGTCCTGGAAATCCACCCATGGTATTGGCTCGTTCCATATATTCTTCTTGTAAAGTTGGATACATGTCCATTGGATGCTCCATGGTAGAATATACCCCACATGCATAAGATTTCCGCATATGTCCTACAGCCATGTTTTCCACAAGAGAGGTTAGCTCAGAAAGTTGTTGTTCAATGTTCGGAGTGCTACCTCATTTACTCTCCATGGTACTTGTGGCTCAAATCCGCTACTGAATTGATAGAAGTTTACTGCCATGTTGTCTAAACACAAACAATCAGAAAAGAAAAACAAAGAAAATATGAATCAACAATGAAAACAAAATAAAAAATCGATTAGAAAATCAATTCCCCGGCAACGGCGCCAAAAACTTGATGCGTTCGAAACTAGCAAGTATACTAGTCGCAAAGTAATAAAGTGATAAGTAGATATCGTTCCCACGAGGATTGATTCTAATTGAATTCGTTATTTTCTAGCAACGATAAACTAAACAGGGGGGGTTTTGTTGAATGATTAACTAAATGAAATAAGAATGCAAATTAAGAATAACAAAACAGAAGTTAATTTGAATAAAAGATCAATGAGGGAAATCTGGTTAAGGGATCCTTCTCTACCACAAGATATGGATTTGCGAATTAATCGTAGAATGGTCATCCAATTACAGCATTGAAGTTATCAACCGTAGATAACAACAAGCTCTGTTATCCCAATCTTTCCTTACTTTGTTGGTAAATAAAACAGGCTCTTTATTTAATCTCTATCCATTAAACAACCTAGAACAAGCTCTCTGAGTTTAATTCAATGGATTCATTATGATAAGAAAGATAGGTTGATCTAAGCAATAAACACACAAGCTCGGATTATTTAACTTAGGTTATATTCTCCAATTGTAATCTATGATCACAATTTTGCTACTAATGATTAGAAATTCAAGACAATTACGGATCAAGATTTCTAGTCTAGCAATAAATCACAACCAGATTATAGTCAGTTGGCCACTCAAATACAATCAGCAAGCAATCATAAGCATTAAATATGGGAGAATACAAGCAACTTCAATTAGAGAATTGGATAACAATTCCTCACACAATCAACTTACAAAAACCATATCAGGGGCTTTGAAATCACCCTCAACCAATTCAGATTCAGTTACACATGTTTAAGAACGTGGTAATACAATACAACATGGAGACATTCCAGAAAATGAAAGGGAAGGGAAAAACTTAGCAAATTTGAGGTAATTCTCTTTGGATTATAGTTCTTCCTCTTTCCAAGCTTCCTTTCTCCTTCAAGAACTCCAAGAGATGAAAGAATTCAAGAGATGAAGCCTCCACCACGTTCTCCCCTCTTCAAGTTATGAAAATAAAACCCTAAAAGGTGTTTAAATACTCTGCTACAGTGACTTGCTACAGTGCCCCGTATTATACATGCTACAGTGCCTTGTGGAATTATATTTCTATACATCTCACACTGTTTTGATTACAACTTTTGGTACACTGAATGGATTTATAAACCGTAAATTTCTCCAGAAAATAGACTTCGAGAGCTTTCCAACGGTATATAACATGTCATCGGGTTCATTGTATATCAATACAATTAAATCCGAGAAGATCACTGACTAGCAGAGGTGAAAATGAAGGGTTTTACTCCATTTTTGTGCAAGTTGCTCCAAAACTCCTACAAACATCAAAACCACACAAAAACATAAAAATACCAAGGAATATAGCAAAGAATCATGGACGAATTGATATAAAAGTAATACATAAATAGACACCTATCACTCAACATCTACCAATTATATGATCTTCGTCTATATGGCGCCCACCTAGGGTTCAAGCCACATTAGGCTTACATGTATGATAAACTTACCCTTTGGACCTTCCATTAATATTTAAATTACAACCCTAAAATAACTTAATCGCCCCTACGTCGACTCGTTAGTCGACTTAGGCCTGGGGGACTACTGTTATGGCCATAACATAATTGGGCTTTAATTAAACCTAACATAGTAAGCGCATTATTAGGGCCTATTATCTTGGTCTCACAAGGACTCCTCTTAATGCTTATATAAACCCTCTAGATTTTTTCTCAAAGTATGCACATTTTTCTAAATTCTTTCTTTCTCTAAATTTCATTTGCTTTTGAGAGCTTCTCTCTCTAGGAAATTCTCTTAGAAAATTTCAGTGTGCCAGAAACTGACTTGGGCATCGGAGGGTTTTCGCTGGCACCATCACTGGCACCCTTGACTCTTTTCTTTGTTCTCAATATTAGACACGATGTACAACTCAAGCTTCAATTCGCTTTCCAGCCGTCTGAAAATCGTGCATCTACAATAAAAATTTGAAGTTAGAATTTTTATTTTTTCTTTAGAAATTAATTTATCTTCTCCACTTTATTAATTTTGTTTAATTTTTTTTTTCCGATTTACCTACTCTTGATTATCTAAGTGACTGAGATAGGGTAAATTAAAAACCAGCCACTACGTGGAATCGAATCCATGACTATGCGTCTAACCATACAATCTTTAGTTCGCCCTTTCCACTGGGCTAACACATCGTGAGTTTGTTCCTCAACTCACATCAACCATTGCCTCAAAAATTAATTGCATTGTAATAGCAATACATTAGGATATCCAATATATTCTTTATAATATAATTATCTTATATATATATTATTAACGTTACAAAATTATAATTTATTGCAACTCAATTTAAACAACTAATTTGTTTTGGAACAATGCTTCACGCACATATATTCTCTATATATAAAAATAGTTTATCTACCTAGCCCTTTAATTAAAACTGATAAAAAGAACTTTTCTAATTAGATTTTTTTTTAACCAATCCGTAAAGGGGTAACGGAGTAATCATGACAAATGTTATGTTGATGTGCTATTAGCAATGTTGTCAAAATAATTGAATTTGTTGTAAGAGCAATGTTAATATAATAATAATAATAATAATAATAATAATAATAAGATTAAGTTTATCTACTTAAAATTTTAAGTAAGAGTATTTTTTGAATTTTTATTTTTAAAATTTTAAAAGAATATGTGATTAATTTAAAATTTTTTTAAATTTTAAAAATAATTTATGATTAATATTTATTTAAATACATTAAAAATATGTGTTTTCGTATAACTTTGTTTTGATAATACTAACAAACACACAAGATTTCATAAAATAACTATTATTCTATTTTCACCGTCGTCTAATAGTAAAATTTATACAGTTACGCTGTGGTACATAATTCAAAACTGAAATCAAAAGACAACAAAACAATATTAAGTACTGCTGCTTTAAAATTCTGACATTCTGAGGAAAATGGATTTTGCTGAAACTTTAAGATGGGAGTACAGCATGGAACTTAATATGTAAATGAATAATGATCCAAAGTAGAAGTACAGAATTGGGTTCTTATCAAGGGTCATAATTAACTCGTAGAGATTGAAGTTTCCCATCGCCAGAGCCTAGATTCACTGGTAGTCGCTCTATAAGAGATTATTATCAACTAATTAATTCAATCTAATAAAAGAAGAAAAAATTAAACGTTTTAGAAAGTAATCAAGTTTTGCCTAGAAGACTACTATGCAGTGTATCATTCAAGTTGCGAAATATGTTAATCAGTATGTGCCCATAGTCACTTCATATGTCTTACAAAAAAAAAAAAATTAAAATATGTTAAAACTCGTTACCACCCTGAAATTTGGATATTTTAGTTAATTTCAGGGAAAAAAAAGTTATGGTTTCTTATGTTGCCTAGCTTAAGTCATCAATGTAAAAACACACACACGCACATATGTAATTCTAAACCATTAAGCTGTAACAAGTAACTTGGTGAAACATGATATTTGTTCTTTGAATAATATTATACTTACAACTCTTTTACAACCTGAGTTCATAAAATATTAAAAGATAAATAACTATCATATCATTTAATTTAATCTACTTTATTCATTTTTATTTTTTACTCATATAGTGATATTTTATCAACTCATGTCCTCAAAAAAGTTAATTGTAGATAAGTTGTAGGTATAGCATCACTCTTGCTTTTTTGGGATACATGCTTTTAATGTAGTTTTCCTTTTAAAATTCTTTTACTATCATATTATTTTGATTAATAACATAGAATATTGGTAAAAACTATGGGCGTTCAAAATCCAACCCAATCTGCCCAAACTAGCCGATCCGATCCAATCCAAACCAATTCAATTTTGATCAAATTTGGTTAATTAGCAAATTGAATTAGATTAAGATTTTTAAAAACCAAATTAATTGGATCGGATGATGGATCATATTATAAAAATCTGTCATAAACCGATCCAATTCAATGAAAAATAGTAAGAGTTAAATGTAACATAAAAAAAATAAAAGTGACCCGGCTCATTATAATCTTGATATAATAGAACATGTTTAGTCATAAATTAAGTAACTGCATGGATGTTGATGTTAATAAAAGAAATAAATTGTTCCATACTATGCATAGCTCATTAGCGTTCTATGAATTTATTTAAAATTGCAATTTGTGTAATGGGATGATTTAAATATTTATTGTCACTTTCCATATAGGCACTTTAATTAAATTAGAAAATGAATTTTTATGTCTTATATTATGAGCTACTACTCATTTAAGCTTACATTAATATATTATCAATTTATTTTATTTCATATCACAGTAAATTATGTTTTTTTATTGGACCACATTATACTTTTTCTTTGAAAAATTCTTTTAAGTTTGGATAAAATCGGATCAAATTATAATTTTCTAGATCGTATGATGGTTTCTATAAAACCTGATTGGATTGAATTAGATTGAAAATCTCAAAACCGATTAATATCGAATTGGATTAGTTATTAGCTAAATCTATTAGATCTAAACCTACAAACAACACTAATAACCAACGGCATAGATAACATAGTTAAATATTGGGAAGTCGAAATTTTGTTTCTTCCTTGTGTTTCTCCCCTGCTATAAACTTTGTTTTTCCAATTTATCTAAGAGACATTAAAGAAAACCAAAAACCTACCAGTTTACTTTCTAAATTTCTTTTACATGATTAAAAATAATGAAGGGAAAATGGAAAAAAAATAGACAAAATTAGGGACCTTAAGTGAAATTTAGACACATCCTGAAAAATGTTCATGCCATAGACACTTTCTTCGAAAAATGACTAAAATACCTTTTGAAACTTACACTTGAAAAGAAAGAAGAAAAAAAGAAAGAAATATCACGAAACACTCTTCCTCCACTGTACGAGAGATTTTAAGGGATTTGGAATAGATTTTAAGGGATTTTGAATTTGGAGATTTGAGTTTAGGCTCGTATTTTGTACTTATTCTATGTTTCTGGGGCTAAATAAAGTGTTATTTTGTTGATTTTTTGGTTCGATATGTGTAAAAATCGAAAAAATCGACGCATTTTATCGTGACGAAGACGATGGCGAGTGTCGGTTTTCACTCGATACTCGACATACGGTGTCGAGTTCTATAGGATACTTCAACCGGCACTCGCCACCATGGCATTTTACATAAAACTGATACTCGACATTCCTAATTACAACGTGTCGAGTCCCGTCGGATGCATGTCTCTGACACTCGACATCGTTGTAATTGGGTGTCGAGTGTCGGTTTTATGTAAAATCCCCTGGTGACGAGTGTCGGTTGAGGCATCCAACAGAACTTGACACCGTATGTCGAGTGTCGAGCGAAAACCGACACTCGACATCGTCTTCATCACGACGAAATGCGTCGGTTTTCACGATTTTTGCACACATCAAACCGAAAAATCAACAAAACAACACTTTATTAGCCCCATAAACACAGAATAAATACAAAATACGAGCCCAAACTCAAATCCCCAAATTCAAAATCCTTAAAATCTATCCCAAATCTCCAAACACAGAATAAATTCCTTATTCCTCTTGCTGCGTTTCGAACTGCGTTTCCGGTATTGGAAGCTGGACAACAATAGACGGTTATGGAAATAGGACACGGTTATGGAAATAGAAAGAGGTAAGTGAAGGAAAGAGGTAAATAAAGAGTTTAGGAATAAATTGAATTTCAAATGACATTTTAGTCATTTTCGAAGAACGTGTTTATAGTATGAAAATTTTTCAAGATGCGTCCAAATATCACTTAAGGCCCCTAAAAGTGTCTATTTTTTCAATTTTTCTAATAATAAATTGATCAAATATGATGTACTACTATCAACACCCTTAACATATAAGAACATTAAAAATATTACATTTTTTGACCGGGAAAAGGCTACAACTAGTGAGAATTACAGGTTATTTTTTTAAATGCGGAAACCCCTATTAGAATAGGTGAAATTTATTGTCATAATATTAACAATAATAAAGTGAAATATGTCAATTTTTTTTATAAAATAAAAAACATTGGATAGCAAGTCGACTGTTTAATTCAATATAAAATGCGAGTTAGTGCTCGATTTTGTTGGTACCGTCTAACCATAATGTTTTGTGTAATATCATAAATGCTATGTAATATCATCTTATTTGTACCATGTTTTTTTATCGTGTAGTGTATAATTGTTATCCAATTGATTCTGACATAATTCTACGTTATAATATATTGCAACTCAATACAATCATCTATTTTGATTTGTAATAATAACATTAACAACTTGTAAAAGTTTTACCAATCCCTATATATTATAAAAAGTGTTTACCAATCCGTAAACGAGTAATCGTGGGAAATGTTTTGAGAAATAGCTGTTACTAACGCTGTCGAACAACGAAAACAGATTTTTTGTAAGATAATGAGTTTGTGGCAGAGAAATTGCAACGTGATAATGTGGTGAGAAAAGGTTCGTTCCTCAACCAAGATGCAACATCAGTTATGATAGAAAATATACATGAAATAAATGTTTTTAAGGTCTCAGAAAAGCAACATAAAATCATAATTACTCCCTATATTTATTATTATCTAATGATAAAATGTCTATTTCATCGCATGAATGCATAATTTAAAACTCAAAATCAAAATAAAGAAAAAAAAAATCACAAGGCGTTTCTTAGGATTTCAGAGTGAAGTTTGATGAAACTTCAAGATGGAACACCATCATCTACACTACTACAAAAACACATCCTCATTGGTCGAATTTCTGCAACCATTATTACAAAATCAAAATCACTTGTCACTTGTAAACACTAACGCAGAATTTGCCCCAACATAAGAGAAGTTTTACAGTAAACATTACAAGTGAAATTGAACTGACACTAAGAAAATAAATAAGAAGGTAATTAACATCTTGAAATTAGTTTCAAGAGCTGTTTCATATACAAGCCTGCAAAAGGACAGGCAAACCAAAAGATCTATCATTTACATTGAGATTCAAATGTGTTCAACTATATCTTATTTTGTGGGCGAAGAAGGCTCATAAATACCAATACCATCTGTCACAATCTGCAAGAAAAGCTAATCAGAATTTACATCTGCCAATGCTAAGGCCTCATAAATCAACCCCTTCATCAAGGCCTTTTGAATCAATCATCACATTAGAATCAATCTGCTTGTCAAACTTTTTCCTTCTCCTTGCCTCGAACTCTTGGAATCCTTCCATCTAAAATTTATATGTTATAAAGTTAAGTATCAACACACAGGAAACTGCCAGGTTGCTGAAAATTTGAAAGGTGGATTAAACGGTTCATTAGGGAGCTATGACTTACCTGCTGAAATTGATCCATTGAAATCGGATTGTTGTGCAAGGATATATTCTGAAGGGCTTTGCAGTCCTTCAACAGATTATCAGGTATCTGTAAACCAAGAGAGATAATAGAGTATAAATACATACTGACTGGCTGATAAATTTTAAACACAGTTATAATGAACTAGAATGAGGAGATTTAAAATTTCGGAGTGTTGCGTTGATAGGAAACTGCTGGAAGTCAGAACTGCCGACAATAGATAGTTAAGATAAGATGTTCTTCTTCGATGGGCACACTTCATTAATGCTTAAACCATTATGCAACTAATTAATGCTTAAATTATCAAGCAACTACTAAAAAGTTATATCAGTAACTTAGAGAAATGAGAGGAAAAAGAAAAGGTCTCTGGATATTAACTACTATAACCCTGTTCAGCCAACTAACACTTAAACTCATTGATAATTATTGAGCAACTGTCATACATGTAATCATTAAATGTCATAGCATTTAATCTGTAATGCAACTACCTGGCTCACGCTGTTATTGTCTAAGCAAAGCGATTTTAAGTGGGTGAGATTACAAACTGATGTGGGAAGCTCCTCAATAAGATTACCTGCAACTTGAAGAAAATTAAGCAGCTGAGTGAAGTAGAAATAATAATATGAATAATGCCACCACAGCATTAGCAAAATAGCAAATTACTAGAAACAGAGGAGGAGCAAAAGGCAAAAGGAAGAAAAGAACAGGTACAACAAAGAGCACAGACAAATTTCAATGTAAAACAACATCCAACAGTGAACTAAAATTAACACATGCAAAACTAATGTGTTAAACCTAGCAAATCATTCTAATACTGAAACAACATGGTCTGTATAATTAACAGTTAGAAATTAGATAAGAGCTCAACAACTAAAAGAATAACAGAAGAGATTCTAAAGTACCATTTGCTTGTAATTCTTCCAACGAGAAGCAACTCCCAATTGATTCTGGAAGGTACTTTAATCTATTACTTGAAACATTTAAAAGAGCCAGCTGCACAATCATACAATCCAAATTAGATACTGGAACTTAATAAGCTGATGAATCATGATCCAGACTAAAAGTACAGATAGAGAAGCAGCAGCACATTTAAGGAAAATTTCAGAGCCACAGCAAGAGATACTGTCTCCAAGATGAGCATCTCTCTTGAAAGAATTAGTAACCCATGGCTGTAAAATTTAAGGCAGTTTGCTGGTCTCATGAATTCTAATCATATAAAAAAAAAAAAAAACAATTTCTCAGTAAATTTCAGTTCCACAATTTACACTACTAAAGTCACAGCATGCAAGTTCAAGTTCCACAATTTAACTCTGACATAAAATATATATATATATATATATATATATATATAAATTATAAAACATTCGCATAAAATCATCATTAAATTTTGGAACTTACATTGCGCAGGCTCCCGATAGTCTCAGGCAAGCAGGGTAACATGTTTCCTGAGATGGATAATCGCTCAAGCTTCACCAGTTGGCCCACTAGAAAAAGGAAATTCGGATACAATTAAACAAGCTAAATGTCTTATGCAAGATACAGAGACCCCATGAATTCTCATCCAACAAAATAACAAACAAAAAAGATCCGTGAATTTTACAAATGTAAGGATGATGGTAACTCTGCAAAAGCATTAAGGTAGTGGAGCTAAATAAATATATGACCTCTTACTTATTTAGAGAAGAATATTACATTCATCAGGCAAGGAAGAAATCCGGTTGCTATCAAGTGTCATAACTTTTAGAGATTGAAGTTTTCCCAGATTTGCTGGCAGTCGCTCAATAAGATTATCAGCTAAGATCTAATAAAAAAGAAAAAAAAATTAGAAAAATTTTTGCCTAGAAGACTACAATGCACTCAGTATATCATTAAAGGTACCAAATATGTTAATCAGTATGTGCAAATAGTCAGGTCAAACGTCATAAAGAAATCTAGTAAATAAGGTTTTCTTTATCTGGTAAGTCCAAATAAGCAATGGTTCAACCCAAAAAACTGTAAATCATTACATAAAGATTGAAGATAGACCTAAAATTAAATATGTCAATCCCAAGTCAAAATAATAAGTGTACATGCTATAACAATTGGTCAGTTGTCAAATTCATTGTTTGGCGCTATATGTGAGATGTTCTGGTCTCTGTTCAGCAAAAAGAAAAAGAAAACACGAAGTGAGAGTTTTCATACTAATTCTTTTCAATCATGTCTCTCCAAAATGGAGCTATAATAAATGTACACTACCATGAGGAGCAACTATTACCAGGCGCTGCATGTTGATTAATTTGCCAATATCCATAGGAATGTCAACTGCAGAGAAAAGAGAAGAAGGGATAAACTTCACCCTGAAATGCTCTAAAGCTTCATTATAGTTATATGAAGTAAGATATACATGATATTGGTTCTTCATTACTAACTGGAACATTAAGCATTACCTAATTTGTTGTGTGTTAAGTCAAGAGTGCGCACAGATCTTCCCAGATTAAGAACTTCCTCCGGCAATGTCTATTCAAAGAGAAGTATAAAGTAAGTATAGAATACAAACAAAAAACTTATGCAGTACATGTAGATGAGTTGTCATTGATATGTTCAGTTTTTCCACCATTTTATTCTTCTGCTATGCGATATTTGAACCCAAAAACCCCATCAAGCTGACTCAGTTACTAGTTGAGTAAAAAACGACGAAAGCTAAGCGTTCTAATGCTATAAAAAGACAGAAAAACTATACCTTTTCCTTTCTATACTCGACAATTATCATCAACTAAACTAATCACAACCAACCAGGCTAGACCCCATGGAGACATGATTACAAAAACAGAAAATGTTTGGGCTCCACGTGGCAAACAAATCCATATAACGCCCAAAGCCTCATTGATTAGGGGAAAATGGATGATCCAGGAATGCAAACAACAAACATAATAGCTTCTGCAAAGTACATTCCACTTATTTTGATTTCCTCCAATTTCCTAACACAAATATACAAATAAAAAAACAAGATGAATCCATTATTCCAAGTCAATATTCTACATTTTTGCAAAATCAAACCCGCAAATTCAAATATTCAATGGTTTCACGAACTCATTTACTTGAAAACTATCTGTAAATTACATTCAAAAGAGCTGGTGGAACCTTAAATAGTTAAATTCAAACACATGTACACATGCAAATTACAATACATATTTGCATAAAACCTGTAAAAGAAATGCAAAACAACGAATAAATACACAAAGATAAATAAATAAATGAAATTCAATTCTTCCATATTCAAACAAAAAAAAAATCAACAAAACAAAACAAAAACAAAGAGCCACTTGCCTTCAATTTGGCGTCGCGTAAAGCGACAATGCCCGTTGATCGCCAGCGGGAAACCCGATTGGCTTTCATCTCGGCGTGTTTGCTCGGGTAACACCCCATGTTGGATTTCCAATTGACTTTAACGACCCGGGTGGCTGATGATCACGACGATGAAAGGAGTGGATATCTGTTCAAGGGACGAGAGATGCAGAATCTAAAGGTGAAGAAGCAAAGTGATGAAGAAATTGGAGGTTTTCAGAGAAAAATGGAACATTTGGTGGAGGTGCTGCAGAGGCCTTGGTGGGCGTCGGGGTCAATCTCCCTGTCTCATTCGTTGGATGACCCAGCAGAATACCGCGTTTTCTTTGTCTTTAATAGTTATTATTATAATAATTATATTATAATTACAAATATATTGTTAATCTTTTTTTAAAAATAAAATTACAATATTAAACCCAAACTAAGCGTGTGTTTGAGGGATTTTGCTTGGGCCCAACTATTATATGAGCACAGCAGATTTTAAATTTGGGCAAAAGCATAAATGAATGTATAAAAAAATAATTATGTAAATAAAAGTTAAAAAATCGTAAACAGTAAATGAATGTTATATAAAAAACATAACACAATTTTTATTTACTCTTTTACGATTTTTATAAATCTATTACGATTTTTGTATAATTTTAAAATCTTTTGTATTAATACAATAATTATACTATAACATAATTCATGTTTGAAAGTTGACTCGGGGTTGAAAATTTAAAGTCAGACACTAATGCTCGATAAAAAAAATTATCAAATTATCTAATAAAATATAATTATAACATCTAAATTTAAAAAAAAAAAGTTATCAAATTTTAAAACTATCATTAATATTAAATATTTTTAACTAACCTTGTTTTTTAAAACAATTTCCAACTTATCATGAGATCAAATGTTATACGTAACATGCTCAATGATAATATTTGTCGTATGTCGGAGTGTATAAACTGTACTTAAAAGTTTTTTTTTTTCCAAATACCTCTATTTTAGCTAGATAATAAATAAAATAAAAAGCTTTCTAAAACTTAAATCATTCCAATCTTTAATCACTTTACTCACTTGTTAAAATTTGTCCCAATCCAAATAGCCTAATGTCAAAGAAAGAAATTAGGGCTAATATCATTAAGGGTAGTTTGATCTTTTCACCTAACACTCAATAGCAGTTTTTAGCACTTAATTCTAATAACTTAATAACATATTTTATTTTTCATTTTTTCATAAGTGTGAACTGGATGATTAATTTTAATGTGACATATTTACTTTCTTAATATGGAAACTAAAATATATTGATATGTAATAGGGTAAATATTTTAAAAATTTAAAATAATTAATAAAATTTAATCAAGATATCATTAATTAATCACAAATAATAATTTTGCCTATTAAAAAATGCATATATATTTAAATATGGCAAATATGTTATAATTAATTAAATACAAATCTATTCAAACAACGTATATTTTTATTTATTTATTTTACTTAAAAGAAATTTTAAAAAATCTTAAAAATTTGGCAATATCTGATAGATACAGTATCTGTAGATACTGTATCTGTTGAGCCGTCGACCACCACCATCCACCAAAGTTACCACGCGTCTGACTAAATTGTTTTTAGTTGATAAACAGTCATTTGGTTGAAAGACGTTGAAAAAGATTCGGTAGCCAAATGTTTCTCGGCTTTTAACGGCCAAATGCCATTTCATAATTTTGTAAATACTCCGACACCCTTGTAATTTGAGAGGAGTTGATCATATTGGTGCATGTAGTGTTGTTGGGTGCACATCCCTAGTAGTGATTAGTGGTGGTGACGATGATTATCTGGTGACCTCTTCCCATATTTTCTGAACTTCTAAATAAAAAAATAAAAATAAAAATATTTATTATTTTTAATAATATAATTTTTGTTAATAAATATAAGGTTATTTATGGATCAAAAAATTGTTATAGTATGAAGGCATTGGCCATTTAGATTTAAGTGAAAAATTTTCGCTTTTTCTAATAAGTTACTTACCGTTTAAATTAAATGATAATTTTATAAACAAGCAAAAATTAATCACTTGAATCTTAAATCTTTTTAGACTTAATGATAAATGGAGAAAACAAATAGCCCCAGGTCTATCAAGTGAAATACGATGTATGTATTTGTATCACTACCCTCCTACATACATTTTTTTTAACACTAAAGTCAACTCCTAATCCAATAGAGAGGGTAGAGTAGGAATTTCATTTAAACAACCATTGCTACAATTAAAATTTCAAAAATTTTCATAAAGTTTCAAAATATAAGGTTGTCATTTTATTAGTGTTGAAATCATTTTTTTTTATGTTGCATTTTTTTAATATACTTCAAATTCAAATACCAATTTAACATTTAACACTAATTATATATTGTTGGCATCAACATATTTTGTCCAACTTGTGATAAAACAAGACTATTAGTTTATTTCTTATTTTACTGTTTCTAGAAGTATATTTTACGAAGTATTTATTTTATAATAAATATCTTCTTAGATTAGGATATTGTTTCTTATATCTTAATTAAAATAGGAGAATATTTATTTATGTCCTAATTCCTTTAGGAGATTACTTATAACACTTCCTATTATATTTCTCCTTATCCTAATATGATTTTGATTAGAATTTTTACAGGATTCTAAGGAGATTTCGTCCAGGTGTCCCACTATATATACAAAGTTATTTTTACATAACTGGGTTGGGAAGTTGGCTAATTAGTCGATTGAGTTTGGGAGAGTTTATGTCACGGTATTCTAAGAATTGAGAGGAGAGCTCGTAAATTGGAATGTGTCATTGATTTGATTCTTTGAGTCTTTGATTCATGTATGAGAGGTAGAAATCGTGCATGAATATTTGATTAGGTCTGATTGAGTTAGTAGACATTGAGAGAACTTGCGAGTTAAGTGTTTATATAATTTAGCATCAGACGTCATTGTTATGTATAACTTAACAGTGTGTTGTTAAGTTATCTGTGACAGAGAGTGGGCAGTGTTACTAGAGTTTAAGATCTTGGCGGGATTTTATTTTACAAAAATTAGGTCTGTGTATGAGAGTGAGTCAGCACTGTAAATGATCCTAAAGATTGTACAAACAAGAACTTAGTGAATTACAACTTTATAGCTGTCCGTGGATATAAGTTCTATAACTGAACCATGTAAAATCCTCCTATGCCGATTTACATTACAGTTTACTATTTTATAATTTATAACTGCATACTTCAAGAACTTACAATTGGTATCAAAACAGGTTCACTAATAGACAAGTGAAGAAAACGATTAGGTTAATCTGGAAGAATGGAGTTTATTCGCAATAGAGGATCCGAAACACAACCACCTATTCTTGATGATGGTAATTACTCATATTGGAAGGTAAGAATGATGATGTCTATCAAATCTCTTGATGACAGGGTATGGACTAATATGCTTAAAGGATGGACACCGCCAACAAAGTTGAATGCTTTTGGTGATTCTGATCCCAAACCTGAGGATGAATGGACTAATGAAGAATACCGACGTTCCAGCTGGAATTCTAAGGCTCTCAATGCAATTTTTGATACAGTGGACTTAAACAATTTCGAACAGATTTCTAGATGCAAAATGGCCAAAGAAGCATGGGACATACTTGAGGTAAAATATGAAGGTACTGTATCGGTTAAAAGATCTAAATTGATGAGACTTAATTCTCAATTTGAAAATTTAATGATGTATGAGGATGAATCAAATTATGAGTTTTACTCTAAGGTATACATCACAAATTCTGCATACATGCTTGGAAAAAATTTTACTGATGTAGAAATTGTTAGCAAAATAATAAGGTCTATTCCAGACAAATTTTAACCTAATATTTCAGCCATTGAGGAAGTTAAAAACATGATGAGATGAGAGTTGATGAACTGAGTGGCATTCTCCAAAACTTTGAAATTAATCAGAGTACTAGGAAACAAAAAGGAAAAAGCATTGCATTCAATGTTAAAACTGAAAAATCTGATGATGAAAGTAATGATGAGCTTGATGAAACTGATTCTAAACAGATAGCTTTTCTAACAAGAAATTATGTCAAGTTCATAAAAAGAAATTTAGATAAAAAGAATCAAGGAAGGCCATCAAACTCAAATGAAGAAAAATTCAGGAAGTTCAACAAGGAGAATGACAAGAAGAAGTAAAAAAAACCTGATAAGAAAGGGCAAATTCAGTGCTATGAATGTTCTGGTTATGGGCATATTTAGTCTGAATGTGCTAATCTCAAGAAGAAAAACAAAGGAGTGACAGCAACCTGGAGTGATGAATCAGAATCGGATTCAAAAGATCAAGATTGCATGAGTAATTTTGTTGCATTTATAGCATCTGCAGCTGATAAAGAAAAAACGGTTATGTCTGATATAACAAAAAATTGCAGAACCAGTGTTGATCATTCAGATGAAGAAGATGGTCCCAAATAATATGAAGGGTTGCAAGAAACTTACAATGCACTCTATAGTGAATGGCTGAGTCAGAAAGAAGAAATCAAAACCTTGAAGAAGAAGATCGAGGTGCTGGAATATGAAAAAACCTATGATGAAAACCATATCACAGAACTGGAGACTATCTTGACAGACAAAACAGCACATATTGAGAAAATTACAACAGAACTGGTTGAAAGCAAAAAGTGTATTGATCAACTCAAAATTGGGGTAGCCAAACTTGATTAGGTCTTGAGTCTTGGAAGAGACAACTCTAACAAACATGGATTAGGATATACAGAAGGTAATGTTGCATCTTCATCAAAAACAGTTTTTGTCAGAGCTTCAACATCAGGTAAAAATTCTGAACTTAACTCTTTAAGGTCGAGTCCTAGCTCAAAGAGTAATGACACATTTGCTTCTCCTCCGAGTTCTTTCAAATTCAGTCCTGAAAATGTAAGAAAATTCATTCCTACTTGTTATTTTTGTGGTAAAAAGGGACATATTAGACCTAGATGCTTTAAATTGTTAAATCTTTTACATAAAATATCAAGATAGTTCAAACTATTGTCAAAGTCACAACTGCAGTAGATTAAGAAAGAGAAAACAGTATACATAGTTATGTTTACTGCATTTAAGCACTCTTCTAATGATTTTTGGTATTTTGACAGTGATTGTTCCAGGCACATAACTGAAAATAAACAGTTTTTAACAGATTTTGAAGCATGCAGGGAAGGAAATATCACCTATGGAGATGGAGCAAAGAGTAAGATCATTGGTAAAGGCACTTTGAATGTCAAAGGCCTACCCAACTATCAAAATGTCTTGTTGGTTGAAGGTTTGAAAGCTAATCTTATTAGTATTAGTCAGATATGTGATGACAAGTATATTGTTAATTTCACACAAAACAATGCATGGTCTTAGATAATTTTGGTAAATGCATTCTAAAAGGTAATAGATCTTCGAATAATTGTTATTTGGTAAAGATTGCATTTCAAGCTAGGATTTCAGATTTAGAATTGTGGCATAAAAAATTAGGACACTTGAATTACAAAGACATGGTTAAATTAACTAAGTTAGGTGCTGTAAAAGGAGTTCCTAAACTTGATGACAAAGTTAATGAATTTGTGGACCATGTCAAATGGGAAAACAAATTAGAAGTTCACACAAATCAAATCTACATCTTAGCACATCCAAAATACTTGCTTTGCTTCACATGGATCTTATGGGTTCTATGCAAATTAAAAGCATTACAGGTAAAAGATACATATTTGTTTGTGTGGATGATTTTTCTAGATATACTTGGGTTGATTTGATTAAAGAAAAATTTGACACTTTTGAAGCTTTCAGGAATCTTTGCGTTAAGTTTGAAAATGAGCAAAATAGGAACATTGGAAGGATTGTGAGAATAAGAAGTGATCATGGAAAGGAGTTTGAAAACGTTAGGTATGCTGACTTTTGCAAATATCATGGAATTGATCATGAATTTTCAGCTCCCAAAACCCCTGAACA